>CAUJRU010000112.1:600000-923508 GCA_963277665.1 Viscum album
ATTCATAAAAACTGTATAAGGTGATGAAAATAGGTTGTATAGGATTTCATATGACATTGGGGTGTGATATAATGCCTCCATAACAAATGAACCATCTCTTTCATCCCCTTATCAATACTCAACCCTACCAAGTTCCTTTCTCCAAACTCTTCCCAACATAACGTAGATCTCTATGGCCACCCATAAAAACCCTATAAGGGTACCATTTTTATTGAGGACATATAATTATTTTTATAGGAAAACTCAACCAAAAGAAAATGGTTTTCCCAAGATCAAATAAAATTAAGAAAACAACCATAGATAATATCCTTGAGAACTTGGATAACCCACTCCATCTATCAATCTATTTTCAGATGATCATCCATGATCAATTTATTCTAAGAATCCATCACATATAGCAATCAATTCTAGAACCAATATTTTAATATCAGGTCCCTTTTTAAAGTATCCATTGTGGGAACCCCATGGTGATTATAATATATCAGAAAAAATATGTCTCAAATCTGTTATAGTTTCATCTTCTCCGTAATAGGTTGGAAATAATATTACTTAGTGAGTTAATCAATGATCCCCCAAATCAAATCCTTATAATTATGAATCTATTGAAAAAAATTATGTAATCCATAAAAATATTATGTCACATCCATAAAAAAATGGGTAAGTGTTGTTAAAACCCCGCAGGTATCATGTGTTCTTCCTTGATTCTCAAATAAATATGGCACGATGTTACAAAATCATCGATCGACTTTATCCTCCCCTTCCACCAATAAATATTCCTCAGATCTTGATACATCTGGGTGGTACCTTGGAAAAATTAGCAACAAGAATGGTGTACACTGTATAAAGAATCCTACCATAAGAAGAACGGAATAACCAACCTAATACAGGAGCACAATGCTTCAATGGGATACCAAGAAAACTCACTCATGTTCACCCCACCACAATTGATTTCACTATAGCATTGGATCTCTGTGTCTGTAACCAGATAAATATAAAATATCTCATTAAAAAGTTGTGTCATATTTCATTGAATCCAATAAAAACTACACCGAATCATTATCCACTTCCAATGTTATCTCATAAGAAAAAACATTATGGACTACAACTCACCTAATACCTTCACACCATGTGTCAATAATTTTCTACTCAAAACATTAGCAACCACCAACCCATTCACAGGGGTATAACTAATATTGAAAAAAAATTAAAAAACAACTCCACACAAAATCACTTTTAAGAATTTAAATTCCTCTCAGTAAAAATATATATTAGACTATTATGATCAGTTTATACCAGAAACCGCTCACCAAATATATTTTAATTCCATGTTTTTAGTGAATGATTTTCTATTGTAAACTCACGATCAAGGGTTTTTTTGTTCTTCTCATGAGGGTGTTATTGGAATGATCCCTAAGCGACAAACTATTTCCCCTACATCAAGACATATTCTAAACCCATACTAGAAGTATTGAAAAAAGAATCATAACATGACTCTAACATTAGAAGAATAAAAAATGGTTCTCAATTCAACCTCACATTTAGTGCCTCAAAATATATATGACACTTTTTATTCCTTTTAAACATTACACCCTTATAGGTTTAATATTTCATCAAATATGTGGTCTTGGAAAAATCCTAAAGAAAAAATCAATATTATGTTGTCAAACCCAATAAGATACGCATGTCAGACACATTTCTTGGATTCTCATATGTCATATCTTATTTTTATTTTTTAGGATCTACTAAGATATAACTCTCAGATATCACATATCCATGAAACATCAACTCCGGGATCCAAAACTCTTATTTAGAAACCATACCATACAGATGATGTTATATTAATATTTATATAATGATATCCAAATAGTCAATTTTATGCTCTATTGACTTGGAGTACATCAACATATCATATATGAACACAACAAAAAAGAATCCAAATTGATGACTTGGGTATATCCAATTCTCAAACTATCAACAAATGATACCTTTACCACATGGTAATATTTCAATGCCAAAGAACCACACTAATCTAATTGATGAGATCATCAATCCTTTGTAAAGGATATTTTTTTATAATGGTCACCGAATTGGACATTTGATTTTAAAGAAAAAAAATTAGGCTATCATCTCCATTCTTAAAAAATTTTATATGGGAAGTCTATGGGGACATTCAAGGATGAATAAATCCTTTAGCCTATATGTCCTCAAGTTGGACCTTATGTTCCATAGGTTAAATAGGTTATATTCAGTAAGATGGTATTGAAATGGGAATCATACCAAGGAGTAAGTCTATAATAAAACCCAAAATATATATAGGGTGGTAAACCCAAAATAGTATCTAGAAATACCTCATTGTATACACACAAAATAGTATGAATTTAAACACCAAAACATGGGTCAAGTGCCTCAGGAAACATCTCTAAAAATATCATGATATTAACAAACTATGAGGAAAAATAATTCCATACCTTCATAATCTAAATTCCCACTCACCCTAGAAAACATGAGTGACCCTAATTATTGATAATAAATTAATTGATAGTGATAATAGTATATTTGGGACATAACACCAATCAACCAATCGTTGTTGTTAATCGAGTAAAAAATTCCATGATCATTCACTAAGAACTCTCACAACACCACATACTCGGTTATCATCACCTGACATATAGGATAACTAAAACATTATTTAGAACCCTTTCCCAAAGGTGTAGAAATATCCATAAATAATGGTACAAGTTATGAATGAAAACCCAAAATGTAAGATAACATTTATGATATTATACATTGAGTATAACCTATAACAAATAAGTATTGCACTATATAATATGATAAAACACCATACCTCTAATAGTATCTAGCCTTGATTCTTATTCCTATAGTTTATAATACACTAGGTAGTCTTCCGATCCTAGCCAGATGAACATATCCATTATACTGAGGACTAGACCCACCACCCTTATAATCATCTTCACGGACTTGAAAACCCTTGGTGAGAGTGGATCCCACCCTCCTGCCATGAGATATATTTTCTCATAAAAACATTATATAAATAAATATTTTATAAAGATGAAAATATTTGGAGCCTCTTCAAATTAAGGTATTTTATGACCATGCCTCTCACACTGGAAGCCAAAAACCTGTTGATGTCCTGTCGCAGCCCCTAATACCAGTCTCGAATAAAACTAACCACTCTTATGCTTCCTTTTCTATCCAGAAGATGCTCCCTGGTTAACCACTAAACAAACTAAGGATCCACCCAATATTATATTCCCATATATGTATGCCTCATCCAAATCTACCTTATCAACTTCCACCATAATGGAAGGAATGGACAAGATTACCAACATCGACCGAATATCAGGCCTCATTCGTAACTTAACTCTAGTATCCTTTAGGTTATCTTTAGTGATAAGCTCTGATTCTAGATTCAATAAGTCAACAAAATGGGAATAATACTCCATAACCAAAGGCTCTCCCTACTCTAAGGTTAGAAACACCATGGTCCTCTCCATATATATTATATTGGGTTCAAACTGAAGGTTAAATATTTTCCTGAATGAAGCCTGTGTAAGATCATTTTGAAAATTAGCTTTCATAATCGATACTCACCTTATCATTCCCCATCCATTAATAATATATGTGAAAAAACCAACCATAGAGGCTTCATGAGTCTTCAATCATTTGATGATCCTCTCTATCCACTAACATCACTCCATATATTCCTAGGGTCCTTTGTTACTAAATAATATGGGTGGATGCTTCTTATTAAATTCATATCCATGATCCACAACACATCCTAGTTTCCAAATACCCACTTTAACCATAGTTTGAATAGTGTGGACAACAACTTCTACAAGTGTAGGGTCCAATGGAGACTTCACCAATGAATCCACTAATATATTCCTCTATATAATATTTGGAAAAGCACTTCTCGAAAGTATTGTTTAACAAAAAAATCAATCACAAAAATTTTCAAGAAACATTGGTCCAACTTATTGTATTGATAAAAAATGAATAATGAATTATGAATTTAAAGAAACCACGATCAGCCTTATTTAAATAATAATAGGTCAATTTAAATAAACTTCTTATGCAATTCCTTCAAATGACCTCAAACTCCAATTCTCAAACTTGGTTAACATCACTAATCACCCATGAAAACTCTATTTACATCCAATAATTGAGCTAGCTAGGACCCTTTTCCGCACCCAATATCTAAATTATGATGACACAAACTCCGGTCTACTTAATTAACATAACCATACTCATGTGGTTATAATACTCTTTAGGCTAATAATCTGTCTTATAAAAAGTTATATCTATCCATCTCTGGTCAACTAGACCTTCCACCCAAACCAAACTATCATATGATATAGGATAAACCAGAAAACAAAAAGTAGTAAAAATAATAAGAAAAATAAGACATACTATTAGAGTAAAAAGTAGAAATATATGAGATACCAAAAAGTACATACAATACAAGCCAACATAGACTAAACCATAAAGTAACTCAAGTCCCCACATGACCAAAATTATTTTCTAGACCGACCCCAATTAAAAGAATCAACAAAAATAGAAACCAACACTCTAGAAGATGCACTTCCATTTACCTAAATCCTGTAATTCAATATCTATAAACTCCCAAAGGCATAAGTAGGATTTGATCCAAATCCTAGTATGATAACACCATATATTCTATACACTTTCTTAAAATCATTAATGAAAAAATTATATCTTTTAAACTAAAATAGTATTATGAATCATTTTTATAAAATAATCCCCGATGAAAATAATTTTCTATTCCTTTTGTGAAATATTTCCAATTTATAAAAACATACATATGAAATTTATAATTGATATGGTAATAAATCATATCCATCCATCAAGATGTGAACATATCCCTGAAATAACATATCATTTTATGCTATTTGATATAACCTCATATAAAATCTTGTGGGAAACAATCCATGATAAAAACAATCATGTGATAAATTACTAAAAATTTCAACACACGCCACATATCGGGCTCTATCTATTTTATACCACATACTAGAAACTCACAAGCCTAAACATGCATATGTTGTATCCAAAAGATATCAATTCATTCAAGTCTATATCACAATAGGTGTCTTTTGATTAGTCCAACACACACTAAGGTAACTTATGTCTCCTTCCAAATACACCCAAGTATCGAAATTTGAATGTTTTCAATTACATTCCAAACATTTTGCTAATAATTTCATAAAAAAATAAAATCCAATCTAATCCACTTCAGAGTATGAAAATCCATTTCAACATCCAAAAAAAATTCAAATAATGTACCCATTTTGAAAAATATTTGGTTTTACCATAATAATTTGAAACCATTAATCACATCCAAATTAAAGAACTACCCAATGAATTTATCCTCAATGATGTGAAATTTATAAAATTATCCTATTTAATAGAAAGTCCAAATAAAAAATTGTATAAACTGATATTCCGTCAACAATGATAACCTAAAACCAAGAGAACTACCTACGAAAGATTAGGCATGCCATGAAATCAGAGATAAGAAATCCTACCCCAATAGTGATCACTTTCTAAATTAGGTTATCTGAAAGGAAATGAGTCACCCAAAATCATATAGGGTGACCTCTATGTTTAGAGAGGGATGGATGTATGAGTATTGAAATGAAAACCAGTTGTGCACTACCCAAAAAACACAACTCGTGACATTTAAATGACATATGATCCCATTACATGTTGTGTAAACTACGGAGGTTGAAATATCTGAAAAACACATCACCATTTTATTGAAAACCCAATATAATCCATTATATGTTGTGAACCTCTTACACTGTAAATAAACTATTCCGGCCCAATATCATATTCATAGCTTCTACAATGAAGTTATTATGTGTTGTGTACCCCAATAACGTGGCATGTAGTAACCTAGTGATTGAAATATATCCAGGTCTATGTGGACAATTATAAAAAATCAATAACATTAAAATTATATGTATAATTATAATTATTTTTTGGAATTATTCATCCAATGAGAAAAGGAATCCAAAATTAATGGATTAATCATATATAATTGATTTGTAATGGGTCATTACCGGTGAGACATATATCTCCCTTCAAGGCATTGGACAACGATGTGTATCTGATGGGAAATTTCATGGGAATGGTGAATGTTCCCTTTGATTACCAAAGCCTTTTATGCTTATTCATAGATGATTTATAATCATAAAAATCCATTAACACAACATGAGGATTTTAATGGACCAGTTTTTATAGATCACTAGGTTCATAATACATCAATGTGAGACTAAAAATAAAACCTTTTATTTTATTCTCCATAACATCTCATAAATCCTTTAAATATTATAAACTATGTGGGATAACCTTGATAATTACATAGAAAAAAGGGTAAGCCAAAAATTCAAGTAATTGAATAAATGTGATAAGGAAAAAAATGTGTGATTCAATATTATAGCATGATATCAAAATGTGAATTATCACGAGTAATATCATAGAAGTGTAACATAAAGTACATGTTACCATAGTATCATGGGGATATAGAAAATTTTGAAGAAACAAAAAAAATCACATGAACATGAGTTAAGGCTAACTTTGTAGAAAAAATTTTTGGAGAAAAAAGTACTATAATGGATTTGGTTTACTCACTAATCCCATACATGACGTATCATGGGACTAATGCCTTACCCATTTCACTGTAGCTCTATCTTGGCACACCCATCATAACATATTCATTATTTTTTTTCACATAAATGAAATCACTCAATTGTCATAACATAAAAATATACCATTGAAAGAAAATGGGTTGCAAAATCATTCTTCGTATCAGATTCAATGGAAATGTTTTA
The DNA here is from genome assembly GCA_963277665.1 of Viscum album. NCBI lineage: Eukaryota > Viridiplantae > Streptophyta > Magnoliopsida > Santalales > Viscaceae > Viscum > Viscum album. The sequence continues at coordinate 606,876 of CAUJRU010000112.1, forward strand.
ATAATGGAAGTTTTCAAATGAACATAAGGTATGTATTACCTTATCAATGGAAGGGAGAATAAACTATATATATGTGTGTGTGATATAAACACATATATAATTAATAATAAATGCATACAATAAAATATTTTATTAATTGATGAAAAGATATTTAAAACATTCGAATAAATAATGAATGAAAATATCTTTTCCAATTTTGGTAACATCAATCAATTTAATCTTAGATGAGAAATTATTTTGAAATATATATATATATATATATGAACTTTTCTTGATTTAAATATACTTTCAATTTTAAAAAAACATACTTAAAGATGAAAATTCACAGAAACATCAATGAAAACAATTTTTTTGAATATAACATTTGAAACAAAGTAATTAATATTTATAACATTATGTTTTCATGATGATTATAGATTTTCCATTATTCTAAATACTTTTAAAAAATAGTGGCTCCTTTCACATTTTTATGTGAGAGGAAAAATGGTTTCTTTTAATTAAATGATGTGAAAGAACCTATTAATACACTTTGTACAAATAATATTAAGGCCAAAAATGACTATAAATATTCGAAGTAAAATATTTTTCATAAAAATTTCTTGAATAAATTTATTTGAAAGAAAAATGATTTTCAACCTAATAAAGAAATGATGTTATATTTTCTTACTGACCTTTTTCTCAATACTCTAAAGTAAAAAAAAATATAAAAATAGTACTATTAAAAGGAAAAATAATTATTAAATAGAGGTGAATAGTATTAAATATTTTTATTAGTAAATGATGAAATAATCTTTTAAAATAGAAATTCAAGCATAAATATTCCTCATTAAAATGTGATTGAAAAATAAACACTTACTGTGTTAATAACTTTTCAATCATAAGTTCACATTAATTAATTAGATAAACTGTAACATAAAATATCATTATTTAGTAATTATTCATGATATTTTATGTAAATGGTATGTATATACATCATTTAAAATATATTACGCACAATAAAGAACATCTGTCTAAATGAATGATGTTTTGAGATGAAAAGTTTATAAAGTTTGTATCATTGAAGTGAGAAAAAATAAATGATGTGATTATGTTTAATACATTTAAATAAAAAATAGAAAAATATATATTTAATCATAGTGAAATAAAACGTCATTTTACACATAATCATTGCAAAATAAAATCCAAAAAGTAGACTTATAACCCAATGAATGGGAATTGAGTAATGAAACCCCTTAACTCACAAATTTCTTCAGTTATGTTCTACATAACATCTTATATAGTGGTTATAGACATGTTATTAACTTATACCAGAATAATAATATTATTTATAATATAATATTTTATCCTTTGATAACATCTTATTACTCATTTGATAAAAATTATACATTATCACTATTATTTTAGGTGTCAATTTGTTTGTTTTCTCCACAAGTTCCACCATGAATGATCCATATCATTTATATAACTAATAGTTATAAAATCCCCAAAATTATTTTAATTTTATACCTATATGCTTTTACATTATATACGTATGTAGTATTTTTTTAAGATTTTGAACATGGAGAATGAATCATATCACTTCGTGTAGAATATTGGTCGTACGTATGCACATGCAATGTTATAATTTCCTTAACATGTGAAAGGTTAAAGAAGTGGATTGTGAACTAATATTAAAGAGTCAATATAATTTCATATTTATCACATATATTGATTAAATTTATCCCTTTTTACCTTTCATTCAATGTGTTAGTAATAAATTAATCACATCTCTATGTGCGTCGATAGTTCTCCATACACATGAATGACGTTATCAATTATTCAATTAATGATAATGTAATAAATTATATAATATATTTCATTTATCTAATGATTATTATGTCATTAATTTCATATATCAACATCATATTAATCCTTATTAATTTCAATGTAATATTTAAGTGAAAAATGAATCACATCGCATCGTATGGAGGTAGTTCGATATACACATGAGTGGAGTTATCATATTACCAACAGAATGGAAATAAACAATATACATCTAAAATTATAATTAAAAATTTATAATTATTTAATAAATATACTCTATAAATATTTTAAAGATCATTTTATTTATCCATCATAAGAGGTGATGGAAAATGAATTATATTTGTTCGTGAGCTGGTAGTACCCCAGACACACGATCAATAGAATTGTTTCACATTTGAGGGAGGATAATATGGCAGTAGGTCATAAACATAACATAAAAATCACATTATATATAATATAATTATTTTAATATAAAATAAGGTATTAATAATATTTGAATTTGGAGGAAGAAGAAATAAAATAAAATTCTCTTTTAAAGATGTTACCCCTGCTTTAGATAACATCTTTTGGTTTGCACTAAGATCATTCCTAGGTTGTATTTAGGACTAAAAATGATTATAGGATTAGGGTAATAAGTGGATGAGTTATTTGGGTAGTCATTGGAATATCCAAATGGGGTTTGAAGTGTCTAAATTAGAGGATATGGGTGTCTTTTAATTAGTGGGTAGATGACACAACTGAAATTTTTTAAAGGATGGAATTCCAAACATGATTATCTACTTAAAAAATGATAAGAATGGAAAATTTTAAAAACTATTATCTAATCAGGATGATATATGAACATAAAATTATAATTAAAAAAAATTGTTCATTTTTTCCATTGTCATTTTAATTTCTCCTCTCAAAAAACCCATTTTTACCTTCACCGTATTAAATAATTTTGACATTTCCCACGACTCATTATGGTCTACAAATTAGTTTACCATATTATATAATATATGTTATTATAATTAAAATTATAGAATTAATTTATCTAAATTCAAATCGTAGAATAGGACTAATTTAAATTGAAATTAGTCTGGAAAACAATATGAAAATAGTGTATTTTCAATTATAACTGAAGAAGTGTATTTTTCATTAAAATGATGATTTTTTATTTACTCTACATCAAGTAATCATAATCTTATGAATTTAGAATTAATATATAACGAAATATAATCTATAATTTTTATTTAAATCACCAATCATGAGGGGTTTTTAAATTAATTAAAAAAGAAAATCATTATGCCCATTAACAGGGTTTTTAGAAAAATCCAATTTTTAGGCCAAAAAATAAATCTATAATAAAATCAAATATTAATTTTATTTAAATAAAATTTATTGTACATAAAATAAATAATGGTATTTATATTAATTTTAACTGAAATTAAAATAATAATGAGACATATTTTATTAAAAGAAATGATAATTATGTTAAAAAATGTATATTTTTGACTATTAAATAAAAAAAATAATATTATCTAGAAAATACCAAAATTTACCCATAATTTAATATTGATATTATAATTTAAAATTATATTTTAATTTTTCTGAACATATTATCTGAATGTGGTAAAAATTACTTTCATATTACTCGTATAAAACATGACTATACTACTAATTAGAAAATAATTTTTTTTAGAAAAAAATTATTTTTCATTCAAAAGGTTCTTATTTTATTTCTTATTAATATATCACTGTTGAATTTATTTTAGAGATGTGTAAACCATAAAAGTTCCATAATTTATTTATTTTTATTCAAAACAACCAACATAATAACTAGGTTATAATGGACATTATTAAATAAAAATATTTTAATAATGTATCTCATTTAATATAAATTTGTTTTTGGGTGCATAGAAAGCTATCAATGAAATGGAATTTAATTAAAAATAAATATATCATACACTATTGGTGTGTTTAATTGTCTTTTAATCTTTTTTTTTGGTGTCATATAAATTATCCAACGTTATTTCCCTCCTTGAAAATAATGTGGTATTACATTCTACAATCTTAAATAATTTCATCATAATAATTTAATCTTGACCTTGGTTATCAATGCCTTGGAATTTTAAAATACTTTTTTTGGAAACCCACATTATAAAATTAATTAATAAAAAATCATCATGATTTGATGGAAATGGGTTTCTGCATGTAATCCATAATAACACATTATTGTGTTTCTATGTTGGAGAACATTGGTGGTGAGTGAAGATATGTACATGGAGTAAAATGCTAAATAATTATGAGGAATGATAAAGATAATTAATCATATGAATGTGAATGATCAATGGAAATATAAGGACAAATAACCATATATATTGGATTATTTAAAATACCATTTGATTCTTCATATTTTAAGGTCATTTGATATCTTTTTTTATAGTTACTTTTTAAAATTTTGAAGAGTTGTTTTACTAATCAAGATTATATATAAATATAATTACTTTATATTGTTTTATTTTATAAAAAAAAATTTTATTCGGTTGTTCTTTGATCAATGTACAGTTAATCTCTTACTCCAAGAATTAAATATCCAAACAAATGAATTTTTTTAATCCTAAAGCATTAAAATTTAAATTTAATGTATATTAAGATCCCAAAAAGAGTAACAATATATTCATACTATCAATGTTAAATACATAATGGTTGTAACAATGTTATATAATAAATTTATATCTAATACCTCAATATCCACTCACAAATTTCAACTTAATCCAATCCAAAATTTTATATCTATAAAACCCTAAAATGTTGATCTTCAAAAATAGATTAGAGTTCCGAGAAAATAATCTTTTACATTAAACAAAAAATTTATATATACTAAAACCCATTAAATGGTATCATGAAATATCATTTTACAGTTCAAAATCTAGTTACATAAAAACCAAAAATGTGTGTATTAAACTTTGAAATTGTTGTCAAACATAAAATAATTAACCCATGATTGTATCAATAACTCATACTTTTAAATGAATACATATAGGATTAAAAAATTAACAACATCCTCAAATTTATCATGATTCCTATAAAAATAATACCATTAGTAAAAATAACTATACAACATAATTCATGAATACCAAAACATAAATACTTCAAACCAATGACATCAATGATTAGGTATAACATAATTTGTTCCTTGTTATAGGGTCCAACACATATTTTATGGTGTTGAATCTGATAATGACCAAGTTCCCCACATATAATATACATTAATTTTTGTCAGTACATTTATCTATGACTTCCATTTCCACATTGGGAACATCTTCCTCATCATTTGAGATATTCTTCTAAGTGATTATTTTTACCTTCGTGTATTATAGTTTGGTAAATCTTCTTTCATATATTTTCCTTAATATATTAATTTCATAAAATTATATCCTCACTTTATTTGACTTGTTAGGAATAAAATTGATGTTCACATTATTATTAATATATCATTGTAGCTGATTAGGCACAATCATAATGTATTTATCTATTGTCATAATCCATTTTTTAGCATAATGATCAGAGATTCCACCTCATTCACTATTATCATGATTTCTTTTAGTTTTATCCATTAACTAAAACCACAAATCATGGTATGTTAAATAATAACCCATATGGGAAATCATTTATTCATAATTTTTTTTATAGGATGTATAAATCAGTAAAAATAATTTCCAAACTATTAAATATTGGTTTTATCATAATTCATTTATAGTCTCCATCTATTAAAATCCTTAAGTTTGGTTTGTAAAGTGTTAATAAATTTATAAATCATATATGTTGGGAGTGTCAAACCAGGTTCGTAGAAATGCCCATTGTTGTGAATAAGGTAAATATTGAGTGAATCATATTGTGTCATTTTCTAATTTATTACCCCTAGGTACATTAATTCAAGAACCATGTCCAATTGTACTGTTTATATGGGAGATAATTTCTCATAAACTGATCTCTCTATACTTTTCCAAAATTCTAGTATATTTTCATATTCATATACTTATCCTTATAATTATGATTTAACTTATCCTTAGGCTTCTCACTAAGGTTTTAGAGTCCTAGTTTTAAAATATTAATTATTAAATTTCTGCTAATAAAAACATTGATGACACGATACTTTTATATATATTATTTTATGATTTCTAAAAAGAAATATCCATTTAAAAAACACAAGGACAGTAAAGGCCTAGTTTCATTGGAAGACTGGGTTCATAATACAACCAAGTGAGAATAATTAAAAATCATTTTATTTTATTCCCTATAACATTATCCTAAAAAATATTGATCTCCTAAACTACATGGGATGTCCTAGGGAATACATATATGAAATGGGTAAGATAAAAATCATTGTAAGATAATAAACATGATAAGTAAACATAATTTGGGAGTCAAAAGTACAACATCAGATCATAAATAGAAGACTTGTGAGTAATAACATGGAATCATAACAAAAATAATATTGTTAGATATAATCATGCAACGAAAGAAACTGTGAAAGGAATATAGAACATGATGAAAAATTAGTAAAGGATAACTATAGAGAAAACATATTACATGGTGTAAGAGGTCCCATGATATATTTAGTTTAGTCTTTAATCCCATAGATGATGTCTAAATAGATTTATGCTTTACCAATTTAGTGTAGGTCAGCCATCATAACATGTTCCAGACCTATTTGTCTAAAATAAATAAATCAATCATAATTCATAACATAAAAATTATCCATGGATAGAAAATGGGTTGCATAATATTGCTTCATATCATATTCAAATGAAATTTCAAATTAATTTCATTTAATAAATTATCATAAGGAATGTATTACCCAGTCAAAGCAAGAGATATTAAACTAGGTATATATTTGAGATACATATATATATAATTTAGAATAAATCATTAACATGAAAGGATGTTTTTGTCGATTTAATTACCTCTATAAATATTAGGTCCTTATTAATTAAAATCACCTTTTTAATTTAATATCCTCATAGGATTTCATCTTAAATAGAATTTTTATAAACATATCATTAAAAAAATTTGAGGAAAATTTCCATTATATTTTTGAAACACTTATTTAAAATATAAAAATATATCAATCATTATATTAATAATATTTTTGTTGAAAAAAAAAATTTAATAATAAAAAGGATACTTTATAACATTTAGTATTGATGATAAAATAGGAGTTCCATTCATGCCCAATATATTTAAAAACAATGATTTACGTAACATCTTTATATGAAAAGTCAAAATCATCCTTATTAAAAAATGTTGGAAAAATTCATTTTATATCTTTATTTCGTAAAATAATATTAAGGTTAAAAATTACACTAAGAAATCATAGTAATACATTTTTTAATTTTCTATAAAAAACATAGATTTGGAAGAAAAAAGGGTTTTGACCAAATAATGAAATGAAGTCCTAATTTATAGAAATACTCAGTAATTTTATTTTCCAAATATAATATAATGGTGTTGTTAATTGATAACATAACACATAAACAATGTTCAATAAATTGAATGATATTTTTTGGATATTATCAAATAATTTACAGTATTATAAATTTATTCATAAACAATAATAATTAAAATTATATTGAAACATTAACATTTACCACTATGGTAACTTTTGAATAATAACTTACTATGGATGATGTAGATAAATTGTAAGTCAAAATATCATTCATTGAGAGGGATAGAGTTCCAAATCTGGATCTATGTATCACTAAGAGGGGGAGAGGGTAAATCAGTGATGTCTTTCCTTTTTATGTTTCCTTCTTTTTGAAAAATCCTTTCCATCCTATTAAAGTGTTTCCTGTCTAATGAACACACAATACCACATGAACACCAGATTTACAAGTTTCACTACTCAAAAATAGTAGCTACAAATTTGGTAAAGTTAAGAAATAATCCATTACCAAACGATCCACTTGAAAAAAATCATTTAATATGGAATACAATGAGTATGATATACCCTTACACCCGTGTAGAACATGGAATACAATCCCCAAGTGTGTGTGAACCCTCTTAGATCAAATAAAAAATTATAGTATTTCAGTTCTTCTTTTCAATTGAACATGTGTATTTTTTGAAGTAAAAATCTTCACTTTCTTACCCAGAAGCCGGTAAGAACTATATTACGCACAACTGAATATGTGTGGAGACCCCAAATCTTTCACACACCCTTTTAGGTGTCTTGTCTGCAAATTTTATGCCACATGCACAGGATTTAACTTTTGTCGTGAAACACCTCTTGCGCAAAACTTTCTTCTTGCGCACAACTCTCTTATTGTGTGCATCTCCATTTCTTTCCTGCACTCTCCTTTTCGTAATATTCTTCCACACCTCAGAGATCCGGAATTATCTATGTGTCGATCCACACTTGTGCGCCAAGGTCAGCACTTATTTATATACCTCACAGACCCCTTCACGGAAAATCTCCGATGTGTCGTGCAAGATCTTGACGGGTGGAGAAAAACCCTATTCGACGTTGTCCTTTGTGCGTAAGTGTATTTCGCGCCAACATCTTCTTTCGCGCACTACTTGAAGATTTCATGCGATTTATTCCATTTTCATTTTGCGATGTTTGGACCCCAAAACATGGATTGTGCGCAACCTTCCTTATGTCGTGAAAAGTAATGATGCATCACACAAAACGACGATAGACTTCGCCTTTAGCGTGTAATTTCCTATCACGACCACCTCATCTTTCACATGATTTTTGAATATTTCATGATCTTACTTCATTTTACATTTTTCTATTTTTGGACCTTGAATCACACCTTGTGCACAAAATTCCAAACTCCCTTCAATCATGCACGCAAAGACCAATGTTGCGCCCAAAACCCAATCATTCACCCATGCCACTCCATTTCCAAATTTTTATGTTTGGATCATGGAAGTCCACTTGAGCTCAAAATACCAATCCATATTCAAACTTTCCCGCAACATAATTTTCCAAAACACATTTCTTCATCTCCCGATTTACAGGACCTAATATGTTGAAAACACTAGAAAACAGTACCATCGTAAAATGTTCTTTTGTGCCGCTCCTAGATCATATTCCCATTATCTTGTTATCAATTAACTTAATCCCATTACCATTCTCCATCTTTCATCAGGAAATCTAATATTTTGATATTTATCCTTTAATCGAACAGCTTTAGCATCTTCAGTTTTTAGTGTTCTATAAAATGTTATTTGATTTATCTTCTTTGACGACAAAAAAAAACACTCTGTAACAACAAACACTTCTTACATTCTTCTCTATCCAACATGGTCCCAAAAAAGGATTAAAAATATATTAGGTAAATGAGTATTATATACACCATTTACAATATATTAGGTGTGTAAAATAACATGTGTCTCAAATAATGATTTTTTTATAAGAAACCTTTTCAAAGTTCCAATAAATGAATTGAGATTTATAAATAAAGTGGTTGTGTGAAAAAAATTAATCCCTATAAATAAATGTTTTTTTAAAATAAAAAATCAATATAATTACATTTCACAAATTTTCTTTGAAAATGTAATCAATGAAGTCGACATAAAACACAATGAATTGAAATTGGATCAAGAAGCCCCACACATAAAAATTCTCTTTAGTTGAGTTTTCTTTAACCACCTATTAATTTTTTTAACCATAATATTTACTTATAATATAATCATAATTTAATTTAAAATTTCATAAATTAACATTATATAACATATTATTTCATTTTCTTTAATAATATTACATTATCTCTGTTATTTCATGTGTTAAATTACTTTTTTATAGTACACATTTCATTTTAAATGTTTAGAATATTGATCATTGGTTATATTTATATAATATATCTAATAATATTATTTTTATAAATATTATTTTTATTTATTTTATACATCTTTATAATCATTATTGAATTTTTAGCATGTAGAATTTATCGCATTGCATTGTTGAGACGGTAGCTCATACACACCCACAAGTGGAATTATCATTTCTCTAACATGTGAAAGGGTATAGAAGTGGATTGTGTATTAATTTAAATGTTTCAATATCATGAAATATATATTAAATATATAAATTAAATTTCACCATTTTTCAATCCTTATACTCCATTACTAAAAAATTAATCACATCACTTCGTGATGTGGTAGTTCTTCGTGCACACGGATGACGTTATCATTTATTCGATAGATGGTATGGAATGAAATTATATGATATATTTATATTTTATAGTCACTAATTTGATATTAATATCATATATTAGCACAAAATTTATCCTTAGTATCTTCCATGTAAATAATAATTGAAAAATTAATCACATCGCTTCACGGGGTGGTAGTCTATGGTAGACATGAGTGATGGTATTATATTCCATAAGGAATGGTAGGTAAGAATGTATATGTGATATTATAATTAAAAAGTTATAATTATATTATAAATATAATATATAAATCTTAATAACATTATTATATCCATCTTTTAGAAGAGATGAGGGAAAATTAATTATGTCGCTTTGCGAGTCAGTTGTCCGCCGTAGAGAAGATCAGCAGTTTTGTTTCCCATCTGGTGGGGCGGGGTATAGAATGGTTTTATGTCATGAACATAATGTAAAAAATATATATCTATGGTATAAAATTTTTTTATTATGTAATAATACTTAAATAATATTTTAATGAGGCGAAATAAGAAGACAATAAAATGCACGGTTAAAGATGTTACCTCTTCATAAGACAACTTCTTTTGGTTTTATCCAAAATCTTTCCTAGGATAGATTTATGAAATAACCAAGTATTATAATATGATTTTAGAAAATTAGGGAAGTTATTTTGTCATTTATTTGAAAAAAAATAGTTTTGGGAGTTCATAAAGGATATGAGTGTGGGTGTCCATTTATAATTAGGGGAGACGACACACTTGAAATTGTTGAAATGAAAGAATTCTACCGAACTTTTTTCCATTAATAAGGATAAGAAATTGAACATTATAGTCCCTTATAATATATTATTTATAAATAGAACTACAAAATATGAATTATATATTTTTGGGGTATTTATTCACCCCTAACGTTTTAATTAACCCCCAGTAAACTTGTTTTTAACTTAACTACAGTGTATAGTTTATATTGTTTTCACAATTGATTAATGTGATAAATTAATTTGTTCTTAACAGATAATACATATTATTATTCCTAATATATAATAGATTTTCCCAAATTCATCATACATAATTTAAAAAATTAAATTTAAAATTAAACATGTATACACAACTGAAAAACAGTTATTCCAGAAGTGTATTTTTTAAGAAATTAATGATTTTATATTAACTATATGATGAGTAATAAGCATTTAATTATTTAAATTAATATTTATTGTTATATAATATAAATATTTCATTTAAAAAATTCCTCTTTATGGGTTGTTTTAATTAATTAAAATGAATAAACATTAGGCACTATAAAACAATTTTCCGAAAATTCCCATTTATAAACCTAATAAACAATCATTCACTAATATTTAGTTTTAAGATGATTATAATTTAATTAATTGAATTTAATATAAATAAAATATAATTATTTTATTTTTAAATAAAAGTAAAATAATAATGGGACTTAATTTATTAATGAATTAAATTTTATAAAAAAATGTGTGTTCTTCAATTTTCTCTAAAAAAGTAATATTTTATGATATATACCCAAATTTAACTATAATATAGTATTAGTATTAGGATTTATGAAATGATGTTTTATAGGTATTTTTTTAAAAAAATTGGTAAAAAATAATTTTAAATTTTCGGCAAAAAATTCACTAAAATCCCCGTTAAAAAACATGAAGTTTTTTAAAAAGCATATAATTCTCAATAAAATGATTATTATTTTAACCCAAATAAATATATTACTATTGAATTTATTTTATACTTGTTTAAGCCATATAATTTTAAAATTTTATTTATCCTTATTCATACCCACTAAAATAATTCATATTTAATAATTTTCTATTTTATTTTAAAATATTTTCATTGAGTATCAACTTTCATTTAAAACTGGTGTTGCATGAATCATAATCTATTGAATAGATTGTATTACTTTAAAAATAAATATTTCATAATGTATTATGTTGTTACATTATACTCTATTATTTGTGTTTCATTTCATAGACACTACCCAACATGATGATCCTCTTTTAAAATCATGTGGTGTTACAAACCCATTTTAGTAACCAACATTATCCACTACGATAGTATTTAGAGTGAACCTTGAATACAATGATGGATTGGGGTGTTTTACCATACCAATAAGATATTATTGAAAATTATCCTTGAATAATTAGGAAATTATTTTATATTCTTTTCTATATTCCGTAGACTTATGTCATGTTCTAATTTTATGCTCTCATGGATCTTGTTCATTGATACCTTAATGAATAATTTCTTATGATTTTCCATGAATTATTACATGAATCAATATTATGATATATTATTTGTATGGTATGAGTTTCAAATTTTATTCACATGTTCACATACCCTTATGTTAATTTTATTATCAGGATATCATTGATATCTCCCTTGTTTACCCTTACGTAGCATCTAATCACACACTTTTCTTCCCAGTTTATGAACAGTGATACTAAGTATAAAATATATAAGAAGGGTTAATGTTATGGAAAACATAATTGGAGACTATGTATATCTTTTTTGAACACTTTTATTATTTTTTGATGTTTCAAATGGAACTAGAGCAATATGATTCTGGCATAGATCGTTAACTTATGTACTGAATATTCATCTTTTAAGATGTGGTATCTATGAATGAAAATTATTGGTTTCAATACATATCCACATAAACATCCATTATCATATCCCTTTCATACCATTGAGAAAGGAAATGGGGGTTCCATTACCTCTTCCCATAAGTGAGCGAATTCTATAAATGTTTACTACATTAAATAACATACAAAATTTTTATCATCATAAATTGATGATCTGTGAAACATAGTTAAATATTTTAATTTAAAATGATTCCAATGAATTATTAGTTTTACATTAACGCATATAATTTTCAAGAAATACTCATATCCCATTATCCCAGTCAATTGAACACCTCTCATGCGGATTATCATTTATGTTTTCCCTATGGTGGAAATTCATCCTATTACAAGTATGTTTCTCCTTTCAATGAAGTATTCTACCCCATATGTCTAGGGAAATATTCTTATTATTCACTCCCTCATTTATATAATTACAAATCATGGAATCTGTTGGTTATCACATAAAAATCCCAGAGATATATAGTTATTTTAAGAAGGGAACCCCCAGAAACATCATAGTTGTCAATAAAATCATAATCTACTATTTATTAAATTTATATATTATGTTGTCAATGTGAACAATGTAAGTTGAAATATGTATATTCATTCCAAACAAATAAATTAATTAGTACATTACCATTTCCTTGGAGAATAATTTAGTCATGATCTTATGGATCAAGTTATCTAAGGATTCAGATTTGACTGACAATCCTAAATATTAATCCTACCATTGACTATTTGGGAAGGAAATCCATAAGTGATTCAAAATTAAATATTATCTTTACAAGTAGGAAGATGAAGTGATTTTATAGATGGGGATACTAAAATTTTAACTTCAACCACTTTACATCCAAGATGAGAACACAAAAAAATTATAAAGTATTGATAGTCTCCTGTATCCTAAATAAAGGTAAAGATTTTATATTCCATTATTCCTAAACATGTGGCTTTATAGTTTATCTATTATTTAAAGATTGGTCTTATTAATCTTCCAAATATTAATAATTATAAGGAGTTATTTATTAAATATCATCCCAATTGTTTTCTTAATCACAAGCCCTTGGGATATATAATTCCTGGATTTGTTTTCTTTAAAAAGTGGAATCAATATACAATATATGAAATCTTGATATAGTTTGAGAATATTGGGTTTCAATCAACTTATATAAATACTATCTTTCATCAAACATAAAATATTAATTCATGGAAATTCATATAAAATTAATAAGTACATATCAAGAGTCCCTAAACATAATAAAAAATGGTCTCAACCACAATATACAAAATTGAATAGTGTACAGTCCTCACCACATGACTTTAAACTGTTTTTAGGGTTCAATTTAAGGTTCCCATAAAACTATGCAAATACCCTTTCATAAAATATTTATATTAAAAAAACCCTCCTTTTTTCTTTGTGAAATTTTAATAACATATCAAAATCTAGTTTCCTTCTAAAAAATAATAGAGTTTATATAATAATTGTCTAAGATAACCACCTTATTTTTTGATAATTCACTCCAATTTTTGTGTGGTTTAATTTAAATATCTTTGTATGATAATACAATACTTCAAAAAATGGTCGATTCATCATGAATTTAAAATTTATTCATCATAATTCTTTAATTAAAGAACCAAAACTGCATAAAACATGGACATCGCCATAAGAATTTAAATTATTTGGTTCATATTCCATCCCCTATGAAATTAAAATATTCAGAGTGGTCCAATATCTATGAATATAAAAATTTGGGATCCCTCCTTATATAAGATGTTGATATATTTAAGGTTAATATTTCATAATATAGTAGAAATTTATTACTATATAGGAATTCACTAATGTCTAGTTTTATCGAATCTATGAAAAAATTCCCCTAATAATGTACCATGCATGGATTTATTCTTGTTATTATGGGATATAAAATGAAGGCTAGACCACCAATCTGAGTCCCATCTGTAGATTTATTTCACATTCAATACTAAATTCCACCCTGGTTTTTGGATTCTACAAATTAATTTTTATTTTTTCCACTTATAACATCACCCAAGTACCTATTTATTCCCTTTTTCATTTTCTCCAATGTTTAACTCATTTCTATGTAGATGGCTATAAGGAACCATACATGGTCCAATTTTTATAACCTTAAAAAATAAGATACATGTAGTTCCCTTTAGTGTGTCCGTAATTTGTGTACACAATATTCTACTCGAGGTTCTTATATTTGTTTTGATTTTATTATTCACATTAACTAAATTCTTACCTTAATATAAAACATTAATCCTCACAATTATTCAATGATGTATTCCCTTATACAATGGAATCTTATGGCCTGACCCAAAATTGCATTCACATTTCTACCCCCTTGAGGTTGCCTATACTTCCCTGGGTTATATCATTAATGTTATATTATCTCATTCCCTTTTACTGGATAATAGACCTCATTTTATTATTCCAATATATATGAAATGAAATATTATACACTAATTTGGTTAAAATGTTCAGGACCTTAATCTACAAATGATTATGACACAAAGGCTTTTTAGGTTAAAAACAAATAAAGGGATACCTTAGAAAAAATCATGGATTACTCACTATGACATTACATTGCATGTATTTCCCAAAATTTAGAATACATAATGAAAATTATAGAAATATTATAGTTATTATATCTTATCGCTAAAAAAATTATCTATGGATATTCGACCCATAGGTCTACAAAACATTAATATAAAATCAACCTTCACCCATAAATACGAGCTTAATCTATTCCATGTTTACATCATCATTCTTGGAATTTCCTCGTATTCCTAATTTTTAGGCATCTATTTTATGTGATCATATAAAAATCTGATATATATTATAAAACATCACCAAAAGTATGTGTTCAATGCATAATGGATTAAGATACTACATATATTTTATATATGACTTATCATTACATAAAATATGTTAGTCTAGATTATCATTGGGGAAATCAGAAATAATTTATTCAATATTCTCCTCAAATAAACCCTAATATTGGAGCTAATATTCTCCTCTAGTAACAGCCCTTCATAGTAATTAAGAGTGGGTTTATTAACTTATTTGAATGTACCTCTATACCTGCTTAATAGAATTATTTATTTTGATTTTCTAATTAACCCCCTTAGAATGTTTAGTGTCCCTGAATATAAAACCACTTGATTCTATACAATGGTTTCTAATCGGTATTAGTGTGTTCCTTCACCAATGGTCAATAAATTCTCTCCCATCATCACGCCCATTAACAATGACATTTTTATATTATGATTTACCATTTCTATAACAAAAATTATCATGTGGGTTAAAATTCTCTCTATGTTACAAATTCATGCATAATATCCACTTTCAAAGCAATATAACTATGTACTACTACGGTACCCTTCCGTATATGGGATTAATTTTTGTGGAGAAAAAATTATTAATTTGAGTTGATTCTCCTAACAATAAATATTCCATAAGTCAAGATACTCATTTTGGAAAACTCAAAATCATTTAGTCTATATTATCCTCTTATAAAATTCACATTAGGTTCAATGGTCTATATCATAACACTAAAAACTTCATGACATGTGGCCCATCCCACACAACCCTTAAACATCTTAGAAGGACCCATTCAAACAGACATATTCTTCTTACATAATATCATTATTAGAGTCAGATTTATTAGTGTGTGTGGTATCCATTTCTATCTTATGATTCCTATGACAATAAAAAACTAGGTTAAAAATTTATACGTCAGGGAAATATATGTATTGGCTATTTATCTCATGGGAAACACAGTGATATGTGGATCTCATAACTAGACCTCAATAAAAAATTTCACTATCATATTTTTCACCATAATATGTTATTTTTTTGACTCCACATTCACATCAGGTTTGGATCTTTTTAACATATATCCTTGATTCCCCATTGAGGCACTCAATTTTTTCCTACACATGTGGCATATTTCTTTAGGGAGACTGTATTCAGAACTATGTTTGGGTAAATTACTGTTCTTATAGAAAGTTTAGTTATATCTGAATCAATCATCGAATATGTGACCATATGTTCACCCTCATTGAATTTACAAATCTATCATATAGTATGGAATCACCAATTAATGCTAGTTTTCATAATATTTAACCTAAAATTGGATAATAATATCGTTGAGTCAAGGACTTCCTATTAGTATATAAAAATAAATGATTCGGAACTCTCTTATTAGAAATAAAAAAATCTTTGAGATGAAATTCTCCTCTTGAAACCTGAAAAGCCTCGATTTTAGATCATCCAATTGGGTTTCCAGAAGCATTGAGTTGATATACTTCTCTTTTCTAACCAAAATACATTATTCTCAATTAATATCTAGGAATCAAAATATTTTATTTGAGATTTTTATCTTGGTAAAAAACCTTTTTCTTTTCTTCCCCTCTTAGAATCAAAAAATCCATGATTCAAGATTATCACCTTGGAAAAAAATCATGGATTTGAAATTATCCTCTTAAAAACCAAAAACACTTGTGTCAAGATTATTCTTAGAGAAAATTAAAAATATTAAATTGAGTTTCTCTGATTTTAAATGGAAAATCCTTCATTTAATATAAAGAACTTGGAATCCAATATGCATTGAGTTAGGATAATCCTCCTTGTTAAAAAATCCTTCATATGATAATATGCTCTTAGTGAACCTCCACTTGAATATTCATCCCCAATAACCTATATAATATTCAATTAATGTACCAAATTTCCCAATACTACATTAGATTCATATTACATCATTTAAAAAAAATCCAATTCTATGGGTGGTATTTTTTTATCCTAAAAATATAAAAAATAAATTACAGTAACGACATTGAGATGATATTCTATTGAATTATTGGAGTTTTGTTAAGGATAACGGATTATAAAACTCGATAAAGATTACCAAAATAGTTTCCCCTTGTTTCACATGAGTTGTCACCCATTTTATGATAGATATCATTTCAAATAATTTTAAATCAGTTAATTGAAATTTAGAAACGTCTATCATGAGTAGGCTGTTGATTTTATAATGTATTTGAGAAACAATTATATCATAATTCATTTTTTTAGAGACATTATAGGCTTATATTACCTTGTACAAAATTTATGTTTAAAATATGTAATTAGTGGCATAGTTCTTTTAATAGGATTTAATATGATTTCTTGTGGATCCAAAAATGACATTAGGATCATATGTTATGGTTTATTTATGTCATAATGTTTTAAAAAAATGTTTTATTGAATAATTGTAATTGTGTGCCTCCTACCTTGAGTTCCCTAATATGTTATAGACATGTTATTCCCATATTATATTATCATGTCTCATGTGTATTTATTGTGACCACATATCACTCTTCACATCCCACATGCTCACAATACCACAACATTTCTTGTATACCTTTATCAATTCTCATACACACCCTCATGAGACCACCTAGAGCCTAGGGTATTTAGGGGATGTTAAAGCCATATGTTTGGTTCCATAGACAATAATTCCTATAAAATTTCCCGGAAAATATGATTTTAAAAAATAATCTAAATACTAATCTTGATTCTAATAGAGGACACACCTATAGAATGAATGGACCATTATAGTACAATCCCCAATCTCCCAAAATTCTCATTTATGTGATTTCAAAATAAAAAAACATGATAATAAATGGAAATTACACTTTTCATAGGCCACTACCTAGGAAAGGGTGTGGAACCCCTATCAAGGACATCACCAAAGAAAAAATGAAAAAAAAACCTAGGTGCTTGTGAAAACCCAATATAGAGTCATCTCTAGGAAATATGAAATTATGGTTTTGCCAATGGTGTCTCAAGATAGATTAACACCTATAATATTTTAATATGAATCAATGTATACCCTTCAAGGACACACATGGTTACCCATGTTCCAAGGTCACCTGCATGGGAAAATTTCAATAATTTACCCTAGTGTATTCAAATACATTAATAGAACCCCGTCACTAAGGAAAAATAATGAAATTTATTTTTCAAATATAAATCAAGGGATAACTAGAGAAAATAATTATGAAACCTAGAATCCTTATATGTGGGACTATTCATAGATAAACTAAAGTTATTTATACCACATAGTCCTTACCCCCACACCCAAATTCGTATCAGTGAACTGATCTGGTCTTTGAACATTAGAAAAATCCATGTTGTGCCATCACTAATCCATATGAAATTTCTTGAGTTGAACTATTAAATTGTTGGATCACTTTAAATAGTATTTTTTTAATGATAGAAGAAATATCCACCTCCAACTAAAAAAACACATATGATAAGATAATTTAATTGGTATCTTAAAAGGATTTGAGATGTGATCCACTTCTTGGTTCCTTCAAATTTATTTTGTTATAATCCTCCAATTAGATTCCTATAATCCATTACATTTAGATTCTACACATTTTTTCCTAGAAACCTTGATTCAAGATCCTCTAATCAATTACCCAATATTCCATTATTTTAAATACCCCTATTATGGTAAAAATATTCCATCAACAGAATTATCTATAAAAAACAATAAGGGGTTTATTTTTCTTAATACCCAGACCAGAAAATTGGTAGGTCCTGTTTGTTGGTACCATATAATATTTGTACTGATATAAATAGTTAATTTTAAATCATTCCATAAGATATATTTCAAAACAATATACGTAATTCGAGACAACCCGATTATCAACCTGAGGATCTCATGAAATTTAAATAAGAAGTGAATAAATAAAAACAGTACCTAATTTTATTTTCAATCAATAGCAACGTTTTCTCATAATAGATGATATTTTCCTGAATGATATGAATATGGATACCTCTAGATTATCCACTGATATAATTCAAAATATTTCTGGTACATAGAAATTCAATGCTTATGACTTAGATCAATGGAGAAAAGGTTTTTTTGTACTCAATATTGAGAGAACATCACACGATCTATCCTCAAACATAGCATGATATTTCGTGATCATACATTTTTATTTTATCATTAAAACATCTGAGATATCATTGGAAAATAGGGAATAATTGATTATTTATTTTCATTTAATTGTTTCTGTATTTAGGTTATTAAAAATCTATATTTACCCATAAAAAAATTTCACTTAAGTTATTTTATAATTTAACCTTTCATAAGGACCTAAAAAGATCATCAAAAATACATAAAACTTGTTGTAAATGTAAAAAAAAATTAAATCACTCTTATTACATTATAATAACTGTCATCATAAAATATGATCTCTTGAATCAGACTATTCCTCCCATAAAAATTTAATTAGCCATGAATAAATAAGTATTAATTCATACAATATTTTCCTTATAATAAATTATTCATTCTGAGTAATTTGAATTAATTATTTTAAAACATATTAGTATAAATATGAATAATATTAAATTTATTTACTTAATATATATTATTAAAAATAAAAAAATTACTATGCCCTATCATGGATTCAACCATTTGTTCAAGTCTAATTCATATGAATTTGATAAGCCTATAAAATCACATTGTGTGTGATACATTGGTCTGTTATCTTAATAGAGGTGAGCTTCTCTCATATTCAATGATTAGTGTATAGAAATACATAAAGGCCTCCAAAGATATAATTTTATTTCATAACACTAACAACATCATCTATGAACATACACTATTTAATATAATATCATTTTCTCAAGATATATTATAAATATAGATGCATAACTTCTGTCACCATCCTTAAATAATTAATTTATTATTTCTATAAAAACATTGTACTTACCTAATTCTACCACGGGGAATGCATTTAATGAAGGTGCTTCCATTTTGTTCAATTAGTCATGAGATTTACCCTCTTCTAATTAGTATAAAAATTCCCCTCTTGATTATTTAATCAATAAAATATCACCGTTAATGAGCCCGAAACCTGAAACCTCACTTCAAACAAAAACTATTATGGGTACCACCATGAATAAAATAATTTTTCCAATGATATTCACTAGTTATAATCTCTTGTAAAGTGACATGTACAATTTTTCAAAAATAGTAAAAACTAACAATACCTAAAACATGTTTTGTTACTATTTGAAGGTCATTCCTCATGATCTCGTGTACTCGGGAGCATTAAGTGATAATTTAATAAGAAGAAGTATAAATGATTATAATCTCAATGTACCTAATAGTCAGACATTATTTGTGTCTTTACCAAAGTGTTTATTTGGACAATGTTACATGTGTTGATGATTACATTCATAGTATATAAACATTATAATTATATAATTTAACTATTATAATCTTTTAATATTAAATGTAATCTATGTATTTTAATATATAGTGTATAGGGGTAAGTGATTATATAATTATAGTATGAGAAATACATGTATATATCATGATATATACATGTAATGTTAATAAAAGAATATAATTTATTTGGGTCATGGGTAATCACTCTCACTACATGCCCAATTAAACTATAGTTGTCTACTAAAAACTCTCAATCCAACAGCTCTCACAAGAAAATCATTCTTCTATTCTGATATGTTTTTGTCAAGGAGATTTCGATATTATTCTTTGTGGCTACTTTACAAACTATTACATCACCTCATTGAGTAAAATCAATCTAGAGATGAAACATTGTATGTATATGGTTTATCAACTAGTATAAACCATGATCCTTTCCAATAATTACTAACATTGTATTATCATTGTATTTTTTAACAAGGCATGCACTTATAGGTATAACATGGTGATTTACGATGAAAATGTTTATATAATTTTTTTCCTTAACTATATCATAAGTATCATTACACTCATATTTTTCTATTGAATTTGTAACCATGTATTCTTTCAAACATATCCATATCATTGTTACAAAATTCAAGAAAAATACATAGGATAAATAAAATATTTGTTAAAAATGGTCTATATAGACACTAGAATTAGTGTATATCCTCACCACCATATTCTCAACTATTCAATCTATTAGGAACATATCCTTTGATCATATCATGCACTTTATGATTTCTATAACTAAATAATTATGTCTCTATCCTAGATTATATTGATATATTTCAAATATTCTTAAATAATAGGAAACATTAAACCATTTACAAGGCAATTTATACTTCATAGATCCCACTACTGAGGAATACATGAATCCACTCATTATTTCTATCTACTAAAATGTATGTGTACATGTTTTATTTGAGAGATCAATTCCATGTAGCACTATAAATATTTCCCTCGTGTATTCTTACACATTTTTTCATTTTATTTCCTCTTCAATATAAGTAAATTTACTTAGTCTATGTAGCCTTTCATATAAATCTGTCTTGATCTATATCCTCATATTGTATGTTTCATTTCCCATTTCTTTCATGGATATGTATTGGTTTAAAATATTCTTTGTTGTATATATGAAATTCAGATAAATTCAATAAACATTATTCCATCAAAATATAATACTAGAAAAACAAATTAAATACTAATAACATTATTACAAACATAGGGCACACTTTCAATCTTAATAAAACCAAATTTTTTTTATTCACACATCAAAAAATTATTCCATGACCAAGATTCCTAATTTAATCCATTATTCAATGTCTAAAGCATCAATACATATTTACAATTTTTGGAAAATATATATCCATTATGTTATGTCATATAGACATCATCAACCAACATCACATTTGGGAAATATATTTTTAAATCCATTTTTGAAATCTTATGTTCGTAAAAAGTATTTATTTCAAGTAATATTCTCATTTATTTTAGAATTGAAAGTGGTTACAATGTTTTATCACTATCAACGACCTATCATTTTATAAAAATATATTAAAAAATCCATTATTTATAAGTTTTTACTTTACTAACCTTGAAAGAATTATTATTAAGATCCCATTAACAAAAAATAAATTCTACATCATCTTAAGGGTCTACCAAAATCCAAAAAATGCATTTGGTATAAATATTTCACTTTAAAAATCATGGATTCATTCCAATTATCACCATATTTTGCATTAGATAATTCCTTTGTGGTTATAGGTACATTATTCTCATTAAATAATGGGTGATATGGATTACTAATATGAAAATCATACCTCTTTAGTTTTTAATATACCTTGTGGACCTATGTAGTACATGTGTCTTTTGAAAACCTTTCACACACACTCTCTCTTATAGAGATTGTTCATGTACCGACTCATAGTCCTATGAAGAATGAATTTGATTGTTGTTAATATTTATCCCACTATTTCCCTCAAGAACATGATCCCTTTCAAGAAATATGGAATTTATTATCACGAACATATCTTCCCTAAAGTTTCATATAGTTAATATCCACTAATATAATGAGGATAAACTATAAAAATTAAATTCATTCATCAGGGTATTATTTTTTCATTAGTTATTTTACTGTGATATTACTCACATCCACATACATATATTTTTGGAAGATAATGTTAACATCCATACTAAAATACATATGGAATCCCATATTCAGCATTAGTTGGTACACGTTTTAGGTTATATGAAACATTATAGAGTGATTATCCCAAATGGTTAATGTTAGTGTTACACGACTCATAATATATATGACCATATCTATCGAATTATGATTCCTCCTATCCAAGATAGCATTCCACTAAGGTTAATATAGATATGTGAGTTAGGAAATTTTCCCACACTCCAACAAGTGATAAATGAATTCTGGGATAAGATACTCTCCACAAATATCTGAGTGGAGCTTAATGATATTCTTTCCAAGCCAATTATATATTTAACTTAGAAATTAATTAAACATGTTAGATAAATGTTTCATACAAAAAATTAATAAAATATTTTCTAACGTAATTAGTAAAATTAATGAAGTATGAAAAATCCCTACTTTATTCTACTACAAACGGACCACATGAATCAGTACAAATCAAATCAAGATATTCTATATCCTCTTCCCCTTTACTAATGAAATGTGTATTTTTTAATTTTCCTTGTAAAAAAATATGGTAAAAATCTAAAGTTCAAAACTCATTATATTCTAAATAATCTTATTGATATAATTTATTTAATTATTTTTCATTTACATTACCAACCCTGAAGATTCAAAGAAGAGTAGAATATGTGGTATTATTATTGGATTTCTCTTTGAATACCAAATTATTCTTTTAATGTTCAATTCTGAATAATACATTTGTCATGATGTGCTATACCATAACATATTACAGCCTTATAAATTAAAAACATTATCTCTAAACATAGAATATTATCGAATATTGTCTATAATAGACACTGAGAAAATGTGTATGGTAATCAATGATATTAATTAAAAATTCTTAAATTAATTAAACAAGTCAGTTTCCAAAGTTAGTTGATAATTTATAACTATCAATGATTCTATACGTGCACCATTTTATTCATAGGCATCCTTCTCAACCCTTGTTATCATATTGAATCTATATGGTCTATGTATTTGAATACAAAATTGTGATCCATATATTGTATCCAATACCCAAATTATATAAATAGATATATTTCATTCAATGGATAATATATTTTAATTATAAGTATCACATTTAAAATTTGTTACTATATATAAATTCATATTATTGTTTACTTTATCACCATATATGAATTTGACTTTTCCCTTTCCATTTGTTTCCCTCTGTATAAAAATATTTTTAGAGGGGTGGTGTATTGGTGTCCTTATATTAAGATTAGTAATTAAACCCTTTTACCTCCCTTTCCATTTCATATTAACAATAAGTATTAATTTTTTAGTTATTTATATAATTATCATCATATATAAAAATGAAAAATATATTGAAGTTAATTATTCATTTTTCTCTTATTATAGTTAACAATTATGGTCAAAATTATTGGCAGTAATGACACAAGTGTGAGATTTATTTCCGACTTTTCAATTACCATGAACCCTAGGGACTTCAGTCAGTAAATGTACATAATCATCTATAGTATGTGAGGTCCTACATGATTCCACTCTCCTATCCCAAAACTATATATTAAACTATATATAAAATACATTTCAATACTTTCTCACACTTAGTATAATTATTAGAGACGATGAATCATCTTATATGTATCTTTATTCTCATGATTTTTTTCAATTAACAGACAAAAGATGAACACATAATGTATATAACATATAATCTATCATAAATATTAATATTTTTGGCTTCCTTTTTCTACTTTATTTCTCATTTAGGTGTTGCAATAGGAAGGTGGGACTCCATTACATAGAGCTTCTTTGATTAGCATAGTACAATGAAAAAGTGTGTGTACCACTTCCGGAAATTATTTTCATTTGGGGTAATTTCATTATCCAAAATTTATAGAATGATTTTGAGTTGGTAGTAGTGATTTCCAATTGATCTATGACAAATAAATTTAGTATATTATTTATTTTTTCGTAATTAATAATATTACAAAAATTATTGATTCATTAATATTTTAATATATCCCACTATTTTATCAAATCCTAGTATCCCTAAACTACAAGATTTATATTATTTTGTTTCTTGAATATTATATTTTAATGGATCCTTGAAAACAAATCATTATATTGAATAGTAAGGTAATGCTACTACTCAAAGAGTAATAATATATCATTTTGTATGACCAACAACATTGACTCAAGACTACTTTATTTTTAGGGCAAAGACACGTCTTTTGTAAATTTTAACTTTGTATTTATTCAATTCATTACCATTAAACTAGAAACAAGATATCCAAGGATATTTCCATGAAACAATATTTAGTGAATTAAACCCATCACTCTCATAAATAAATTCCACTACTAGAAGATACTCTCATCATTGGATGGTGGTCACCATGTACTTATTCTTTTGTTCAGGTTATTGTGATGGAAGGATTTTGTCTTAATATTTAATTATTTAATTTTATGTTATTCTTAATAAATATTTTATGTTTATATTTTACATGATATTAATTACTTGTTTCACTCTCACACTATTAATATTCATAAGATTAATAAATTCATCACACGCTAATTAATTTTTTTTATTCATGCTTGTTTATTATTCTATATGATCGTGTATAAACTACCCATGAACTAAAATAATAAAACATTCATGAAATAAATAAATAACAAGATAATGATTTAATAATATTGGTTAATCCCTCGAATAGATGATGGATAAATCATGCACTTATGTAAATATCCATGATTCATATCTAGTTGTAGTATAGTGCTCGCCCCATGTAATGTGTCCAACTCCCATATATTGCCTCACAATGTTTTAGGATGAAAAACATCTCCTTTGACCCCTTTATTATAAAATAACACTAACTTGGTTGTTATGGGGTCTTAATAGTTATAGGATATAGATAAATAAAATATATCATGGAAACATAGAACCTTATACCTATAATAAATATGGACATGATGAATAGATTTAAATTTATTTATATTTTATTTCACTCATTCAACATTGTAATAAAAAACAAAAAACATACATTCGATGGCCTATATTATGATTAATGAAAATTAATTATACTCACATAATAAAATTAAATTGGAAAATAATTCAACTCAAGAGAATTAAATATTAATTAAAATTTATTAAACAAGTTTTAATTGAAATTTATATGTTACAGGGCCCTAGAAATCATTACATAAAATAGATAATTTTTTTAAAAGATATTTCAACATTTTTTATAATTTGTATGCTCCTTATGACATAAAGAATTCCATATGATGGTTTTAGGGCCTAGTTAGGCCCAGATGAGCCATGCAAGTTGGGATTAAATGTATGAGTAGACACGTCACTCGAAGGGAATGCATGTTTTTCAGGTGGCGCCGATATTGAACAGAAATATTTTATTAAAAAAATTATTATTATAAAATATAGAACCTTTAAGACATAGGAACTGTCAACATTAAACCCAATAAATGGGGGTGAATGTGTTATAACGCGAGTGTATACAATACCCAATATTTTTTTTAAAATAGAATATATTCTTTTTCATATCAATCAGAATGTATCTAAATACACTCCTAGAATCCTTCACATATCATGAAGCATCTCTTATGGGTTCCCATCTTTCTCAAGATCTGGTCAAGAATCACCCATCCTTGATCATTATATATATACATGTATATTAGTTATTTTTTAGCACAAAAAATTATTTTCTCAATAATCAGAAGGTTGAATATTTTCCATCTAATATCAAATAAAAAATCAATAAGTGGTTTTGGAACAATATCATTTCCATCTGAATGAATTATAGAAAATATATTTTTAATTTGAAATTAAAATATTACATGATCTCTATGATACCAATTGTTTGAACTGGATTCTTTATGGAAGTATTGAAACAATAAAAAATATTTTATTCATTACATAATTTTCAAAAAACATACCCAACGATGAATAGAAATATTATTAACACATGTTTCTTATTAAATTTATAGGATCATGAAAAAAAATCAAAATGATATGCCATTCAGTTTTTAAATTATTGTGAATTTGTGCACCATAGATGATAACTTTACAATGAATCTGAAATAGAAACCCTCATGATCAATTTAGGCATAAAACTATTATTGGAACATAAAAATTTTAACTATATTTACTATATAACATAATTGAATGCTCATTCTATGTACTAAAAAACATCATAATATCACTGAATCCATCCTAAAACATGGATCGATCATTATTGAATTTCTCTTCATTTTCATTCCCTAGAACTGGAAATATAGCTTGAGGGGAATGATAATTCAAGATAATAGGGGATCCATTTATTTTTGGGTTAATTGGTGTTTAAATATGTAATGACTTGAAAATTAATTTATATTAATAATATGGGCACATATTATTTTATAATGACTATTTTACAATAGTATCACATAGAAAGAATTTTAAATTTCATTACACATAACATTTAATTATGGAGTAGAAAACTAGGAAATGAAAATGGATCGACGTATTGAATAATAGTATATTCAGTAAAAGGAACTCTATAATATTTAATTCCTCTAAAAGGATATCTTCATCTATAAAGATTATAAAAAATGAAATAGAATCATTAAGTTAATAATTGAAATTATAAAAGGACGTGTAAAAACCAATATAAGGAAAGTAGTGAATGATTAATAATGAATGATGGTAGATTTATATAGTGATATGATCATTTTAATTTAACTAAATTAGTCACTAAGGTTATGATTCATTATTATTATTGGTATTGTAGAATAAGTCAAGTGGATATCGAGCTAATCTAGTGACAAAATTTAAATTTTATTAATTTTGGAAACTATAAATATATTTCATTAATAATATTTATCTAATAAATTTAGAATTTTAAAATAAAATTATATTTTAAAACACTTTTTATATGATATTTTATATTTTAACATAGCCAAAGTTATTTTTATAATGGCCAGAATTTTTATTATGATAAAATTGATAATTATAAATAAATAGTTTTTTTAATTTAAAATTAAAATTATAATATTAAAATAATTTTCTTGATGAATAATAATTCTACTTCGGACACTTAAATTCAAAATTTTCATTAGGTGAATATTTAGGAATTTTCAATCAAATGTTTTTGTTGATCAAGTTATAATAAACTTTTTAGAAGAACTATTTTTTTATAACATCATTAATATTTCTCTATGAAATAAAACATTTCAAAAAATATAAATTTTATAAAATTATGTTTTATATACATAATAAATATTTTAAAATATGTTTTTTTATTTAGAGATGTATAGATGTCATTTTGGAACAAATAAATGATTTTTGAATATAAAAATTATTTTGGGTTTTTGTACATTAAATGGGTTGGTTATAAGGTATGTTTCATATTAGGAATTGTTTTAATATCCACATAATCTCAGATACTCATTAATAATCTAGAATCTTGTTTTGAATTCATTTTATATAAATTATTTTTCTTAAAGAACAAAATAACCAATATTTTATCCATTAAAAACACCCCTCCTCATGTATAAATACCACACTTTTTCTCATCGCATTCCACACCATGGACATTGAGCATGAATTATCTCCCCATATACCTATCAATAGTATCTCAATGATAGTTACATGTTTATAAGGATTCCTCTCTATCTTTAAAAGAAACCTTCAACGGAAAGAGATCTCTTCCTCAACTTTTTCTATTTATTTACTTATTTCATACATTTTTTTATTCCCTATCTATTAATTTTAATATTATTTATAAAAAACACCATTTTTTTAATATTTGGTCTTGTAAATAATTAATTTATATAACCTCTAATTCAATCCATTCAAATATTCATTTTTATTACCCTTTACGCGGCGGAAATAATGGTTGTCCATGTTTCCATTGTAAACACTTTGATGTTCAATTTCATTTCTAAATGAAATGTCTTTATGAATAATATCAATCAGGAAAATTATAATTTTATCCATGATATATCACTATTCCACATCATTATACTATCATCCAATTCTGTTATAATTTTCATGATTCCAAAAATCCATAATAAACATACTAAAATTTGTAAAGAAAAGTGTGTGCGATTTTCATAGAAAAAAAATCCCTACACATATTCTACAATTTGATGTGGAACTGTCATAATTATAGATAAGTGTAATAATAAAAAAATGGAGAATTTGGATTTAGTTTGTTCATCACCTAATGCATGAAAAAGGGCATTATTTCACTACATGTTTGACACTATTGGGGGGTTTTCTTTTCATAATTCACATACACTTTATAGAATTAATGAAGGATCATCATATATGTATTGGGATACACCATAAATTGATATTTTTATGCCCCAAATGATTCAAAACATCATGTTACCAATCCATAAATTGGGTTATTAACCTATACATTTTTAATATAATATATTTTCTAATGAAGATTTTTGACATTCACCTAGATGGTCGCATAAATCCTTAAAAGGGTTTCTTTCCCATCTAATTTGTAAACAATGTTCATGTTCAATGTAAAACTCTATATTTAACATATATTTCTCCATTATTATCCATTTATAAGATTTAATGTACCCATGGTATGGTAGAAACATGATATATATATATATTTATCAACTAATACTTATTTCTTTCCTAATCATTCAATATTAATAACTTTTCATCCTATGAATTTCCATTAGGGATACCCCAACATGCTTATTATGAGTGAAGTTTGTTCATCTAGATACTCATCCATTGATTGACTATGGAAAATACTGAAAAACCCATGTACCATTTATTCTAAATAGTGTAAATATTCCATAATTAGTTTTCTTTATTGAAGTGTATTTATGGAGAGAGATAATTACTTCAAGTTGATAAATGTTTTTTTTCTTGAGTAGATGATATGACTATTGATCAATTTATATGTATCCTTCGTAACGTGAAAACATTAATTAAGGCATATGATGAGTGTGCCTGAATTGAAATCCACTGGGTAAAGAAATAATCTCTAGATATGAGGTGTTCATGATATATTCTTAGTACGTATTGTTAATGTTTTATTATTCCTTGATCAAAATAATTAGTAATATGTTTTTAGATACAATAGTGATTGGTTATAGTGATATGTTTTTTTATATCACATGTTTATGTTATAGAAACATTTTCAAGTTCTGTGTCATGTACATATGATCATGATGTGCCTCATGTTCTTTTTATAAAGTTATATCTCTTATAAGTACACTAATTTTATGCCTCCTCTTCTTATGAGCATCATATATTATGCCTCATTTTTCATCCATGAAAATATTGAAAAAAAATTCCTTATTTATCACATGATGGTATTTATAGCACACCTCTTTCTTATGTTTCCTCGTTTGCCTATAAATTTCAATTGGTGAGATATGAATAAGATAGTTATATGTCAAGAGAATAATTATAGAATAAATGTGTATTATAGTATCATTTATATGTAAATGTACCATGTTGTCAAAGACACCAAAATTTTCATCATAAGAGTTTATTATAAATCACGTGATTTATGAAAATGTATATATCTTTAGCACCATGTCCAGAAGTACTGGACTGGGGAATCTCTTTTGGTATTAGAGTTGAGATTTGTTATTATATTGAAATAGGATTCAGAATATTTGGGTATATAGCCTTAGATAGATAACAATTTTCTCTTATGGAATTGGTTATTTATTAATAGTATTACCCAATAAGTTTGACATAACCTAGGTATTAATAATTTTTTACTTTCTAAAGATAAATTTTACATGATAATTTGGATTTAGAAAGTAGTATTCAATGTGTAAAATTTTGATGATAATATTTATTTAAGTTAGGTAGAATTAATGACATGAAAAATTCCATTTTATTATTAATTTATGTACTTATTATATTATAATAAATACATTACATTGAAACCACATAGAAATTATTTTTAATTAATTTACACATCACATGTAAATATAGACTATTATATCTATTAATAGTATAGGTACGTACACATGGAAGGATAGAACATTAAAAAAGGATATTTTTAGGCTTGAATTCCCTAATAAATATCTCCTTTATTATAAAGATCATAAAAATAAAGAAAATCATTAATAAAACAATTAAAATTATAAACGGTTGTGTAATATCAATTTAATGTGAATTAGTGAATGATGAATAAATAATTATGGGTTTTTTAGAGGTTGATATGGGCATAATTCATTAATAAAATTAGTCAATAACATAGTTGTTCATTATTA
Source organism: Viscum album (assembly GCA_963277665.1). NCBI lineage: Eukaryota > Viridiplantae > Streptophyta > Magnoliopsida > Santalales > Viscaceae > Viscum > Viscum album. Next base: position 638,199 of record CAUJRU010000112.1, read on the forward strand.
TTGTCGGTTACATTGACAGATTTAAGTGACTGTTAGGATAATTTAATGATATAATCAGTATGTCATTATTTTTGTAGAGTATAAATCTATTCACTTAAAAATAAGTTTTATATTAAATTTATAATTTACATATAATATAATCTTGTAAAAAAATATTAAAATGGTAATATATTTTAACATAGTACTAAGTAATTTCATATAACCTGCAGAATGTTTAATATTCTAAAAAATATTAATTTCTGATAAATAAGGAATTTAATTTAAATGATAAAATTATAATTTTCAAACAATTGTTTTGATAAAATTAAATTTCATTTCGATTTTTTCACATCAAAATTTTCTATGGGTGAATTTTTTTTAATTTTGTAACAAAATTTATTTTTTGGTTAAAAAGATAAAATTACTCTTTTACAAGCACTACAATCTCATTCTATAATTTTCCTAAATACAATATTTAAAAATTAATTATCATTTTAGTCAATAAAATTATAATTTAATAATTACAAAAAATAATTTAATTAAATAATAATTTTAATATATAAATTTATACATTATATTTTGGAACCAATAATTGGATTTTAGATATGAAACATATTACTGGTTTATGTGCACTAAATGGGGTTTTTGGAATAAATGATTCAGATTTGGAATTAATTTAACATAAAAAACTATGGTAAAAACATTAATATGACATAATATTTGTTCTAATTCATTTCACGCAAAAGAGGTTATCATATATAAAAAATAACAATTCTTTTATCCCCAAAAACTATATTTTAAAGATTAAATACACCCTTTCTCTCCTCAATTCCAATAAAAATTCCTTTTAGAGTGAATTATATATAAATATACCTCTTACGGTTCTACCTACGATGGTTCCATGTTTCTAAAAAGTCCCTCACTATCTTATAAAATTATCATACCATGGAATATAATTTCTTCTTATATTTTTTAAATTAAAGTACTCCTTTTGTATATGTATTTTGATACACAATTTATTATAAGTTTTCATAAACACCCAAAATATTTTTTATAAGGTATTTTTATGAATAGATTTACATTCCTGATCATAAAACCCATTCCATGATTACATTTGGGTGCCTTTATGTTTCTAAAATAATGTTTTCTCCCCATTTTCATTGAGATCCCCTACAAATTCATTTTCATATCAAAATGAAATGTTATTATGCATCCTTTTGATAATTTAATTAAAAATTGATAAATGATTTATCACTATTCACCTTCATTGTACTACATTAATAAGCCGTTATAATGCTATATCTTCACCATATCCATAAAACCATCCTAAATTTAGTAATTAAAAGATTGTTTGGTTTTCCTAGAAATGAAATCCCTATATGGATAGTACAAGTGGATGTGTAATCGAAATAGTCATTCCTATCGATATTATCCTCAAAAAGTGAACAATGGGTTTTATTAGTATCATCACAAATTTCATTAAAATGGTATTTAATTCCCACTAGGATTGATACACATGTAGAATTTTCATTGGATATTTTACATGCGTATTATGATCCATACTAAAGGATCAGAATATATGGACTAGGATACACATTAAATTGATATCCCTATACCATGAATTAACCTATTATCCCTTATTGCTACCATTCAATCAATTAGGGTACTATCCTCAACATTGTCAACATCATATAGTTTCAAATTCTTATTGTTGGATATTAACCCAGATGGCTTCATCAATCCACTAAAAGGGTTTCTTTCCCATCCTAATTCTAAACAATATCCATGTTATATTTTACTCTTTATCATTACCATTGGTTTTACCTTTATTATTACTGTATATGATCCTATGTAAATTTGGAATGGTAGAAATATGTTCCCAAGGGGGAATGATCCATTACTGCCATGGGTTTTCCGTATCATTAAATGTGAATAACTTTCATAGAATGAATTTCCATTGTGGATAGCCTTACATTAACCTTCTAATTAAAGGGGTTTCGCCTAGATAATCTCCCATATATTGACTAGAGATATTATTTACTAAACTATATACTATGAATTATATATGGTATAACATCACATAATTCATTATCTTTATTAAAGGGTATTTACATAGAGAAATAGTTAAATTCATTAGATACCCATTTATTTTACACTAGTTCTTGTTATGATTTTTGATCAATATACTTACATCCAATTAATGTATCATACATGAATTAATGAATAAAAATTTTGAACTTTGATAGTGCTACAATATATTGGAAAAATAAATAATCACCAGAGATTACATGTTCATGGTACCTTGGAAGCATGGATTAGAAATTTTATCTGATAAATTAGTAAAAAAACATTTGTAAATTTATTTATTACACCCTATTGATGGGATAAATTGATATACATATTAATATTCAGGTTTATGTTGAAACCATATTTCAATGTTTTACCTCATGTACTAATGATCATGTCATGCATGATATACTTTTGATAAAATTAGGACTCATACTCTTATGATCATGTTATGTCTCTTGTTTTAATGTTCATGTTTTGACTCTTTTCCTCATTTTAATTTCTCATAAAATGCCTCGTGATTCACCTATTATATTTTTTATTGGTCTTTTTTCATTATTTGTCCCTTACAATGGTTTTCAGATCACTCATTTCATTTTTCCCCATTTCCATATTAATTGCAATCAATAAGATTAGTATAAGAGAGTTATATGAGTGGAGAATATTTGTTCCATAAATGTGTATTGTAACATGGTATAGTTATAAATGTAACTAGTTTTAAAAGAAACTGAACTTTTAATCTTGAGAGTTTATTTTAGTTCATATGATTTTTTTAAAAATATTTATTTTTTGAAGAACATTTGTAAGTACATATTTGAGGCATCTTAAAATAGCTATGTTAATACTCCTATAAATTTAAATTTGGTCCTTATCAAAGTTATCCTTTTAGAGGGACCCAAAAACATCAATAATGGCACTAGAAACTCAATTAGGTGTCTTGATAGTGTAAGATCCAATGACATTCCAATTAATCTTATATATATTTAACAAATCAAGAATAAATATATATTTATTTGTAAAATATTTTTCTAGTGTTAACATAATTACTTGTTAATAATTTGAATTAATAAACTCCAAAATTATTATTCTATACATAAATAATCTTGATTTCATTTATTTACATGTTATCTTTAAAACTCATAGATTAACTGATCACCATTGTGAATAAAACCATTTCCGAAAATAAAATTCATTATAATTGGATAATATTTTGAAAGAACGTTATATGTATCCCACTGGGAAATTATCCTAAGGGCAGTGAGTTCCACTAAAAAATTATAAGTTGTGTATAAAAACATATCAAGGCCACTAATGAGATAAGGTAATGTCATAGAAATAATAACCTCATCTACTAATACCATACATGTAATATAATTTCATTTTTTTACTATATCACAAAAATATGAATACATAACATATTCCCTTATCCATACATGTGTAATACTCGTGGATTTTGTTAAGGTATGTTCTAATTGAAATTCCATGATTATAGTTTTCTTTTTCTTTATAATATCTTATAGATTTGGTTATAAATATTAAGAAATCATTGAGAGAATTTCATGTATCATAGGTCCCAAAATTATGAAATTTTGGAGTGACATCAATGGGTGAATAATTAATGAAAACTATTCATCCAACCATTTGGATGGGTAGTTGATCATGAATGGTTTTTCAAAACGCATGGTATTCATTATATAACAATACAATACTGAAATTCTTAGGATAGATTTGTATTTAATTATTAGTATAACATATTGAAAACCATGTAATATAATTATGAAACCATGTGTTTTATCAAGCGTGGTTCACCATATTGGTGAATTATTTACCAAACTGTGTTGTTAAACCAAGTAATGTGATTAATGAAATCCAGAAAAATTATTTTTGACCTATAACATTCCTGAAATACATTATTCTTCTTCACAAAACATAGGATCTCAATATTTATTAATTATTTGGGTGATCTTGGTGGTTCCTTAACTTTTATAATTTGATTTCAAAAAAATAAAAGAATGCTTGGGCCTGTGGATCAAAGTTAATAATCCCATTTTTGTAATTTCCTTTAATTCCCTTATTTCCTAGTTATAGGAACCCTATAATAGGGTTTTCACACATGGATATATGGTTTAATACATGTTTTATAATTCTTCATTGGTATTCATTAAAGGAAGTGAAATTGGAGCTTTGATCTGTGAGGTTGTGAGCCTGACCTTCATGTCTAATGTGTACAAGTTTGGTAGTTTATAAATTTTCCAACAAGTCATGACCCAATTCTAAGTTCATGTTTGTGACTTCACATTGGACTGTAATGTGTTCATCCTAGAATAAATGTTTATAAACATAATCATGTAATTAATATTAAAATATGACCTTTGCGTCCTCTTTCCTTCCAAATTGGAAGGAAACCTAGGAAGATTACATGAAATGGTTTATTACCAAGAAATATTCTAGAATAGTGATTTCATGGATCTATTTTGATCCAAATGTAAAATAAATATATTGAACAAATAAATTATGAATAATGTGATTTGAAATTGTAATTGGTGATACATTTAAGTTGATAGTATGTGTGTTGAAATAATTGGTAAATGATGTTTTAAATGATATGATAAAGACATTTCATGAAAAAATTTGATTTTGATTATTTCATTTATGGAATGATTCTAAGTATGGTATTCCCAATGGTAATTTCTTACGATTCTTGAGGTAATGATTCCTCTAGGTGTGAAGAAAAGATTTTATATGGGTATATTTCATGGGGTGTGTCTATTGTTCTGGGATAAGTATATTTCCCTATGAATAAATATTGTTTCAAGATGATTATATTTCGGAAGGAGTGATATTTGCTCTAGAATGGGTATATTTTTGTAATATTGACTATTTTTCTAAGAATTGTATATTTCCTAGCTATAGATATTGTTATGGTATGGGAATATTTCCCCCAATGTGACACATAATATGTGATGGGTATATTTCCCTGGTGTGAGGCTAATAATTTAGAGACATACATTACTAGATGATGGTGGTCTAGTTTGTCTTCGGTGTTATCAAAGAATCTAATAAGCAATAAAGATGAGTTATTTATTTATTTTACATTCTCTTTTCTCAAATATAATTATAACTTAATCATGAACTTACTCAGATGGGTTATATTTATAATCATATTTGATGGAGTCCTTTTGAGTAGTACTCATATCCTACCCAGGCCTGCTTTTGGTATATGTTAAGAATTTATGACTATAAGAATGGATAAAAGGAAGGCCTTAAGACTAACATGTTATTTAGATTCATAGGTTGGAGCATGCGATATTCAGATCAAGCAAGGACTTGTGTCCATTTTAAGGAGTATTTTAGTTTTGGTAATTATTTTATTAGGATTATTACAGAAATGGTCATCTAAAGTGTGATTTTTTAGATGTATACAATTCATTTTGATATAGAAAAGGTTGTGATTTTCTATTATCCCTGGTCATGATGTCTATTTATTGTTACTTATTTTGATGGATCTATATTCATTAATATTATTTTATATTTTTTCAGTCTGATATTATTGTAGAGTCTTCCCACTATACCAACATAGTCACACAAAATTAGACATAATATCCCATCATATAGGTAGGTGTGCCAGAGGTACAATGGGGTCCAGATCTGTTTATTGTTTAGATTGAATAATTATGGGGATCTTCCAAAGTTGTATCAGATTTCTTTTTCTTATATCTATGTATTTGAGTGTGGTAGATAAGAGATATGTCACATTGAAAAAATTATATATAATTAATTCCTAGGAATAGACAACACATCATTGTGAGATGTCCATGTTTCCAAGGACGAGATTGATTCTATTACAATTCATTATTATGGTTGACTTATTTAACATTTATTGTTGTAGACGACTATGATTTTATTAATTAATGGTACTTTCCCCTCATATCGAATATGTCCATGCATCATACTGGGCATCTAGGTTTCACAAGTAAATTTCATGATAGAAATCATTTAAGCCCTTAAAATTTTATTTCATAATCACCTTTTTAGTTATAAAAATAAATACTCTAAATAAAATTCAAAATATAATTTATAATGTTTTTATCTATTTATAATAAATAACATTTCAATTAATAACTATTCAAATTTTAAATGTTATATATATTGAAAATAGATAAAATATTCATTCAATATCACTTTATTAAATTTATTATTTAAATTTTTAAAAATTAAATTTTATTCCCAACTTAGAGAGTTTTTTCTTTATAATATTTAAGAAACACATTATTTACATAGCCTTTATTAATAATTATAGTTATGGTAAAGAGGAATATTTTTATTATGTGGATCTAATTTATATTATTTGGAAACATATGTGTATATATTTTTGACCCTGTGTATGGGGATTTTGATATGGGGAAATCATGTGACTCCTAATATAAGATCACAATAACCTACGAAAATTATATGGGTTTTATTTTTTCCCTTTCAATGTGAATATGAACCATTTTGGAGATATGCATTTATGAGTTACCTATGTGTTTTTGTGAGATATTGGACTTCTTTTTTACCTCACTATATAGATTATCGTCATTGGTTTGCAATGGGAAAAATGAATTATTTGTTATGAGATGGTGGTGGAAAGTCATTTGATGTCTTATTCCATAATGAATAGAAATAGGGTGTGGACCCAAAAGGTTCTGATATATGATGGTAAGAGAAAGAGATACTCTATGGCATGACTAGGTGTAGGTTATCTAAGACTAGATACATCAGTGTGTGATAGATTCTTGATATGATGTTTAATATGAAAAGATATAATAACAATCTACTCATCATGAGTTTATTAACATAGGTATGATCAACTCATGTTAGATATGAATTGTGACATTATGTATAAATATTTAGTAGATGTGTGATTTCCATTGTCACTTTTTCAACTCTATGGGGTTAAGTGGATCAATGTTATTGCAATTTAATGATAGTGTGACTTACCTATACAATACTGAATGCCAACTCGAATATGAGATTCTAGAGGATCTAGGTAGGTCCCATGGTGTGAGGGAATGTGAGAGTCACTTGATGGTGATCAAGGCCATGGAAGATGAGTTAAAAACATCAAGATAAGTAGGATAAAAGTGGGTTTTTGATAATTATGGAAGGCAGTTTTGTGGGGAACTATAGTGTTAGTAGAGTTACGATCTGCGCTCTAATTGATAACTTATTCAATTAATTCAAGCGTGGTTTGGGAATTCTAATGTCTAGTTGATAGCGAATATTAGGTATGATTATGTTCTTAGATCAATAATAAATATTTTCAATAATGATGTGAACAAAAGACTCTTTGAGTATGTAGAACTCAATTTGTGTAGTTTTCAGTGAATTTCAAGAGGAACATATTGGTAAACCCATCCCCATGTTGGTTTTGGTTTTTTATGAAACAGTGTCAGAAGAAGTGTAGCTAGAAATTTAATGTGGAATTCACATGAGTATAAATATCTTAAAATTTAATTTAATGTTATTCATAGGATATATATTTAATATCCCCTAAATATGAGTTTACATAGAAGTAATAATATAGAATTTTATTTTTTAAGGAAGATTGAAGAGTGATGGGGTCTGTGGGTACATCATCCCACCTTTTTATAACATAACTTTTATTACATTTTACAAAACCGAGGATCATTAATGTTTAGTGTCTTGGAAACCAAGAACTTAATACATGAAAACATAAAACATTTTTTTTAAACACTTGAAAGGATTCTCCTTATGTTCATCCTAGGTTCATTACTGCATCTCATTACCTGTAGACATATATCAAAAGAAAGGGTGGGCAGAAGGCCCAGTAAGGGAAACAAGGGAAACATTTAACATGTGAACTTGATATATATCAATAAAGTTGTGAAAAAGAACTTTAAGGCATGGGAAAGAAATCATGAGGCATATCATAATAAAAATAATGTATTTAATAACATGAAGATGTGGCTACAACATTTAACATAGACAATCATGAACATATCACCAAGGTCCATCCCCAAGGTGTCATTTGAAAATTACCAAGGTTATTCTCCAGGATATCGTGAAAATTGTAATCTCCACTGGTTATATCATTACCCAATGCATTGGAGAGCTATCAGGGCGCACCCGTAAATTTTTCTTTATCATCATGTGAGCCACATATATCATCTTAAAACATTTCATAAATAACACATATAACATAAAATAAATGGGTTTCATTTCATACTCATAATGTTTTAAAAAGTGTTTTAATGACATTATCTTTATGTCACTTTAAACCCACAGAAAAGGAAAGCGGGTCTCATGTATGTAAATACCAGAATTTAAAATAGAAAATTTTGATATATATGTGAATACCCCTGTAGAATAAAGAGTTTTGAGTATTCACTTAATAAAATAAATGAATTTGAGAAAAAGTGGGAGACATTTTGAGACGAAAATTCGGCAGCATAACAGCTATGTTACGGGGTTTTAGAAAACATTGAAAAGAGAGGGGACATGGGTCACCCACTCATAAATGATCCATAAAATAATAGGGGGAAAAAATAAAATGGATTTAAGAATATGGTAATGAAATCTTAAAGACATACCATATAAAATGAAGAATATAAAAGGAAGACAAAAATAAGATTTCTGTTATGAAAATTCGGCAGCCTAAAGACGTCACTTAAACATAAAAAAATAAATTGATGAGATCAAATAGGGTCTCTCATTATATGAACATAAAATATCCGTATGATAGATATATATATCATACCCCAACATAATAAAATGCAACATGAAATACTTGACATGAAAATTGAACTTGAAAATGAGAAGGGTGAAAGAATCCCTTAAAAATTTGGCATCCTAACGATGCCACATAAACATCAAAAAATTGGATTGATGAGATAAAATAGGGTATCTCATCATATGAACATAACAGATTAGTATCATAGATAGAGAGATCATACTCCAACATAGTAAAAAGGAACTTGAAAGACTTTACAAGAAAATAGAACTTGAAAATCATAAGGGTGAAAGAATCTCTTAAAAATTTGGCAGCCTAATGGCGCCACTTAAGCATTCTTAAAACGAAATGATGAGAGTAAGAGGGGATCTATCATAGTATGAAAATGAAAAGTAATGTAAGATGAATATAAAAGAACATCCTCCAACATAAGAACACAGAGAATAAAATAAATGACTTAAAAGTGAGTATTTGAAAAGAAACAGAGAGGTTGGATCCCTTACCTTAAAACGTAACTCTCAAAACTCAATGGTTGGGAAATTGAGGGCTTGAGGGAACATTGGGAGGACTCCTTGGGAGGTAATGAGACCAGATATTTGTTGGGGGAGAGTTGGGAGTTATGAATAATGGAATAAAAGGTGGGTATTTATAGGGAATGTGAGGGGACAAGGCATTAATGGCCAAGGGACACCTCACTAGTGGTTTTGGCAAAACCATGGGCTTGCCCATGGTATTTGCCCATGGTTTTGGTCACATGAGACCTATCATACATTAATTAATTCCCTTTAGTCGTTCATCCCTTAAAATATCTCATGACATCATCATGACACAGTTCTGATGTCATTAGACATACTGAATCCCTAAAACTGTATTTTTACTATTCCTTTAAAATTCAACTTTCTCAGAAAAATCCCAAAATTTCACCTTAACCAAATATCTATGCTTTGATTACAAAAATGAACTCCATTTTATAAAAATAATTATCTAAATATTTTTAGTTTAATTTTTAAATAAATACACTATTCATCGAAAATTCAATTTTTTCAGAAAATTCCAAATAAATTACATTAACATAATATCAATGTTTTGAATACAAAAATAAATTCCATTTTATAAAAATAATTTTATAAAAATTATTACATTAATTTTTAACTACAAAACATTATTCACTCGAAAAAACTAATACATGACTAATATTTAATGTAATGGTTGTTTACCTATTTTATTGAATAAGACTACTTAATCAAGGTTCCTAAATTATATTAATACTTTCATTAAGTGAGATTATTAATACATTTGGTCACATTACTAATCCTAATCATAAAATCACTATTCATAATTTACTATTCATCAAAAATTAATTTGATCTTATTAGAATCTAAATTTTTTATTGAACACATTTGTAGAAGACCATTTTTTGAAAATCATTACACATCATTAATTATTTAAGGTTTACAAAAATATTTTAAAATATCCTTTTATTCAAAATACATCAATAAAATACATCCTATATTCATTCGAACATTTGAAAACTCACAAACATTACCATAAGAAGAAAACACATTTTTATTTATAACAAAGGATTACGCAACATAGCTATGGTCTCCTTACATAGCCCCTAATAACCACAGCATAGGACCTAAGTGTAAGGTGTGCTATGTTTAGAGAATCTGAGGGCGGCTCGGACAACATCACACGAGTAATAATTTCTATCAGCTTGAACTTCTCATGAAGGCGATTCTGTTCTAGCTTCACATGACGAAGTTCGGATTGGGTTTGGACTAGAGAAAAGCCCAGTGGTGCTACCTCCTTCCCAAGTACTATTATATGGGATTTGATTGGCCCGAGAATACTAGATGAGGCCATCAAATCTTCTTTCAATATTAATTAACCAAGATCACTTGTATTTAGAGACAATAGTCACAAAATTTAGTTTTCAAAAGTCATACTGACTAATGGTCATATAATAGTCAAAACCCAACAGTCTCTTTTTAATTATACTCATTTTATTAAATGAAAAAGTTTTTTTGAGTATGAAATAAAATAACACACAAAATTAGGAAACTAGATTTATTCAAAATTTCGGGTCGTTACAATCTTCCCCCCTTAAGAAATTGTGTACTCGAAATTTTTAAAATTGGGTTTGTAAATTTCATTGAAAGTCCCACATAGGAAAAAGAGTCAGTAACACTATTAATTTAAAAGAATCAAAAGGAAGTACAAAGGTCACCTAATTTAACCAATACTATGATTTCACGTAGGAAAACATGGACATGGAGGAGAAAACAATGGGTCACATTCCAAGGGATAGTGATATAAAACATGATTAGGAGATAGATAACAAAAATAAAATCACAAACATATGATGGGTTAAATGGTATTTGATTTCCTAGTAGGAAACGTTAACAAACAACGTTTTTGTTTTACATTCCTTTTCATTATTTTGAGGAATTCATTTACTTCATAGAATAAAAACATAAGGAAATATACCTAACATCATGTAGAGTTTAATTATTTAATAATTTTCTACAAAAACTATTATATTCTCTAAACGATGAGCATTCAAAAACACTTGATCTCATCCAAAGCACAAGAATCATCTTCTAGATAATCACATAATACACCAAAGAATAACTATTTATCAGTAAACATTTATCCCAAAAACAGAAAGGGAAAGATAAAACAACACATCAAAAAGAAAGAACCCATAAGAAGGTAAACTACTTTAAATCTTCAAAGTTCCATGGTACTACCCAAAGTTCATCATAGACCATTCCATAAGTAACTGTCCTTAAAATTACTCAAAATAAACCAAACTAATATTGAAACCCAAATACTAGAAGGATTTTATAACATATTCTTCCAAAATAAACATCATCGTTCATCTCCAAACAACATCAACCACTCCTAACATCTTATAATAAAAGTAACTAACCAAAACATATTTTCCCCAATATAGGTTAATCATTTCCATATGTAACCTAAATTACTATAAGTTCACCATAAATTCATTGATTCTTCAAAATATAAGTCAACCATTACTCCTCAATGAAAATACCATAGTAATTTATTTACCTCGATCATATAAGGTAAACAAAATAGTGAAAGTCTTCTAAAAATAATCATCATCATTTAATCCCCTGATCAACATTATCACATGAACATCCTTGAGAGTTCCTCTTCATCTTCCTTGATGAATTTGGGCATTCAACTAGGTACCGATTATTAATTGTGATTTTTGATAGCTAGTTTGGCATAATCACAATATGTTCAACTTGATCTCTCATCATCTCTATCATATTAATAGGGAAATAGTCACATTTCCTATAACATTGGTTGTTGGGACATGTTCATCAATTTCCCGCCATTAACTATGGAATGAATGTATAATTAGGGGCTTAAATAATTAGCCCATACTCAAGAAAAGGAAACATTAATCATAGAAGGATAAACTTTTATAAGAAAATTATATCCTAACTTATGATCCCCTAGGTTCCAAACTAGGTTATCCATGATCAAATATTCTTATGTGAATCTTTATTTTATTTTATCTTTTTTCCTTTAATAGTGGTTCATACAAAGCTTATGACTTTACCAAAGCATATCCCCCAGGAGTGTCGTAACCAAGAGTGCAGCAAGGCCTGTTGTTGTGTAATAGTTCACATTCAAGTCTAGCTCAAATCAGTGTTTTCTAGTTTTACCACTATGTACATCTGTGCCGAAGCCACCTCTACCTGCTCGTATCCAGACAGGGATGTATTTTCTAGATAAACCACTTACTAAATACTCACCAAAATACAAGGAAGATTTCTTATATTTAAATTTTTCTATAGGGGTTTTCCTAATGTTTTCATATACTAATTTCCACAAATAACTAAAACATCCTTTGGTACCAACTATAGCATCCCACCTTTTTATAACCTATCTTTCATTACATTTTACAAAACTGAGGATCTTTAAGGTTTAGTGTCTTGGAAACCAGTAACATAAAACATGAAATCATAAAACATTATTCTTAAACACATCAAATGCTTCCCCTTATGTTCATCCTAGGTTCATTACTATATCTCATAACCTGGGGACATACATCAACTGAAAGGGTGAGCAGAAGGCCCAGTAAGAGAAACAAGGGAAACATTTAACATATAAACTTGAGATACATCAATAAAGTCGTGAAAAAGAACTTTAAGGCATGAAAAAAAAATAATGAGGCATATCATAATAAAAATAACTTATTTCATATCATGATTATGTGGCTAAAATATTTAATATAGAATATCATGAACATATCACCAAGGTCCATCCCCATGGTGTCATTTGAAAATTACCAAGGTTATTCACCAAGATATCGTGAAAATTGTAATCTCTTGTGGTTACATCATTACCCAATACATTGGAGTGATATTAGGGTGCACCCTTAAATTGGTCTTTATCATCATTTGAGCCAAATATATAATCTTAAAACATTTCATAAATAACCCATATAGCATAAAATAAATGCGTTTCATATCTTAATCATAACGTTTTAAAAACTGCTTTACAAACATTATCTTTATGTCACTTTAAACCCACGGAAAAGGAAAGAAGGGCTCATGTATGTAAATCCCAGAATTTAAAATAGAAAATTTAGATAAATACATGAATACCCCTGTAGAATAAAGAGTTTTGAGTATTCATGTAACAAAATAAAAGAATTTGAGAAAAAGAGAGAGGCATTTTGAGATGAAAATTCTGCAGCATAACAGCTATGTTACAGGGATTTAGAAAACATTGAAAAGAGAGGGGACATGAACCACCCACTCATAAATGATCCATAAAATATATGGGGGATATAATATAAAGTATTTAAGAATATGTAATGAAATTTTAATGACATACCATATGAAATTAATAACTTGAACGGATGAAAAAAATAAGATTTCTCTTATGAAAATTCGGCAGCCTAATGGCATCACTTAAACATCAAAAAAATGAATTGACGAGATCAAATAGGGTCTCTCATCATAGGACCATAAAAGAGAAGTATGATATATATAGATATCATAACCCAACATAATAAAAATTAACTTAAAAGACTTGACATGAAAATCAGACTTGAAAATGGGAAGGGTGAAAGAATCCCTTAAAAATTCGGCAGCTTAACAGCGCCACTTAAACATCAATAAAAGGATTGATGGGATAAAATAGGGTCCCTCATCATATGAAAATAAACTATCAGTATGATAGATATATAGATCATACCTAGACATAATAAAAAGGATCTTGAATGACTTGACATGAAAATAGAACTTGAAAATGAGAAGGGTGAAAAAATCTCATAAAAATTCGGCAGCCTAACGGCACCACTTAAACATTCTTAAAATGATATGATGAGAGTAAGAGGGGATCTCTCATCGTATTAACATGAAAAGGGATGTAAGAGGACTGTAAAAGAACATCCTCCGACATAAGAACACAACGCATAAAAAAAATGACTTAGAAGATAGTATTTGAAAAGAAAGAGAGAGGTTGGATCCCTTACCTTAAAATGTAACTCGTAAAACACAACGGTTGGGACCTTGAGGGCTTGGGGGAACCTTGGGAGGACTCCTTGGGAGTTAATGATACCAGAGATTCGTTGGGGGAGAGTTGGGAGTGAAGACTAATGGAGAAAAGGGTGGGTATTTATAGGGAACGGGAGGGGACAAGGCATTAATGGCCAAGGGACACCTCACTAGAGGTTCTGGAAAAACCATGGGCTTGCCCATGGTACTTGCCCATGGTTTTGGTAACATGGGACCCCTCTTACAATAATTAATCCCCTTTATATGGCCATCCATTAAAATATTTCATGTCATCATCATGACATAGTTATGATGTCATTAAACATACCAAAACCCTAAATCTGTATTTTTATTATTCTTTGAAAATTTATCTTTCTCAGAAAAATCCCAAAATTTCACCTTAACAAAATATTGATGCTCTGAACTCAAAAATGAACTCTATTTTATACAAATAATTTTGTAAATATTTTTAATTTATTTTTTAAATAAATACAATATTCCATCAAAATTCATTTTTTTCAGAAAAATCCCCAAAAATTACCATAACATAATATTGATATTTTGAATTCCAGAATAATGTCCATTTTATAAAAATAAATTTCTAAATATTTTTAATTTAATTTTTAATTAAAAAACACCATTCACCTGAAAAAACTAATACATGACTCATAATTAATGAAACAGTTATTTACCTATTTTATTGAATCACACTACTTAATCAAGGTGACTAAATTAAAATAATACTTTATTTAAGTGAGATTACTAATCCATTTGGTCTCATTACTAATCCTAAGAATAAAATCCCTATTCATAATTTACTATTCATCAAAAATTAAGTTGATCTTATTAGACTCAAAATTGATTACTGAACAGATTTGTAGAGGACAATTTTTTGGAAATCATTACACATCATTAATTATTTATGGTTTACAAAAATATTTTAAAATTTCATTTTTTAAAAATACATCAATAAAATACATCCTATATTCATTCTAACATTTGAAAACTCACAATATCCACCATAAGAAGAAAACACAATTTTATTTATAAAAAAGGATTACACAATGTAGCTATGGTCTCCTTACAGAGCCCCGTATAACCCCGCATAGGACCTATGTGTATGGTGTGCTAAAGTGAGAGAATTTGAGGGCAGCTCGGCCAACATCGCACGAGTAGTAATTTCTATCAGCTTGATCTTATCAGGAATTCGATTCCGTTCTAGATTCACATGATGAATTTCGGATGGGGTATGGTCTAGAGCAAAGCCCAGTGGTGCTAAACCCTTCCCTAGTACTGTTATATTAGCTTCAACTGGCCCGAGAATACTGGATGAGGCCATCAGATCTTCTTTCTATATTAATTAAACCCGATCACATTTATTTAGAGACAATAGTCACAACATTTAGTTTCCAAAGGTCATATTGAATAACGGTCATATAATAGTAAAAACACAATAGTCTAATTTTAATTATACTCATTTTATTAAATGAAAATGTAATTTTGAGTATGAAATAAAATAAAAAACACAATTAGGAAACTAGATTTATTCAAAATTTCAGGTCGTTATAGTGGGACTATGTTTCTCAAGAGTAAAATCCTGATATAAATAACATAAAAGATATTATGTAATAATTAGTCATGGGAGTGAGATGTTTGGTTTAAATACAAATAATTATGAGAAAATAGACTTGTATAGGTGAGTGGTAAAAAACTATGTGGTGTTATGTTGGTGTTTTGGGAGTTTTGGAATGCCAAAAAGTGGGGAATTATAGTATATTTAGTTCAAATAATCAGCAATAAAATGGGTGGGACTGTGTGGTTTGGAATAGCGGTGATATTGTAGGTGTTCTGTTGGTACAATCATGACTACTGGGAGGTTTGAAGTTCGATTCATTAATCCGGGCATGGTGACTGTTTTGGATTACAAAATTTTCATGATGGGGGTTTTTGTGAGAGCAACATGATATGCTAAACATATGATTTTTAACACATACTATTATCCATAGACCAAGATTTTGGTAGATTTGGATATATATAATATTTGAGGCCATACCGAGATCATGTGTCCTTGATTTTGGGGGTTATTTAGATAAACACTTTTCCTGTTAATAATTCAACTTCAATAATAGTTCATAGAATTTAATATAGATGGAACCTTATGGCGATTCGTATTGCAGACCATATCTCTCACCTCTATGGTCATTGTATACTATTTGTTAAGAATTTATTCGGTTTTTTCTTGACCAAGAGGCATCATAGATTGTTTATTTAATCTAGAAATGGTTATATTTCACTCAGATCAGATCGAGATCTTATATAGATCGTTGATGTCAACCCCTTATGTTTGAGGTCGCTGAATGGGTATTATTTCATGTGTCAATAAGGTTTGGAAATATATTTTTTCAAAAGTAAGGAAATTTCGGAGGTACCTTGTTGGAGATAATTGATATAGTGTATAGGATCCATCCAGGGACATACTATTTGTCTCTTCCGTAGAATTTGAAATCTTAGTAAGATTTTTTCAATGTATCTCAATTCAGACGATACCATCTACATATATCTCCATCCATAAAAATGATGATATTTATCATTAAAAAAAATTATAAATTTAGGATGATAATACTTTTAGAGTATATTAGAGTGATAATAATGTTTTTGTAAGACACATCATGGGAAGACACATTCTTCGAGGCTAGTATCATTGCAAGGAGACCATGACTAGGAGGAGTCTTGGGGGAAAAATAAAATATGTAGACATGCTGGAAAGATTTTTTCACTAGTGCACCATGGTGATGTTCCAATGTATAGGGAGATGAAGAAATTATATAAATTAAAGAGTTTTTAATAACCTACTCTTCACTTGTGTGTGATTCCTAAGATGATGTGATTTAAGGTGGGGGAGTTTACAAAACCCTGGGTTCATTCTGAGGTGCATTCAAATTAATCATTCCCCCTAAGCATGTTCATTTAGTTTTTTTGTATGTGTTGGATGTGTTTATGAGTTTTTAGAAGACTTATGGAGTTATTTTGGATTTATATTTTCAAAAAGAATAAAATTATTGAGTTACATTGGTGTTTCACTATTCCTTTCAAGTTAGTGCTAGTTTCAAGTCCAACCAAATAGAATGGTGGAGGAAGGAATTTGGTTTTCCAAATAGTATAGGATTATTCATGTAACCATGAAAATTTTAAATTCATGTGATAATGTCATTTTCATAGTTGGATGATGGTTTATAAAACCATTTGGAATAACCGTGTAACCATATATTTGGACTAGATGGGAACACATGTTCGCGACACATTTTGTCAGATGTTTTGGCCAATCCATGAGATGAGATTAATGAAATATTAAATATTGATTTTTAACTTGGTTATCACTTGAAACCCCACATTCCTCTTCCATGGACATAATATCTAAGTATCAACCCCTCCTCAATGTGACTTTGTATAATCATCGCCTTATTGAGGATGATCTCACCAAATTGGACATAGTAGGACCCTATAGATCAAAGTTAAGAATCTTGTTTTGGTTTTCCGCCCTTTATTTTCTTATTTTCTATTGCGAGGAAACCAATACTATGGGATTCATAACTAGATATATGGTTTGTGTCATTTTTTTGATATGTCTACATTGGGATTCACTAAAGGAATGGAAATCGGTTCTCGGATCAGTGAGATCACGAGTCCATCCTATATGGAGAATGTGTTCAAGGTAGGTGGTCTAAATATTTCCCCTTAAGTCTAGAATTGATTTTTAGTATGATATTTTTTGGTCAATCTGGTATTCTATTCATTCAACCTATAATCAATTTATATAAACACAATGATGAAATTTAATCTAGAACAATACCATTGTTTCATATTTGTTCTCTAATTGGAAGGTAGCATATGAGAATTCCTTGAAATGGTTTTTTGTAATTGATTTTTTTAGATAAGTTATGGCATGGAATTTTTTTTCATTAAATTTAAATGAAAAATATTTACTTATGAGACAATGAATTATTATAATTAAAATGGTAAAGAGTGATTCTAGAGTAGTGTCATTTAGTCTTTATTCTTTATTGGTAAATGGGGGGTTTTAACAAAATGAATTGGATATGGTATGATGATGAGTTATTTAAAAAAATTCCATTGGTAATTCTTTTAGTATTGGTATTCCCCTGGAAATATGTTTTATTGTTTGGATGGTATACTTCTAGATGAGAACAAATTTTTCAGAATGGGTATATTTCACTTTTGGTGAAAATATTTTCTAGATAGGTATATTTCATGAGTTTAGTGATAATAATTTAGAGACATCTGACATTGGATGAGGAAAGTATAATTGGTCTCAATTGTCACTATGGAAAATGTTGAAAAAAATTCTATTTATTAATTTATTTTATATTCCTTATATATCGATATAATTATCACATTAATATAATCATTATTAGACTAGTTATTTTTATATATTTCATTAGTTGTGGCCAAATGAGTTATAGTCACACCCTTCTCATCACATCAGTTAGTATATGTGATAAATTTGGGACTATAAGACTTGATAAAGGAAAGTCCATGTGACTGACATGTGTTTTTTACTGTTATGTTGGATCGTGGGTGATTGGGAATGGACTAGGAATTACAATTATATTTTTAGAGACTTTTAGTATTGTTGAATTTTTCTTCTTGGGATCTTTTCCGATCAGGTCTTCTATTGTGTGACTTTTTTATTAGTATGTGGTTCATTTTGAAATATCATGTACTGTGATTTTATTATGGAACATTATGTGGTGTTTGTTCACTATTATTTATCCAGATATAAATGTTTTCATCCATATTCCACCATAATTTGTATTTACATCTAAAAATTACATGCTTTTTTCAATTTGGAGAATGGATGTTGTGATTTGATATCCCCAATCCATGGATAAGCAGTTCAAGTACATCCTTACATCTATTGGAATCCTTTCTCAATGGGTTAAGGAAATACCCCTCAATGATGTCGGGATGTAGAGCATCATTACCTTTGTAAAGTCCCATTTTATCCCCAGGTATGGAGTTTCTCACAAAATATGGATATAAAATGAAAAAAAAACATATTTTCTATGGAGTTTAAGAAACTATTACTAGACTACAAAATCGATTCCAATCACACATATCACAATCATGCTGTTGAAAATGGAAAAAATAGAGGACTTAAATAAGGCTATGTAAATTATACTCTAAAAGAGGATGAATAAGGATATAGAGTATTTTCTGGAAAAACATATCCATTCGTTGTGGGTAAACGATATCACCAGGTGTACTTAAACATAAGAAACATTATACTAATTGGTGTATGGGACTGGTGAGGTATTACTCATAGAGTCCCAACTCCTTCACCCCAAATAGACATTTTTGGACATTAATCAAGTGATGAAAAATTTCAAATGTGGATAGAATAATTGGAGTGTTTTAATGAGAAAAGGTTGTGTCATTTAAAAAACCATGAAACTCATCAGAATTGAATTTCACGAGCCTTTAGTAAGAATGTTTTATTCCATTCATTTATCCAATGATAATTTGTATTTCTACTCAGAACCCCGATGATACAGGGGAATTATCCATTGATGTTGGAACCAAAATGGGAGGAATCATACATCACACATAAGGTCTTGCATAATTGCGCCATCCCATTGGACATGATGGGTGAGAAGTGTGTCACACCACCCAAACTAATTCATGGTTTCTTGATAAATACTTATTATAGAAACCATCATATTAGCATCAACATTAGAGTATTCTACACTATCCATCCCAACCATATGATGTTAAACTGTGTGAAAAATTCTTTACCGAAATACATTGAAACATCCCAAATGTTTTCCTCTCTAGATGCTATTAAATTACATGGGTTTTGTAGAACTACATATTAATTGATTCCTACCATCACAGGATACAAATTGACACATAAAAAACCAATATTGGGTCCAGCTAGAATAATCCATTTCCTTTTTCCCCTTCCTGTCGAGTGATCCATATATTTACTGACTGTCGTAAAACTCCATGGGTTATTTCCTCACAACATGAAGATAAACTACATGACCCTCTAGAACAATATAAAACTTGGTTCTCATTTTTATGTGATTTGTAGGGATTCATCAATAATATATCTAGGTCTACCCACTATATGATACAAATTTACACTAACATGCCCTCAACTACCTCTACATTATAATGGGACCCCTTTCTCTTCCTTGTTTCTCAGACCGATCACAACTCACATGAACATAGAAATTGCAATGAAGGATTATTCACACAATAAAGGCATGGAATCATATGACATGTCAATCATGGTCTTGAATTAAATATAATAAATAGCACACCATGATTCCTTTCTGGATGACAATAATCTACATGGTTAATTTTCATTCTTCTTTAACGAAAACTACAATGTTCCTCAAGATTAGTTTTTGTCTTGATTCCTATAATCATAGGAAACGTTGTGATGCATGAACATATAATCTGGGTCCCACCTATAATAATAAATTGAAACAATCCCCATCTCTCTATATGGGATTGAACTATTAAGAGATAGTTTCTCATTCAATATCTACTTCTTAATTTATTACTATCCTCAGAGGAAATATAGTGATAAGTGGATTTCCAACTCTTGCATTAATCATAACTGATAAGTATAAAAATTCCCCCTATATGTATATGGATCATACATGCACAGGAACTCACTTCAAGAACTATATGTATCTTGATTCCCATCACCAAGGGATATGTAGTGATGCCTAGAACACCATTCATGCTCCCATATACAGTATTACCATTTCACATTTAGGGACCCACATCCTTCAAATATGACTTTAAACTACATGACCATTCAAGAACTACGTGTTTCATGATTCTTCTTCTAATGAGATCCGTAGTGACACCCTGATTTCCAACCATGGTGCCAGTCACAACATTATATTTCATTCTGGTTAGTTAATCTTTGTCCTCAGTGCATGATGTTAAATTATATGAGATTTCAATAACTACATTTTTCATGATTCCTGCCATCATCAGATATGTAGTGATTCCTAGATCTTTAATCTCTACACCAGCTATAACAGCCCAGTAAATAAATGCACCCCAAACCACATAAGGGACTAGGTCAGACAATCACAAGCTACCTACATACAAGTCAGATCTTGGGATATCCTTCTTGTGCATATAATGTTATTAACATGTTATTCCATGTCGGTTTCCACGTCCATAATGAATTACATTAATCTATATAAGAGAATTTTCATACCAAATAATGATAGAGTGAAAGGAATTATGTCTGTATCATAAGAAATTAAAACTGAAAGGCTAACGTCCTTACTACACAACGTTAAACTCCATTTATGCTTTTATTTCCCAACTACAAGATGTTAAACCATGTGTTACACAACCCATCATCACCCCTTATCAAATTTTCCAAAGGAAATGTTCCATATTCAACCAGAATATTCGGTGAATCCATCATCTTTTAAAAAACCTCAATCCATAAACAGTACTTCACTCATCGATCACCTCAGGTTACAAAAAATATTTCATAGACCATCGAAATTTTATCTTACTTCAAGGGACAGTTCTCATGACAATTCATACATTTCCATGGAAACTGAATATTCACATATGGGTGTCAACCAATGCATCACTCTAAAAAAAGGATGTTCAAATGAACATGAGCCCTAACACAACTATGGAAAATCACAACACCATAGTGTGATCTGAACCACTCCCAGTATGACTATCCCATACCATCACTCTAATCCTAAGAACCTTGATTCATTATTTATAAAATTTTTATCTCTCATTTGGAAGGATTATGGGTTACTCCTATCCATGGGTATTATTATTAGGTTGTTCTGTCTCACCCCCTATATGATTTCCATGTGCATCATGGCCTTAAACTACCCGCACTTTGGTCAATGTGGTATGGACTAAAACTCTATCGTATAATGGTCCAAATAGAAATACCATTAGTTTTTAGCAGAAGAGAGACTAAACATTTTCAAATGATATACAACAAAGAGAGTCCTGAGTTAAATTCCACACTTTTCTCGCTAAACTCTTCATCTATAGAGTTAAGGAACAAATTATGATGAAAATAAATAAGGAATAAATATCACAGGGTCTACTCAATAACACTATTACAAGTCATTCAGTGCTCACTTGACCCCCATGTTCATGAAAATGGTAGAGTAATTATTTTTCACATATCACCTTCATGAGAATATGTTCGTGAGGTGGTGGAACACCTTTTAGGGTACTCGAACCCTTCATGGGTCTTAAACATTCAAAAAACCACACATCATGATTTCAGTACCTCAGATCACCACTACCATCCATGGTCTGGTGAAATGATACATGGATTCAAGTAACCCTTTGCTTGACTATAGCACATGAACATGGATCCAACATATGCATGTATGGATGTCAACCAAATTCTTCATTCTGTAAAAAGGATTCCTTATCCTTGTGAGGCATAACACCACTAATGAATAACTCAACACCCTAGTGCGATCTGAACCACTACCCATATGACTATCCCTTATAATTATGCTTATTTGTGCACTTTGGTTCATTAATAATGGTCCCCACAAAAAACTATCCAAGTGGATTTAAAATCCTTGACATTACATCACTATTTTTCATACACATTATCCTGGTTGGACTGTAATAATTCATTCATTGGCCATTAATGGCCCACACCTCATGATTTAAAACTATAGGGAATATGTATAATTCTTTAAAATAAAGAGCTAAACTACCCTAGGGTTCAAGAACCATTTGGGGATAACCTTTCCCCTAATTCCCAGCCTCATCATCTGCATGAAGGAGTCATCAATAATATTTCATGGCCCTTAGAGAGGAGTGAAGTTCATCATTTTCAATGAAATGCTACCGATGAATAAGGGCCTTGACCCACCCACTAAAGGCATCACCTTCATTCTTGAAAGGAGCTTCAATAATTTTGATCCCTAGATAAACAAACAAAAAACATGGAATCTCAGAATGCCATGTGACATACTTGGCATGTCTTCCCCATCTCATATTCATAGACTCAAACTTTTGGGTTATGATTTTTATCACCCATATTCTAAATTACCATATAGACCTACATTCCATAGTAGATAACCCTATGGCTAATATCACCTCAATAAATTTTCCATAACACCTAGAAAAGATTCATAACTTCAATCAAACAATTTATTTAAAATTAATTCATTCACATGGATCTTGAATGCGTTGATGTCATTATCAACCATATGAGTCACACTACAAAAGGTATTTCTGATTCTTGTGAGCCCCTATAGCACTATGGTAAAACTTGTCACATCAATGTGTTTTGGGACATCAGTAACATTTCTCTACCAAATCCCATGATCATCAATAATTTCTAATCTAAAATAACGAAATCTAGTTCAATATCACATCTAGTATAAAAGTCTATAAACTAATACAATTTGATGTCTGAATTAAAAGAACCTAAAATAAAGAAATATAATGTCCTAGATAAAGTAACCCAAAACAAAATCAGTATGAAGTCCAAGCTAAATGACCCTAAACTGAAGAAATATATGGTCTAAGATAAAATTCCCTACACTAAAGAAATTTCGGGTCTGAACTAAAAGACCCTAAACTAAAGAAATTTCATGTCCAAGCTAAAAGAGCCTAACCTATTTAAATATCATGTTTGAGCTAAAGAACCATAAACTAAATCAATAGAAGGTATGAACCAAAACACAATAAACTCAATCAAAAAAATTATTTATCCTAAAAATTATTAAATGTCTCATTACATAGCCTTAGCATAATCAATCCACTATAGGAAATCCTAAAAAAATTAAAAAAAATATAGAGAACACCCCCTTTGAGATATATACATTACATGAATATCCTTCTATAAATCATGTGGCTTCAAGATAACAAGAAAAGATACATTAATTTGGAATCTTTGTTTATGTGGGAATTCAGGAGCACTTATCTAAGAAAAATCTATTATGATTCAGGTATTATGATGCATACATTCAATTTGATAGGATATTATGAAAAGGATGGTTTGTTTTGATGATGCACATAAAATTAGATCAGTGAAACATCATGCATAATATGGATGAAATGTATCTAGATTGTAATGTGGAATGTTTAGAAAATTCATTCAATTTTTTTAGACAATGAGGGGGATGACTATCCACATTTTGGATTCTCTCTAAAGCCTCATAAAAAACCTAATGCATTAAAATGATCTAACTCTGATAAATGCTGATCTGTTACACAAGAAATATTATAGTTTCATATGACATGTGTTTATGGAATGTTAGAGTTCCTCTCTTCCCACCACTTCGCCTTCTGCCTAAGGATGGAGATCCTTGACTAAATTATTCCACTCTTCAACCCTAGTATTAGAAGTATCAAATGATGATGATGATTTTTAAAGGGAATACATCATATGAGAAATTATCTCTTCACACATACCTATCTAAACATTCAAATAATCAATCAAATATTTCAGTTCAAATATCTAATAGAATCCCGACACCAATGCCTCTACTGCATCATTTATATTCTTAGAGAGAGGAGCCTCTTCAGAAAAATCATGTAAGTCCCCCTCATTGATGGAAAAATTTCATCAATTCAATATTATTTTCCTCATGATATCATATAATGTTTTTTGATTGAAACCACCTACACCCATGCCATTATAAAATTTATTCAGGCCACCCACTTGTTCATGAAATGTTTCTATTGAAGCCTCAGTAATCAAGGCATGAATCTATTACAAGGACAACATATATAGTATATGGGATTCTATTACATATGATGCAATGATGGTAGGAGTAGTTTTAACGATTTGAGACAATGGGGAGGCAGGAGAAGAATCTTCATGTGTTCTTCTCTTCACAGACATATCATCCGTTCCCTCTGCTAGAGTACAATCCTTCTTAATGAATTTGGAACCAAAATTAGTGAAATAATCTTAAGAATTAGATAATTACTCTAAATATCACCTATTTATTAAATTAGGTCCATCATCAACACATATTGGGGGTTGACAAAGAAAATTCCATGTCCACATGATGGACCAGTTGGCCATCACACCATCTGAATAAGCTTTTACCCATGCTTGGAAAAAATATTAGGTAAGTAAGGTGGGAGAATCAGTAGGTGGGAGTGTGATCCCATCCTCTTAATCCCTACATACTAGTATCATATAAAACTAATTTGTAGACCAAGGATCTCATTAACTTAGTATATCATCCATTGGAATAGGGTAGACCCCTCAGATGCAGGTAAATTGATGAGTGAATCAATATGGTATATAAGTAACACAGATGATTGGAACGTCCACCCTAGATGTAAGTTCCATGTTACAAAGATAGATCTTATTTGTCCTTTCATACTGATAACTATTTATTTATCTATAATTCGATCATTTGGTGCAAGATATTGGTAAATTTGATGCTACTATATTGTCTTAGTGTATCCTTAATCTCACTGTGGACTAGAAACATAGTCCCAACCCCATATATGTTTTGATGTCAGGGATGGACTAAGTAATATAGGATCCTAGAGGCATTATAGTATTCATAATAAATAAAATAATCCACTATCCATCCAAATATAAATTAAAGAGTCCCATTGATCCTATAAGGTGTTCTTCTTGGTTGAAAATTTCCGAAGAACTGGTAATGATTTGAAAGGAGTAGGACTGGTATATTGAGTAATTGTTCATCAACTAATTGTGCCTCTATAACAAGTGTGCTAATGTATACCCATGAATTCACATCCCTAACTGAGAGAATCCATCCATTAATAAACATTTCCATGAAGCCTGCTAGCATGATTGTTGGGGAGATATTCGTGTTTACTCCATATCATCACAAGGTATAATCACTAGATTCCAGGATGACCAAATATGATCCACCACAATCACAAACCTGCTAAGAAGGGATCTGATGAGGTCATATAGATGTTAGCATGGAACAACTGTAAAATAGAAAAATATTGATCCAGTCCTTTAAAAAAATGAGTGATCACATTTTCATATCCTTCATAAATTTCTCCAAGCCAATAGAAACCATTTCATTCACCAAGAAATTGGAATATATAAGGGGTCATCCAATAAATCTGTAGAAGGGAGAATCCCATCATAAACCTCTGCAGGAGGGGGAATCTCTCCCATTTGGTAGATGTCTCATGAGCTGATGTCCACTTCACCATTTGATATATGGAATGTGTTAGTTTTAGGGCACCAACGACTGGTCATTTCTTGGAGGAGATTGGTTTGGTGGTAGGCGATGAATTGGGAAATCCACACAACTTCATAACAATGAACCATGTACAATAGATCATAAAATTCTATGAAACGTTACCTTACCCAAAATGGCCATTCCCACTCATCATAGAAATTACCACGTGGAAGAAGATCCAATTTCATACTCCTACTACCACATGGGTTTTTCATAGATGAGTAAAATATTCTTGAATTGCAGTGAGAAATGTGTTGATGAGAAAATTCACAATCATCTGGGCCCGAGGTATAATTTTACAATATATAATATAACCATTGGGACAAAGTAGTCTCTAGTCTTCCATCCATGTAATTTTTAATTTGAACATAGTAAAATAGTTTAAACCCAATGAGGTGGAATATTATTGTCTGGAGGAGGAATGGTACCATTTTCTAACAAACAAACCACAAACAAAAGAAGTTGGTGATATAAGGGATAATTCCAAAGCTCAGATAATAAGTACCTCTTCAGGCTTTTTTATCAGTATACATATTATATTGGGGATAAAATATTCAATTTCTAGAAATCATAACCCTTCGATTAACCGCAGCTAGGAAACCAGGATGAGATCTGGAAGCTATCAAAATAAAATATTTTGGTGTATGTGGGAAAAAAATAGAGAATATAAAATATTTTCAAAGTAATTACATAATAAAATAGTAGCATAATGTGAATCGCATGAATCAGTAAGGGATTTTTTAATTTCTTAACTCTTGATTCCCACATGGGTTTCATAAATTTGGAATGTCATTTCAAAATTTCATGACACCCTAGAGACTTACGATCACGTAACATGAACATGTTCATATGAATCGCATGATAATTGATCGATGATGTGGTCAAATCAGTAGACCCCAAAAAATTATTTTGGAGAATCCTGATCCTCATAGATTAAGCATATGAAATTACAAAATTATGGTTTGTAGTATGTTGAAATGAGTTATTATAAAAAATATGATATTGCAGAGTAGTTCCCAAAAAAGAAAATTTGAGGCAGGGTCTCACAATCAGGTATTGTAGAAGGCAATAAAGATGAGGGAATACAGTGGAAAAAGTGTTTGATATTTAATAAATTGTAACTGGCAGATAAGGATACCCTCTACTCCCCTATATAAATGGAATCACATCGAATATCATGAATTAACCGACAAACCATGTGATTTCCAAGATACTAATTCTTGATAAATCCATAGACACATGTGGGAATTTACATTCCCCAGAATTGATACCTTTTGCACATGGACATCAAACCTCTGGAGGAAATTCTTTTATTCCCACCAAATGAGCTTCAAAAAAATTAGGAATGGGTAAATTCTTGGATATGGGTATCATTTTCCCCAAAAATGAAATTGAAGGATAAGGTGGTTAATGATCACATAATGTGTAAGCCTTCAAGAGACTCACAATCATTTTACCATCATAAGGACATGAAGACGAACCATGTTCAACACATAAACTATGAATTATCCCATGAATTCTATTTAAAAAATTTCATTTTCTCCCATAAAAGCATCTCAGACAATCAGTGGTCTTCCAGCAATAACTGGATTATCTCTCCCAGGCCACGCGGTTTGTCAACTGGCAAGTTCCTAACAACCCATACCAAAATCGCTTCAAAATAAGATGAAAATATCCAAATGATGGAGGCCTCTTATGGTTGTAAATATCATGTGATGAATCACTGATGGGAAGAATGATTTTTCATGGAAACATTTATGAAAACTCTCATGAACCATAATCATTTTTAAAATAAAACCATGTAATGAATATGGTGGAGGAAAAAGTCACTTGTTTTAGTAAAAGACATGAAATCCTCCACTAGTTTTCCACGAGACTCTACGTGACTTTATTGTCAATTTTGCCTCATCTAGTGAAAGAATTTCAACATGTCCTCCCATAATTCAATGTACCACATATTTGTCTAGGTGATTATACAGTTCCCCTTTGGCTCCGTAATAAAAAATTGATTAGATCTTCCATAAAATTCTCACATATATCAATATGACCGATATTTCTCCCATGATGAATTATCAGAAGGTAGAGTAATTATCTTCGACATTACTCAAAAAATGTCACTTTACTCGTGGCCTTATGAAAATAAACAACGAAAATAAAAAAGAATAGTATGTGGGAGCCTCTTGTAATCATACAAATACTGTGACGTGCTAAGGTTGTATACATTATAGCTTCATGAGACTCCTAGACAAGTCATCCAATATCATGTTAAGGCCTTATAGAGGAACTATGATATCGTGGAGGCACTTTGACTTGTTATAATGACAATATGGAAGTCCTTCTACATACCCAAATGATTCAATGAGTCAAAAATAATTGACCATAATCTAGTAAAGGATCTATTGACGGAACACACTCATGATCACTAAAAATCAGTCAACACACTCACACCTATCCATGGTAAAGACTCACAAAGACGCATGACATAAAAATCATTATATGACTCTAGCCTAGATCTATGCAAGATATGTCTTGAAAAGTGGAGAACAACTAGTTTAGAGACACCTATAAATCTCCCACCATACAATGATAAATGGGAAGACCGCTACCCATCATGACCAATAAGATGAACTCTCAAAGCCTCTCATTGATGTTAGAATGGATTCCTCAATGTAGTTAATCTCATGATCAAAAATATACTCATCTAGTAAGATACTAGTGAATAGCTGTAGAGACCATTAAACTTGTATAGGAACATCTGCTAATCATTTATAGATCATGTGAAGGACTTATTAAACTGCGTGCAAAGGACATCCCACATGGTTTCTAGATCATGCAAGACTTAAAAAAACTGATGCTAAATAAATATAAGAAATTCATTATACAAATAATGGATCATTTACTAATACGTGGGTGACTAATTTGAGGAAATATATTCTAATCCTCATAAATTTGGAGAAAATCATTGAGGACACACAAACATCACCATAGTAATTCACCCATGTCTAGTGGCAACCCTTGGGAATACTACATGGATCATGAAAAGTCTTCTATATATGTCAATGAATGTCATGAGAGAACCCCTAGGCATGTCACCCTTATCTCATGAAACCCTATGGGTTCACAATTCAACTGTCAATATATCCTTAAGACATGCTACCAAACACATATAAGAGAACTCGCTCATGTTAGATAAGTCTCATGGTATCACCTATGTATGTCACCTGGCTATTGTGAAACCCTCTGAGTAAGACATCTGGTTCTCGAACATCCCAAAAACATATAATCCATGCCATAGGAAACCATTTAGGACACATCACACTAACTATCACAACACCATACATATCTGTTAGACAGCTCATAAGACGACACTTGAGAAAATCAGATAGATCATGTGACACCATCTAAACATGCCATCTAGGTCATTCGATGGATTCCAAGACAAACCATCCAGGTCATGCAATGTCTTCCGGACAACACCACCATAATCATGTGACAAAATAATATTCATGCCAACCAAGATATGTGAATTATTATGGACATGGAAACTAGATAATGTTTTTCATTTTTACATGTCAGGAAGACATTCCTGAAATATAATGTGGTCAACATAGGCATGAAAAATTGAATGTTAATGTATTATAGATAGGAATGTAGGTTAGTTGAATAGGGCATCCTAGATTTGATAAATGTTCCACCCATGGTGTGTAAGACCCAACCAAATAGCATTGTTTGTGTGTAATCTATGATCGAATGAAATAGAAGAAATGTAATTAATTCCATAATCAGGATACGTAGGATGCCTTTCTAGGTACCAAATCCTTTTCAAATATATAATGGGTTGTCCTAGTGTGTATTCCCCTCACCTAACAAGTGATAAACATTATAATTTTCAATCTTTGTTTCTGAGACCAAGCATAGCTCATGTGGGATTAGGGAGCTTCCATAGTCATATAATTTGTATCTAAAGCCTATAAAAAGGAAAATGAAACATCAATGTGTAGTCCCTAATTAGATAAACTATGAGAACTCTAATTCCCACCATAATTTGGATATGTATGATTCATTCTTAATGATTGATTATGAACAAAAATTAGAATCCATGTCAGCATAATTACCACCATTTATAGAGTTTTTTAACCATTGTGACCCAATCATTCTCTATGGTCCTATCACTATCCCTCATCCCTGAATAGATTGATAAGTCAATTGAAATATGATAAATATAATTATTTCCATAATTAGGATATGAATGATACCTCTTTAGAGATGGAGCTCCATATTAAAAATCCTAGAGTAAGCCCCAGTAAATAAGCCTCTGTACCCATATTCCATGAGGCTGATCACCTGTCACCCCTAGTTCCTCACACCAAGCATAGACCATCTGTGCTTAGGGAGCCACAATGAATACCTCATTGGAATAATGAATATCCACAATACAGTGTAATATTTTCATGGATGTCCTGATGAGTGGAATGATATGAACACCACTCATACAAGGATTTATTCCTAAGGGCTAGTCCCAATGGTGTGATTGAACTATGATGACTCTGATTCTTTATATAACTAGGATAAATATGAATTATCCTCGAGACTCAATCTAAAATATCTTGGGTGCCAACTCCTAGAAATATTTACTCTCTTAATGATGTTAAACTAGAGTGCTTTGAAAATAAAATGTCTGTTTCTATTAATATAATAACAAGGATATGATGGATGCCTCATAATGGATAAATCCCCTCGTTAGAATATTAAACATCCTCCCCATGTGGAAACATATTTTAAAGAATATATTTATACTTAATTAGAACATAAATCATCTATACATCATTTGGAAATAGATAGAGAACCCCAGATACATAATGTTCATTTCATTAATGATATCCTATTTCCATTGTTCATTATTGATATCCCTCTTATTTTTCATATATGAATAGTTAACCTATATTCATTTTTAAGGGTAACCGATATTGTATCGAGAAATTAAAGAGATTAAAAAACATATATAAGACCTATAATAGAGTCCTTGAGTAGGTAAAAATCCCCCCATATGGGTGATATGAGACCGAAATCCCATCCCCTTAGCCAATGTGTGTCCCTTTGTGTCGTTGGGTATAAATGCCTAGTTGGCCACCTGACTTTGGAATGTCGGTCCACACCTAGTTATGGATGAGGGAACTGTTGAAATTTTTCAATAATAATGACAATGATCTAATGTTAATTATTTTTAAAGAATTAAAAACACGCATAATCAACCATCAGCTCGAACTGAACCCACTTCAGTTCGGGTTTTAAGGATCGTCTCATTCCCATTGAAAGAATTATTTAGAGGATGCCTCACTTGGTGAAATCATGATATGGAATTCCTACAATAATTCAATAAAATAATCATTTACAACTAATAATGGTAAATTTTGTGATTTTATATGATTTATTTACAGATTATTAATTTAAATTGCATGTGTTCCATGAGAAAATCTGAATAGGGATTTCCTAAATTGATGTTTTTCCATCATTTTGGACCAAATTTTTTTTAACATTCCAATATTTAATTCTTTTAGAAGCCCTATGTTCCTTAATATAAACAACTCAATATTGTTGTATTTCTATCCATAATACTTGTAAATGTGTTTTAGAGAATTCATTGCTTTGGTCAGTACAATCCAGTGACTTCCAAACATCAGCTTTTTTTCCTCAATGTTATTGATATAATGTAAGAAAATTAAATTAAACGCACCCATAGAATTGATATAAGGAACCTATAACCAATTGTGATTATTGATCATTTTTACACTATCAATATGTGGTAATTTTTCATTGAGTTTGTAATATCCTACGGAAACATACTGGGATTCATAAGAGTCAAAGGGGTAACCATTGTTCTAAATTACAATTATAAATTAATGGTTTTTATGCACTTATGAAATGAAGAGGAAACCACTTAATGTATATAAATCCATGTTATTTAAAATTAGTAATTAAATATAGTTTATTGAAAAAACTCCCTAAATTAAGAACCATACTTGAGGTTTCATGGATATTTCATTAATCAATTCTTTCCCAAGGGATTCTTAAAAATCATTAGAGTATACATCCTCTTACATATATCCAAAATTTTCTAAATGACATTCTATATTGAGATTGAATATAGATCTATTATACTCTAAGGAATTATAAGAGATTTGTATCTTTATGCTTTAAACATATATACAATGGTCTGATCCTCCCTGCTATGGTCTTTTCTCAATATTTAAAAGTGAAGTAAAATATTATGTATATTTCCAATAGTTGTCTATCAACATGGAATGTTTTAATTATAGAAGATTAAATTAAAAACTATTAATGAATTGAAAAATATTTAATGATGGGATCCTAGAGATCCTTAGAGAAATTAAGACATAGAAAATTTAAATCCATGTATAGATAACAATAAAATGAATCAAAAGAGCATATTTCAAATCCAATTTCTATGATTTATTACCAAGAGGTTTTACTGACATTTAAATCCAAAAAGATATATATGGTGATGATAATAATACTCCCATTATTGAATTATACTTTTGGAGAATATTAGTTTGTGATATATGTCAAACCATCTTTTTCATATTTCATGGATGACTAGGTGATTATCTATTTACCAATTTATATACCAATTTAATAGGAGGGGATCATTCATCAAAAGATTTGGGGTCACATTAAAATTATTTTAAAGATCATTGATTTTTCATTCTTTTGGGATCTTTGAAAAGTATATTTTTGGAATAGATAACACTAAAACTCTAGAATATTAATTAGTTATACCTTTTTCCTTAGTATCATCCTCCAGTCTAATTAACATGATAATCCATTTCATATGAAACTTCTTTATCTATATATGGGTTTGGTAAATGAATTTAATTGATAGGTCCAAATTATTATTCCTCATCGTATGGAAACTATTGTTGGTGATGTGATACCTATGCTTCCATTGGTGATGGAATGATGTACATGAGACTTATAATAGGTTTACAAACCCTTAAGTGTTCCTCTTCCCATTCCTTTCTTGGCCAATGATTATATCAGCAGTATGAGGATGATTTTGAGGTGGATGTTGTTTCCTCTATTCTAGTATATAGAAAAATAGTCATAATAAATTAATATATTCATTTATTAATAATATCATTCACATGGTTTAATGAATGTTGATTTATCTAGTCATAAAAGTCATGCATGTTTATGTTTGATACCTCTATCTATTATTCTTCATACACATAAGGATTAGTGAAAAATATATATGACATATGCCTCTTGGGGTTTTCTAGATTTTTCACCCTTTATCTATTGTGCTTTAGATTAAATCCTTAGAGACAAATTATTCCTATGTATTGTTACCTATAATTCAATATAATGGGAAATAGATGGATTATTCCTTCGACCTTTTTCATAAGGATTCCTAATATTCGGAAGTATAAGAATATTTCTCTCCAAATAATAAATGTAATACCAAGTTATTTGTTCATTCATGAATTAATAAACAAATTTTTTCTTTCTACTAAAATTGTAATGACTCATCCCCAAGTTTATATACTATATAATTTCATTGGAACATATAAATTTTAATTTTTTCCCAGTAGGAAGCACTACATGAATCTGGTAATCATTAGTTTCAAATCATAATCTCTTATTATTGTTAGGAATATGGTAGTGGTTTTCACAATTAGAATTTATGAATTATTTTTTCAGTTAGTATTGAGTTTAACTGACTGAGGAATTTACATCCTGTTTCATTCCAACTAGAAAGGGATCTGGATAAAAAAATTATTGTGTTAGAAAAACACAGGTCCTTCTAGATTTAGTAGGATTCATTTGATCATATATTTTACCTAATTTTCTTGTTTTTTTAACATTGATTCACAATATTATAATGATTTTTAATGTGTCCTCATTGATCTACTATTCTATTCTGTTTTGGGAGGTTGGGATTCCGAGATTTTGGTGGAGGAGAAGACATGTTCACCAACCATCTTCACCATTAATTGGTGGATTTCCTATGTCATTATTAAATGAATTTCTAGGAATAGTGGTGGAAATTATTGATAATAAATTGGAACTGTAATCAAGTAAATTTTTAGTGTTATCTCAAATTACAAGGGTCACTCGAATATTCCATTCTAGGTCAATAAATATCCTCTTTTAGATGGGGATAACACTGAGTATGTATGAAATATTAATCTTGAAATATATATCAAGATTATATTTGCTATAAGTAGTTATGTGTTTATTTTATTTAATATTTTTCTTCCTTCTTCATATTGGGAAAATTATTCCTTGATGTAAAAATATTAACCACTTTAGGTTGTGGTTTTTTTAGATATAAGAATGATTTTTTATTATACATGGTACTATCACTCTAAGAATATTGAAACTGAATGTTCATAGAAACTCCAAGATCATGATTTTATCACTAATGCCATATTGGAACAACTTAGTCTCAAAATTATATATTAATGACTATTTTGATAGATGTCTCTTCATTATCTTATTATTTTCCATCGAAATCTTGATCTGTCCTTTTTATGGAAATTGTGTCGATTAAATTTACTAATAAAAATCTACCAATGGGAGATAAGTCATTATCCACATTCATGATGTATACAAACATACGATCCACTGAAGTTCTAGTTATAATCCATTATTTCACATACATTAATAAATGTTTTTTGGACTTAAAACTCATAAAAATATCTAATTTCCCCTTAAATTGCTCTGATTATGTTGACGTGAAAGGTTTCTCGTGTATAGTTATTCTTCATGAATCTATCATGAATTCAATTAAACATTAATTTTATGGAGATGTTGAATTTAGGCTGGTAAATGGGGAAGACTTCAATTCAATTTCCCATGGGTCTTCCCCAATATTAGAGAACACTAATCTCCTAAGTGTAAGTGTTTCATCAACTCAGTAGTATTTATGAATAATCAATGATTTCAAGTGTTTTAGTGGGGGTGGGATGGTCCGAACCATTTTTATTATAAATTTACAGAATTCCATTGGAAATTATATGTTCGAAAATATTTTTTTAATATTTACAAAAGATATTCCTTCAAAAAATTTCATCATAGAAAAGGACAACCTTATACTTTTGGCCATATTGTGTTTGATACATAAAATATAACAAAGAACCATACATGATATTTTGTAAAATAAACACCTTCAAAACAACCCAAATAATAAATTAATAGATTAATTAACATAAAAAACATCTTAAAATTTTATAGCAATAATTTTAAAATATAAGAATCAATGACCATATATACGTAATAGTTTTTAACTAATATGATCTTTCCACAAAGGCCATATCAATTTCATGTATTACACCCACATATCAATGTATTCTCCCTGATTTCGGCTTCCAAATATTTACGAATTATTTAAACCCAAACCAAGGGAATCGTTTCACTCTCACTAAATCAATGGATTAGTGGCCAACATTCCTTCATTCTGAAACTCTTGGACTAGGTACCAAAATATCAAAGGATCATAGTAACCTCAGAAACAAATTTATATTCCATCAAACAAAAAAATCAACAAAAGAGTAAAATATAAAACATGATTTGATAATATTGTCATAGGATATTTTCATAGCCTCATCATCTTAATCATATGAAGCCTCAATAACATTAAGGACCCAATGAAACAACCTGGTATGAATCAACCTTTACGTTATTAAAATGAAACACTAATTCAAATCCAAAAATATTAAAACCATGGGTTGGAAATATATTCCATGAATCCTTAAGTAATCGCTAAAAACTATTATCCTATTTTGAAGAAGGTTATAATACTCCCATAGTTAAACCATCTTATATTCATAGATAAGAAATGTTCAATCATGATTTGAGTTAAGAATATTTTATGTAATGTGATGATATAGAATGAATTAAATTCTATATGATAATTATTACTTTAGTATTCATAAAAATTCAATTTAACTATTTTATCACAACAAATTTACCCCTGGTAAAAAAACTACACATTTAATGGATCATAACTCATGGATGTTATAGAAGACACAACATCAAAAATTATACTAATTAATTTATCCAATCCAAATTAGTAATTTATTCACCATATCAAGTGGCTCTAAACCATAGTATCCAAGTATACCACCATGAAGGTTTATCCTCAGATAATTTCATCTACTCTTTTGATACTCATGCACATATTTCAATAGACAAATTACACAGATCTAGTTAAATCACTTAATCTTTATTGAATACAAATTACACCATACCAACTTTTTTATCTAATATTTTATTCTAATAAATAATTTTACCGCATATTTACTATGTAACATCTTGACTAGAGGACTGCTTAAATCATGCCCCGATCTAGTGGGTTTCCTAGACTCAAGCACACGTCCCCATTTTCCAAAAGTTTTCGACTAGTAGTGATAGTGTGAATGTGGTAGGTAACTAGAATACACCCTTTAATCCTTGTGTCATAGTGGATACAAACCTAGACATTCAATAGTTTAAGTGATAATATATACAGACATAATCAATAAACCACAAAAGAATAAATAATTATTCAGAAGATTTAGAAGTGGAAGATAATAGGTGAAAAACTGAATTAATATCTCAAAAGAATCAAGACAGTGTGAATACTTGGATGCCTGAAATTAGAATATTCATAAATAAATAGGTAGATACAACAAGCTATAATAGATACAAAAAGAAAAAAATTATCAACTAGAATCCTGAGAAAATTATTGGCCCTCTCCTCCTAAGCTCAAAATATAGTAATAAAAACATCAACCTATTGAAGGGAACATGACCTTATCAATACCTAAAAATAGAAAACCCTATCAGGAACTAGAGGTTGCCTGAGTAGGGTGTGAGATAAAAAATCTTAGTAGGCCACCACCAATAGTGTCTTCCTATATTCCAAGTACATATCATCACTAAATAGTGTTCTGTTATAAACAATATAATAAAATAAGACACAATAAAAAAATAACAAGGCCACTTAGTTTCCAACATGTCAACTGACCACTATTCCTTCTTTATCTCTTAGATAAGATGGATTCCATATTAGTATCTATATATATATAGTATATATATATATATAGTTTATTTATATATTTCATCCACCTATTTGAACCATGTATGTGTGGATGTGAGTGTCAATATACATGGAATACATGTTTCTCTCTCGACCAAGGCGTAACATAGACATCTATGACTTGTATAATTAGGCTATAAGATCATGTAATATGGTACATTTTATACTTCCCAAT
This sequence comes from Viscum album, assembly GCA_963277665.1. Taxonomy (NCBI): domain Eukaryota; kingdom Viridiplantae; phylum Streptophyta; class Magnoliopsida; order Santalales; family Viscaceae; genus Viscum; species Viscum album. Next base: position 676,051 of record CAUJRU010000112.1, read on the forward strand.
AATAGTGTGAGACGTCATGCATGAAACTCGAGATAGTGAGAGAGCCATTCTGTCATCTCTCAAATAAAGGAACATGGCATATCAGCCCCAACTTCCTAATAGTGGCGATGTTGTGAGATGTCATGCTCAACAATTAATGTAAGGGAGTATGATAATGTCATTATCAACATATCCATTACAATCGTATAAATTATCTATAAAGGTGTATTAAATTAAATAATTTGAATGAGGCATAAAATCTCATGCTTCATTTTCCTCCATCACCTATAAATATAAATTTGGTATAATTATATCCATAATTTAATGAATGTGGAATTACATTTCATATTTCATTCCAGAAAAGGCAAATTACAAACATGGAATTTCAATTCACAATGACCATTTAGATAAATCATGATCAAAAAACATGGGTTCAACATCCTTTAGGATTCATTCAATTAATCCAATTAATTCATTTATAAGAGGGAAAACCATTATGATCATTCCCAACAATTAAATTCAAACCATTCATTTACTATATAATGAAAATATAATTCATAATACATAATGAGTCCATTGAATGGTGCCATGGTCAATAAAAAATTTTCCTACTAGGGAAATTCCAACCATGGGTTGATCCAATCACCTAATAGGTTCATTTGGTTCTATAAACATTCATAACTGAAGGGTAATTCCATTTAAAATATAATTTTGAATCTACAAAGGAGTTCCATGAATTTGAATCAACTAACCATAATGTCTAATTTCATTTTTCACACCCAATGGGTGAATATATAGGGGTATACAACCTATAAATTACCGAAAATGATAAATAGATATATAACAATGTGTGATAATCAATTTTAAATGAAGAGCACCATTAAAATGGGATTCTCAGAAAAACATTTAATGCAGGTCAACAATATAACTGCGAATCATTAAAACTAAAAGGGAAAATCCTGTGAGAACGTAACTTTTAGTCATATATGTCTCCCCCTCTTGATATCGGACACAAATTCAAAGCAGGTTGGTAGAGATCAGAGGAATGGTCCAATGACCTAGAAATTGGGAAACTGAGCATACACCTAAATAACATGATGGATATTAAGATAAACTTATATATGAGGTAATATACTAGAATATATTACCGATGTAGGTCCAATGCTTCTGATAGATCGAGGATTAGACAACAGGTGGAGTAGTTAGCTCGATGCATATGATTTGAGGTTTTTTTAATCAAAGAAGGTGGAAAGCCATGTTTATCCTCTTGAAGAATAATGTGTAAAAGAAAATAGTTATTATGAATAATCGAGGGTGGAATTTTAATTTCACCTTAACAAATAAGGGTACAAGGATTAGGAGCATGGTTTCAAAATGATATGGAAACCGAGTGCAAGTCACCTCTATAAGGGGAACATCACACGGTTAAGCACACAGTTTGTGTAACATTGAACAAAACATCCAAAAATAATCTGTCCAAAATTTCACTAGCACTACACGGACATGTTCCTCAGGTCGCATTGTTTCAAACAAATCATGTTGCCTACAATTCTCTAATTTTTCAACCGCACAGTTTTATAAAAAAAACATGTGGGATGGGATACACATTTTCTAGAAACCATGTATCCCATTATTTATCCAATTTCCCTAGAATATTGGGATCCTATGAAGCCTGGATTCTCTTGGGGACTTCCATAGTCTATAACACATGCCTACCATGATAAGATAAAGGGTTCAAGTTGAAAAAAAATGATTTTTACCTTCATGAAAAGACGTTTCATTACAAACTCCCCTCCTTAAATCAATTTGTCCCTAAGTTGGTATCATAATTTTAATGTGGCATCCCCAGAAAATAATTCTATCCACTATGTTGATACATTTTCTTTTTGCTCCATGGTCTCTTCCTATACCCAGTCATGCTTCCATAGCACTCGTACCAATAGAAATTACCTAACTCAATGTGTGATTATTCTCCAATCAACAATACTCATAGGAATTTCCACAAAAGAAGAATCTACATCCAATTAGACCTTGTCTGGATGAGTAACATGTTACATGTATTGATAGTATCGGTGAATTTGAGATAAATGAAAAAAAAATTGCATTGATCTGTATCTTTAAGGAAGAACCAACTAGTAAGCCACTAGTAAAATCTGTTTCACAACCTTGATTGGTACTATAGACCTCAGTGATATCATACATTATTTTTATATAAATGTATGCCCTAAATATGGAGTGTCTCGCAAGAGAAACCAGTTCTCAACCTCATGCTCTGGAGTTCACCGTCATCACCTATAATAAGACTTTTTTGGGTATTGATATTCCATCACACACTTTGTGATCAGTGAGACCTACTCTATAGTCACCTGCACTATATGAGGCCTATGTAATGAATTCTCCACTATCTTTAGTCCGCATATAGGTTTGAAGAATGTCTTACTAGAAAATAATTAATATGGAACCATCTCTATGGTAGCCTAAAATTTATTATTATAAGTGAACATGATAAGGGTAATGTGTTTCTCCTAGGAACCCCCAAAACCATGGACACATGCATTGAGCATATCCTCTAGAGCATGAATTATATGCTCTATCTTCTAATTGATTTTGGGTGAGAGACCATGCTCATAAGCATATGTAAACCCAAGGCCCTATGAAATTCCAAATTTAACCAGGATATAATGCAAGGTTCTCTTTCAGAAAATATTGAATGAGGAGATAAATGAAGACGTAAATCCTCTGTAATGAACAGAAATCCTATCATGTCATCTAACAAGGCCTCTCCCTTAGGTAAGAAGTGTGTGCCCATCATCAGGTAATCAATGACAACCCACAATATATCATTTCCTTGAGGTGATATGGGTAGATGAGTCCTAAAATCCATTTAAACATCATCCCATTTCCACTCATTAATACACCACGGATGTAAAATCCTTATTAAACACTAATTTTTCACATTCACCTATAGACATTTATAAAACATAGTGATGATTCATGAATATATCATGTTTCATTCCAAGACACCAATAATGGCTCCATAGATCTCAATAAATTTTGGTGACAGTTGGGTGAATGTACCATATTAAGGCATGAAATTCCCACACATCTCCTCTATGATGTTTTTTTGGGTCCCATAAATTCTCATGGGATTGTAAATTATCTTCCTCATCCACTGTCCAACATGAATAATCAGCATCATTTGAGAAACTTTCCCTTACTATAAGGCCTTTGGTGTCTGATAGTTTTCTCAAACTCCCCCATTCAAGAAGAGTAAAAGTCACTATTATGTCTGAGAGGATAGACTAACCATGGACCTCATGAACCTCAATGTGAATCTATAAAAATAACGCCATGAGAAACCATCTTCCACTAGAATCCTGACCTACTTGTGCCTACGAATTTATGCTCAGAGAGTAATCTAATAAGTTTCTATTTCGAGAATTATAAGAAAGATTGATATCAAATTACTATAGGTACTCAACCCAAATATGATGTTTGAGTTTAATATTCCGTTGTTTGAAGATGTAGTTTAGGTTTTTTTGATTAATGAACATCACAAAATATTATCCAAGTATATGGTGTCTTTAATAGTGTAAATAATGAACTGAATTAGAGAGATATCGGTTGTGGGTTGGGTAATCCATCATGTGAGGTTGTTTTTGATCTTATGTTTGTCATTGTTGGGTGCTTGTTAGAACTTATAGTTTCTCAGTTTGACCTCAAAAGTGTCTTTATTTATAATAAAAAAATAATTTTTAGGCCAGGAATCATGCATAAATCTTGTAGAATCAGTATTAGAACTAAATTCAAATGGCTCTTCTACTCCTAATAGGCTACCTTATAATCTTCATTCTATAAAAGTTCACAATAATATTTTTCATGACCGTAAGAGGCTTTGCACGGTATGAAAAATCATGGATAAAGAATAAGTAATATAGAGCATTCCCATGTATCTCTATATGTAAAAGACATTCATGGTATTCTTCCAATAAAATACATCCCTCACATTTTCTACATCTACAAAAATTCATAACTCTAAGAGAATATAACACGATACGTGTACTTTTTCAATCTAGAAGTGACATTTACTAAGCTTATCATAGATTTGATGCTCTCTTAGTGTGTTTTAGATGATCATATGTTAGGTTGAATGGTCCTATATTTATCGTGAATACCAAATGATATTGTCAATAAATACTACCAATAAAGAATCCCATTATGAGTGGAAAACCTGATTAATATGTTCCATAAATTTCTTTAGCTGCATTTGTGAATTATAACCGCATGAATAGGTACACTTATAGATCCTACCTACTCATAAACTCTGTGTGATATATCTCTGTATACCTTATATGCACTTGATGATAGTCTAAACTCAGATTTATCTTTGATAACACATTTTATCCAAGGATTTAATCAAATTGGATGTCTATTCTAGGAAATGGATACCAATTATTGATTGTGAGCTGATTGAGTCGCAAATAATCCACACAGAGCTTGAGGGTACCATCCATATTTATTGGGTAAAATGACCGGTAAACCATAAGTATAAATTCTTGGTCATTTAATACCTCTATCATTTATATACTCTAACTACTTCGTGAGATGTATATGCTCTTTAGGATTTATACTATAATGAGGAATTTCCATTGGTGCTTCTACAATCATGAGATCAATGATAAATCTACCAATCCAATAGAAGGTAGAATGGGGAAGGCATTAGGAAATATGTATATGAAGAGAACCACTGTAGGAGAAAAAGCTATGGGTCGTAACCCCTGGTCATTCAAAAAAATACTGTAAATCAGAGGTGTCACATTAACCAACCTCTACTACTGTGGTCCTGTTCATGTCGCACTGACATCCCATTCTCCCTCATTCTTGTTACTAATTACTTATAGTGATGTAAATGTCACCATCTGATGATAACAGTCAATATTGGCTCTATAGGAAACTAACTTGTCCATCCTTGTTATTATTTCGATGCTCATATTATTGAGTAATGAAATACTCCACCCAAAAAGTTAACCACCTATCTCGGGGGGACAATCCATAAAGCAAGGAATTCCTTCTTATTAGATACATAACGGGGAATCAAGCGTCATAAAATAATAAATATTTTTGATTTCAAGGCCCATAGTTCCCATAATTGTCTCAGATATAAAATATTGATACGTGCCTATGTCGAACAAAGGAAACACTACTGTGGGGGATACTAGAATACTACCTTGTATAGTTGAAGGTTTGGCACTCTGATCCGTTAGTGTTGGATATATTGCATATATGTGGCTTGTATCATGGCCCGTAGTCACTTACTGACTTCCCAAAATAATTAAGATTTGTTGGAATGAAAATATTAAGCCCAACTGCCTCTACGTTGACCGCCACCTCGGCTTTATCAGCCTATGGTATCCCATCTGCCCTCTTGTCATGATACTACTAGACCCTCTCCCGAACAAGGAGTATGAGTATATCCCCACATGCTAAGAACAAGATGTAATGTCTTGTAGAATCACTGGACAATCCAAATCCATACACAACCTCTATACTCAACAAGATCCCATAAACACAATGGTTTTGTATGTCCTGACCTCCTGCACTAGTGAAAAATAGGAAAAACATCTTCAAGTGGAGCATGAATTATACTACCTCTAAAAGTAGCCTTTAAACTCATCTTTCTCCAAAAATATGAACCAAGGATAATTCATTGTTCTAAACCACCCTAACTCAAACCTTACACATCCCTTAATTTCTTCTCTGTAATAATGTTATGGTTGACAATTTCAGAAATGGTAGTCAACCTAAACACACTTACCTTTGACCAGATGGATTATACCATTCCATATTCAAATTTCCTAGTGGTCTTAAATCATTAACATCTAGAGTATGAAAGAATCAATAAATATCATTGAAACAAGAAAATAATTCAATTACTAAATTGATCCCCAATTTCAGTTTCAGGAATTCTCTAGATCAATGATCCCTTAGAGTCTGGGGAAAGAAATTGTCATAGAATATCAATGAAAAATTTCCCTAGAACATATCGCGGTGTTGATCCACCTGGGTGATAACATCCTACCACCGCATGGTATAATCACACAACATATTTATAGCTAGTTTGACACTTTTCTCTGGTGGCATCTCTAGATGCTTGAATTTAGATAATATTTCTTTCATCTAGGTCTCCACAACATGTGGTCCTCCATCCCCTTAGAATGTGGTCGGATGTTGCTACTAGAATTTCATAGTCAACTATACGATTCTCAGGGTAGGTCAATCAACTCATTAAATACACTGAAACATAGGTCTAAATTCCTATTGGAACTAGGCATCAGTATCCATTTCCATAACAGAAATAGGAACCATAGGTGGCTCTATAGGGGGAATCATTGGCAGCTCACGGTCCACCACCTCGGATATATGGCCATCACCACCTATAGGGCATGCGACCATAGGATGTTGTGGGAAAATAATGTTATAATACTAAACACACAAATCAGAAGATATTTATGAAATTTAAGAGATTTCATATGGAAACAAGGATTGCTATATATCCTTCCTATATGAACAATCATGCCTCTATGCCTACTCAAAAATCCAAGTCTAGGAGGTATAAAATACCATGATGGGCATAATAAAGTAAGAGATACCAACTACCCACTACTAAGACCATTCTCATGTCTATGTCTCTATATAAGATCTATACAATAATGTCATTTCAATTTGGGAATCATATTCATTTTAATATTGGGATCATTATATATATATATAGACATATTTAAATTTCTGAATTTAGTGGATTGTCATTTCTGATCCAAAAGGGTGCATACGCTTTTTGAATCAAAATATGGAATCCACTTAATCCACACTATAACACATTCCAACCCATGAAACAAATTTTATGTGGTTCAACATGCCATAACTGACTTCATAAGGTGTCTTCATTAACAAATTCAGGAAAACAATTTTATGTTAATGTAGGCACATTAATTATAAATTATTATTTCAAATCCCTAACAGAATTGTTGGCATAATTAAAAATATATTCAAGGAACAATTAATATACAGGAGGCATATTCATGATAAAAATAATTTTGGCATCGAAAAATGCATGGCCTATTAAACATACGATGCCTATGAAGATGTATATACTAATCAAAACCCCTAATTTAATTTCTAAAATAGTAATGAAATCACCATTTTTAATATACCAACACTAATTACATCATATGACATGTGGATCACCCAATAGTTAAGCGTCATCAAATATAAATGGAAAAATAAATAAATGAAATTATCCATTCCATGTATTTTTTGTTTCCACTATACATGGGTTAGAAAATTCCAGGAAGAGGATCAAATTGAAAATTCATTTAATGCATAGTCTTCTTTCTAATACAAAAATACAAAAAAAATGGGAAAATTTACCTATGATAACATTTTTTAACATCCCATCCTGGGGTCTACATAACCGGCACCCTAATCTCGTGGGTCACTTGGATTCAAGCGCACATCCTTGTATGTTAAGGGTTGCTGAATTGCTGTAAGAGTGTGATGGTGGTATGGCGGGGAGACTATACCCTCTTATTAGAGTGTCACAATGGATAAAAGAATAAATTTACAAAAGAAAAATAAGATAAAAAAGATATAAATAATTAGTAAACTACGGATGATTAAATAAAAAGTCAGACGATTTAATAAGTGGACTATAATAACTGAACAACTGAATAAATATCTAAAAACCCTAAATGTAGTGTCTATACATGAATGTGTGGAATCATAATTTACAAAAGAAAAAAAGGAAGATACAACATGCTATACTAGATTCAAAATTAAAAAAACCCCAATAACATGTTGATCCAATGCTCGGTCCTCTGCTCCTAAGCCCCAACTACAGTAATAATATCAACTGAAAGGATTCAGGCATAGTAGAAAGTCATCATTTGGTGGGGCCCAAATTTTCATTTTCCATAATCGATCACTTATTCCGGATCAATATGATGAAGAAATCTAGTATCCATGTATTTAAATCAAATATTTTGATGAAGAAAAAATTCTCTAAAACCTTAAGATATGAAAATTTACATCCTGTTTATAATTAATTTAATTTAATTATGGTGAAATTAAATTCCTAGGTATTTGATAATTTCATTGTTGATGGTTGTTGATCATTCATAATGACCAATGTAAATATTATTAATTGCGCTCATATGGATCCAAAGTAGAATCCATCTACAGGTGATCCAAACGTGCCAAAATGGCCTATGAACAACATATCTCATTCTCAGGGTGCTTTCTTGACGAAGCGAATGAATTCTTTCAATAATTCTTGATCGTTTTTTTTAAATCTTGAATAAGTTCACTCATTCATAAGAGGGAGATATGAGATGAGTCGAGAGATAAAATTATTGGCTCAACAATCCTCAATTCACTCGGATTAGGAAAAATAGATGTTCCTACCTATTAATCGACATGTGGTTTCAGTTACAATATTTTATTTTTTAAATATCAAATAAATGAAATTATAATTAAAAGAGAAAACCCATTCCACATAATATCAATAACGTCAAAATTATTTATGGTGAACCAACATACGTAAAATGGAACCATAAATGAAATTTCAACCCATATATTGATAACAATATTATTATTTTTTCTTACACAAACAGCATAAAAATTATTTAACAACAAGTAAATAATTAATTTATCAATGAACATTATCTTGGTCTGTTCGAACTCCTATTAAATTTATTGAACACGAGAATAAAATATATTATTATTCTCAATAAATATTTTTATTTAGAAACAAGAAAATAAATATTTATTAAATATTAATTAAATATATATATATATATATATTATTCGCAATACATTGAATAAATATTTTTTTTAACATATGAAATCATTATAACAATAATAAAATTAATCCTTAGTCATGAGAATAATATTTATTCCATTAATTATATTCAAATATATTTATATTGAGACCACTAGAAATAATTACTATGATTCCCTCTAGTATTCTTTCTCGTAGGCTTTATGCGGGCTTACCTAAATTCCAAGATTACTGTCTAGAAATGGGACAACACACCCCTGAGAAAAAAAATAATTTCATAATTAAGACATCCATATAAGAATGATCACTGCGTAATATAATGTTTTTTCTGAATATCTCATCACGCATGGTTCACGATAGATTAATCGACCTATATTTTTGATAATTCCTTCTTTAACTAGCAGAAATAAAAATGGTGTTACACCAAGGATATGGAATATAGGGAGATTGTTCTATATCAATAAAAGGGATGAGATATCAACTTCCTTAAATGAAATGGAAAAATCCTTCCTTGATTTATCTATTAATACCATGTCATTCAAGACACACACAACACACCCTATTTCCCGCAAATATTTGGTGTGATTGAATTCATCAGTAAATCAAAGTGAATGATTCATGACTTGTATTAAGGATAATTTGAATGTCTAAGAAGGATTACACATAATCGCAAAATGGAATATCCGATGACACCAAAACATGATGAATTGCTACTAGAGGGTATGTTCTTATAATCTACCATCCAGGAGATTACCATGTGTGAATTTCATGAGAGGATGTCTCATATTCTTATGAGAACTCAAACATGAAGGTCGATATAATATGTGTCATATCATAGTATTAAATCCAACTGCAAAACTATATTTATGAATATTGTTGTATCATTTAAATGATCTCATTATAGTCGAGAACATCCATGACCTTATCAATAAAAAAAATACTCTGGGAAATTATTACATCGTAGTAATGAAAAGAACTAAACAATATTTAATAATATGTTTAATATTTTAAAAAAATTTATTTTCAAGTAATCAATGTATGAATAGTTGATTATCAGACACCAAATCTAACAAACCCCCACTTGGACTAGAGCAAATTTCCTATGTCTTTCCGTCCCCTTGACCTATCATAATGAACATTTTTTCTACTGATTCAAGGAATTAGTCAAGGGGTCCCCCATGTTGTCTTATATGGAAATGATTCTCATTTCAACTTTACATGTCTGAGAAAAATACCTCAAAAGATGATCCTTTCAATGTATGTGCTTTTTCCGCTGATCTGACCTTGGCTATTTTGAGAGAGCCACTGCGGTAGTATTATCACAATAGTGTATGATGGGATATTTACAACTAGGTACCACACCCATCTCTTGGAAAAATATTATCATCCAAACTTCTTATTTACCTAACTCATAAGCTACGATATACATGGACTCTATTGTAAAATTTGTGACCATACATTTTTATGAGCTCTTCCTGCTCACAACACCTCCATTTTAAATAAATATGTATCTTGTTTGTGAATTCATGTTATCTCGATCAGTGTGGAAACTATCATCTACATATCCTCTTATGACTAGTTCCTCATCCCCTCCATAAAATAGGAACATATCCATAGTAAGCCTATGATACTTAAGGATGGTTTTTATTGTCATTCAATGGCTGTCACCTGGATCAACTAGATATCTATCAACCACACTTAATTCATAGGTGAAATATAGCATAGTACATAGCAAGCCATACACGACTGACCCAATATATGATGCATATGGATTCCTTTCCATTCTATTTCATTCCACATGCATCTGAGGACAGATTTTCATTGAAATATGAATGACATGGGATGTTGTTAATAATATCCTCTTTGATTATTCCATACAAAATATTTTCAATATCTCATAAATGTTTGTACATTAATATTGGGATAGATCTATATTGGATCTATCATGATGGATCTTGATCCCAATAATATATAATGATTCTCCCAAGTCCTTCATAGTGAAGCATTTATTCAACCATGCCTTAACAGATTGTAATAATTGTATTTAATTTCAAATAGGTAATATTTCATAAACATATACAATTATGAAAACTAATTCCCTCACACTAAACCGTTTAAGACACAATTCTCACATTCATTATTTATATAACCAAATTCTAATATGGATTCATAAAAACCCAATTTCATTGACCTGGGTGATTTCTTTATTCTGTAAATAGATTTTTACAGCTTCTATATCTCATTGGAATCCTTTGGAGTCACAAAACCATCAAGTTGTGTCTTATAGACATCCTCTTTGAGGTTTATATTAAGGAAGGTTGTTTTGGAATAAATTTCTAAATCTTATAGTCATGGTTAGAGACAATGGCCAGTAGAATTCGAATTAATTTCAACAATGAAACTGGTGAAATGGATTCATCCATATTAATACCTTGACATTGTTTAATCCCTTTTGCAGAAAGTCGTAACTTATACATGCTGACTTGTCCATTCATTTTTATTTTCTTCTTGAATTACCATTTTCAACCAACATGAATTACATATACTAGAGGATCTACAAAAATATAGACTTGATTTTGGTTAATGGAATCCATTTCAAAATTCAAGTCTTCTTTCCACTTGGAAATGTTTGTGACACTTACTACATCCTTTTAGGTAAGAGGATCATTATTATCAACTAATAATGAGTCACCACCTTTGGTAACTAGAATACCATATTGTTTTGGTTCTCTAGCTTCTCTTGTACTCTTAAACAATACTTTTTTCTCTAGAAAAGATCATTCTTGCATTGAAATTTTTGGAATATGCTCCTATACAAACTCTTGTGTACCTTGATCCTCGAATTCATTAAATTATATCTCCATACCACTATCACTTTTGGAGATGTTCTACCTCCAATGGAATATGGTTTGTCATTCCACTATAACCATTTTGTATGAGGGTTTGTATAGTTTATATCCTCTTTATTCCTTAGGATATCGTATGAAGGTATAATTTGTGCCTCGGGGTGTGAGATTGTTACCTAAAGAGTCTTTAGCAAACACTTCACTTCCCCACATATGTAATTTTGAAAACTTGGATTTTCTTCCACTCAAAAGCTCCTATGGACTATTATTTATTGATTTAGTTGGTAAATGGTTTAGTATGTATGCCTATATTGGTAAAACATATCCCCAAAAGGATAATTTAACACTTTAATGACTCATCATTGATATCATTATGTCCAACAAAGTGTGGTTCCTCCTTTCTCTTGCACCATTCCACTAGGGAATATAAGGTGGAGTGTTTTGGGATAGGATCCAAAACTTCAGTATGTAATCAATGAATTTTTGTTTATGAAATTATTCACCTCATCCTGAGTGGAGTTTCATAATCTTCTTACCATGTTGGCCCTCAACCTCATTATTGTATTCCTTGAACTTATCCAACGAATCTCACTTATACCTCCCTTTGTAAATATATCCTGAATGACCCAAAAGCCTCATTTTTTTTATTTTTGATAAACGCTTTTCAAGGTATGAGGTGGAATCCATATAAGTCCTATAGGGTAAGTGATTGCAAGGACCGTAGGCTTAAGAGACATTACATGACACGGAGGTCTTAGGGAATTCAACCAGACTATAACTACAAGGAACTGCCCCTCCCCAACATCTACATCGTGATAGTATCTCTTCACGTTCACATGGACGTCAGGCTAAGAATCATGTGAATGAACATGCTGGTCTCGATGGCGTAGCCATACCCTCTCATTAATTCCCAATCTACTTGGTTTTTCTTTGGTGAGTTCATATTCTCTGAATACTCTGATGGGGATACTCGTTATTTTGAAGAGTTTGTCTACGGAAACTACATGTGGCATGAAGGCATTGATGTGGCCCAAGGGCCTTAAAAGTGGCCAAAAATCTCAACTGACCCAAAGGCCTTAGTGGCCCAAAGGCCTTAAGGACTCCATTCCCAAACTGGTGGCCCAAGGTTAATAGTTCTAGCTGCTACAGTACCAACTTGTTCCTTCTATAGTGACTACTGCAATATCCACATTGCCTGCTAGATTACCCTCTCATCATACATCGGTATGAACCAATTGAAGAAGATCTATGTCCCTTTCACCTTTCCAAATAATTGTGGATTTGGACATTTTTCCTTGAAAACATGCATGGCATACACCAAGTGGTTTTAGTTCGACAGATTCTATATATCCATATTCATGTATCTTTGTCAAGTATTTCTCATTAAAATGACGTAGCCAGTGAAGCCAAAGTTGGGTGTAGTATGAGTATTGTTAAGTATCTTTGTTATATATTTACATTACATGGTTTTTGTAATCAAACACATAAAGACCGTTATATAAATATTCCTTACCGAAAAAATCATTCTTTATAAAAGAAGAAATACTAATTTCTGAACCTGATAATAAATCCATTTGTATCTAGTTTGGATACCAAAATAATATTATTTGTTACAGAAGGTACATAATGACAAACTTTTAATACCATGATCATCTCAATCGACAACATGATGTGGCAGTCCCCGATTCTATAGAGGAAAGTCTATCTATGTTGGTTACTCGTAGATCATCCCTCTCAATAATTTTTTTGAATCTACTTGGTTGGTATATTTGGATACACATGTGAGCATCACAGGTGGAATCTAATACCCAATTTTTTTAAATAAATAAATTTCAATCAATATCAAATGCACCTGAAGAATTCCATTTCTTATTTTGTTGGCTGCATCTTTTATTCCAATAGGCCTTTTTTCCACATGTGAAACAAACTGCTTCATGTTCCCTTTTGTGCAACTTGATCTTCCTTTTCTAGGATGGTAGTGAAGAAGGTTTGTGAATAAATCTCTTAGAAATCCCTTTCCTCTTATTCACTATAAGGAAACAAATATTTTTGTGATTCATGTCTTTTCCCACTTGTTGAAGGAGGATAAGAATATATGGTATAGACATCCCAAAGTGGTTCATATTTAAATTAAAAAAACGGAGAAGCTCTAAGGGAGTGATTAACAATGAGATTGATAGCCAGACCATTTGGGAGTTTAAACACTAGAACCTATAGGCACTCAATGTAGCCAATGATCTTGACTACATGAGTCCCAACTGGGGAACGATCTCCACTCTTATTCTGAAAGAGTGACTAGGATATCTCAAATTGTTTGTTTCTAGCTCTCTCCTAGTAAAGACCATAGAGGTTCTAAAGAATGCTATATTCATCCATGTTTTCGGGATACATCATGATTTCACTAGACATTTACAAAAAAACATTGAATGTCAAACGTGTCATTCATATGTTTCTCATTGACCAAGAACACTTCATCACACTCTTTTTGGGTAGGCGGATCAGGTAATGTGGCCTCCAGCATTATAGATTTATGTCCATGGGGTATACTAGCCCAAGGGCAACTAAACCAGTATTAGAAGTAACAACCAATGAAGCTATTGTCTTTAAAAAGTATTGATCGTAGGGATAGTGTGTTTTACGAGCTTGTCATATTTATTCTACATTTAAAATATTAGATAATTATTAAATTTTTATTAAATTTTTTGTGAAATACTAAATTTATTTTATTAAGTCTCCCTCTAATTTATAAATTCACAATGACCCTCGCCATTGAACATGAAATATATTGTTACAAGGATATTCTAGTGAAAAGGGTCCATATTCCCCTTCACATAACCCCAAAAAGGGTTGTTCAAACTATTTGATGATATTTAGATAGATAGGTTTTTACCAACTATGGGCTTGCATCTCCTTTATCCATTGAGTGGACTCCCCAATCCCAAAACCATAACATGTATTTCCTTTACACTTGCCTTCATGTTTACACCATGTCTAGAGAGGGAAACTCTCCACTTGATGTAAAATGGTTTAATCAACCCAAAAAATTCATAAGATCTTCTTGTACAAAAGTATGTGTCCCGACAGGGGTTGGTCAAACACACAGTTTTATTGAGTCATACCCTTAATCAAGTAACATAAGGATTAGTCTGAATTAATAAATTATTGGGGTATTTTTATCTCTTTTATGTAAATTTCTTATTATCTTTATCTCATTATTGTTAATATTAATTTAAACTTACTAATGTGATTAATTTTGGCCTGATAAAATTTAACCATTAGACAGGTTTATTTTAGTTATGTCCTGCATGCTTATTAATTCATTAATTATGTATTCTTGACAATACATCCATAATGAAAATCCACGCAACTGACAGAAATATAATAAGGTAAGGGTTATGACCATGATCTTTCATACTGGTTATATTATCTAGTGGTTGATTAAATAACCCTGAAATAGGGGAGTAACACCTTGAACCTTTTAAATATTTTGTTTGCATCTTCTCACTTGTCCACATTTGTATTTTCTTGGATTAGTTACATCTCGAATCCAACTCGAACTGCCTCCACAATCATGGGAGCTCCATCAATTAAATATTTTTTAACTGACAGACAGGTTAGGGTAAAATGTTGGTTTATATAAAAGAACCATGGGAACGATGTCCTTATATATTAATGAGGAAAGACGGATCGTAGGCCAAAAATTTAATTTACCCATAAATTAATAGTAAACTGATCACATATAAAGGCCTTTTCTATCTCATGGTCGTTTCAATACATGTGATGATTTACCCATTTAAGAAAACTAGAATTCAAATTTTTATCATTCTTAAAGATAAATCATCCTCAAATCGATTAATTATTAACATTAATTAATCACTCCTTTTATAACAATCCTCTTCTGAATTTCCCTGATATTCACATCCATAACCATTTAGGTAACATGGTGAAATCCTATTTTAATGTACATGATAAGTAATTCTTATCATTAGACTAACATTAAAGATTTAATTCAGGGTAATTTAGTGAATTATAAGGCATGTAGTTATGACTACGTGGTGTGTACTTCCCTTACAATCTTATTTGAAGTAGATGCCTATGGAATTGGTGTGAGAGGTACACTTAAAAAATATCAAAGTACACAGTGTGTCAGTTGGGCCACATGCTGGGTTGTCTTTGGGTTACAAGGTTACAGGATGAATTATCTAGGTATGGGAAACATGGTTTGTTCCTTGACCTAAAGGGACTAAACGTTTTGTCCAATGGGAGACACGGTGTGTAGTTCGACGGATCATACACCAGTCTATCCTAGTGAACACATAATGTATGGATCAACTACACTGTGTGTCAATAATGCACACAACATGATAAATTTCTAAATTACTCCTGGTGCACTAAATAGAACATCACAGTGTGTAATCCACATTACGTGGCATGTATAGAAGATTAAACAACATGTAACTATGAATTCCCAGTGTGTACTATAGTGTAACCTATATAGAATCATCTGAACATCCTGATGAGATCCTCGATTTAATTTTAATCAAATAATTATTCATTTCTTATATATATGCGGGAAATAAAATGAAGAAGAACATATTGTGAAATTCATATTTCAAGAATGATTAATCATGAACTAATAAAATAAATTATTAAAGCGTAAATAAACAAAGACTTATTTAAAGTAATATAAATGATGATAAACATATTTTTTTTATACCACTTGAAAGGATCTATGTGCAGCAGATACAAGATGTTTGGTGGGGACCAATGTTTGTTTTTCCATAATTGATGACCAATCTGGGGTATATACAACGATGAACACAGATTTCCATGAATTAAAAACAGACTTTTAGACTAATAAATAAAATCATTGGAATCATTTGAGAAGATCTTTAACATTTATTTTATAATTAATTTCCATAGAAATTAAATAGCGGGGTTTTGGTACATTCTTCATTGATAATCACTGATCATCCGAAATGACCCTTCTGGATTTTCTTCGTTGTTCTCATGATGATCAAAATTATAATCCCTCTATAAGTGATCCCCACATGCTCCAATGTTTTATAAACAACGTCACTCATTGTCTGGGTTCTGGCGTGGTGAAGAGGATTTTTGTATCGATTGTTCTTGATTTGTCATTCATCAGCCTTGAAGAAATTCTCTTATTTTTTAGAGGGAGATATGAGAGGGGTCGAGAGAGAAAATTTTTTGCACAATAATTTCAAATTGGTTGGGATTTTCTACAATATACATACCTATATATTAATATACATGGGGTTTCAGTTACAATATTTAATTGTCAAACAGTAATGAAATGAAATAATAACTATTAGAGAAAATCCATGCCTCATAATTACAATGAAATCACAATTATTTGTGGTAGTACAAAATTCAATAAACAGAATAGTAAATAAACTTTCATGCTACATATTGATTATAGTATAATTATTACTTCTTGTTCTATCATGATAAGCATTATTTCCTAACTTTTAAATAATTAATTTATCAGTGGACACAACTTTGGTCTGTTCTAACTCCTCATTCATTTATTGAACACTCAAATAATATTTTTTAATCTCTTAGATAAATAATTATATTTAAAAACTAGTAAATAAATATTTATTAAATGATAAATAAAATAAAAAATATATATATATATATATTATTCAAAATTTAGTGAATAAATATTTATTCAATTTATTTGATAAGATTAACGTGAATGAATTTATTCCTAAGTCTTGAGAATAATAGTTATTTCATAAATGAATTTTATATAGAATTTAATTGAGACCACCATGGAAACAAAGTGTGTGACCCTCTAGGATTATTTCTTTTTGGAAATAAGTAGTCTTATTTAATGTCCAAGATTACTATCTACCAATAGGTCATGTCACCCTAGATAAAAAAAATCAATTCCCAACGATGTCATCTATATAAAAATTCTCAAAATGTAATATAATAACTTTTCCACAATATATCATAAAGCATGTTTCATGATAGTTCCATAAACCTATATGCATGATATGTCCTTCATTTTCTACCTGAAATAATCTCATTGTTAAACTATGTCCATCTAATTTAGTGAAATGGTTCTTTTTCAATCAATGGGATGGGATATTAACTCCAATAAATAGAAGGGGCAAATCCTCCCTTGACGTATCAATTAATATCTTGTCATTCATGATGCACCCAATGTACCCAACATCTCACCAACACATGGCCTGATGGGTTTCATTAGTAAATCATATTGCACGAGTTATGGAATTTATTAATTACCATATTAATGGCTAAGGACCATTATACACAGTCACATATAAGAATATCCTATGAAACCAAAACATTATGAATTCCAAATGGCGTGTATGTTCTCATAATCACCCATATTCAAGATTACAAAGTGTAAACGTCATGAGAGGAAGTCTAGTCTTCTTATGGGTACTCGCACTTGAAGGTATATGTACTATGTGTCCCACTGTAGTCTGTATTCAAACCACAGAACAATATTTTAGAATAATGTTTTAACACTTAAATTATCTCATCGTAGTGAGGAACTGCAATGAACATATCAATGCGACAAATACTATATGACATTATTACATCATTGTCAGATAAAACATTGAACAATTTGTAATAAGATGATTAATATCTAAATACATTTAATATTATGATAACCAAAGTACAAATAGTTGATTCTAGGAGCCCATATTTAACATCAACAACCTGTAGAAGGGATTGCTCTCATATAAATACTAGCTAATAGATAATATTCTTGGGTACCAGAGGTAGATCGAGTAGAGTGTGAGATAAAAATAATAGTATGCCACCACTAACATTGTCTACATGTAATCCGAGTAGACTTCATAACTAAATAGTGTGCATGTATAAAAATAATAATAGACTAATGATGAATAAATAAATAACTGGAACACTTAGTTTCCTACAGGACACCTGATGTCTCTACCAACTTCGTCTCATAGCCAGGATGGATGTTAGATGAATATATATATATATAGTAATAATATATATATAGTTTATTTATATTTTTCATGCACCTATATGAACCAAGTACATGAGAATGTAAGTGTCCATATACCTGGAATAATAGTTTCTGGCTAGACCAGGTCATAACATAAACTAGAACAACCAGTCTAATGAGACTATAATATCAAGAAAATTGATACATTCCCTATATCCCAAC
Organism: Viscum album; assembly: GCA_963277665.1. Taxonomy (NCBI): domain Eukaryota; kingdom Viridiplantae; phylum Streptophyta; class Magnoliopsida; order Santalales; family Viscaceae; genus Viscum; species Viscum album. The sequence goes on from CAUJRU010000112.1 coordinate 694,913, forward strand.
AATAGTGTTTTATGCCATTCATAACACTCAGGATGGTGGGTTAGGCGTCATGTAATCACATGAACAAAGACACGTGGTGCATTAAGATGAACATCCAAATAGTGTAAATGGTGTTAGAGGCCTTGATCAACACCCGATGTAAGAGAGTGTGATACCGTCATTCTCAAAATATCCCTTACCATCATATCACAACTTCTATAATGGTGTATTTAAAGGTATAATTAGCATGAAGAAAAACTCACATGATTCTTTTTTATCCATCACATATATATATAAATGACGCATAATCATATTTATTATTTAATTCATGAGGAATTACCTCTCATGTTTCATTCTAGCTAAGTTCAATATATCCTATTTGGAATTTCAATCTAAAATGATCATTTAGATAAATAATAAATTAAGGACATGGTTTCACCATCCATTATATGTCATTGCTTTAATACATTTAATTCATTTAGATAAAGGAATTACTCCTGAGTATTCCCTTCAATTAAATTCAAACCATTCATTTACTAAATCATTGAGATTTAATTCATAATACATAAGGGTCAATTTTAATGGATTCATTGTCATCATGTTATTTTATTACTTGAGAAAATCTGAACACAGGCTGAGCCAAACACCTAATATGTGCCTCAAGATCTATAAACACTCACAACTCAAGGGTAATTTCATTTAAAATATGAGTTTTATGCAACAAACGAGTACTAGGAACATGAATAAATTAAATATAAATTCTAGCTCTATTTCACATTCCCAAGGCATATATCCATAGACTCAGGCTTCCAGATCTGGTACAAAAATGATGTATATATTTTATTAAAAAGTAACTAAAAATATATTGACATTTAAAACTAAATAAATTTTATGTCTTAGGATTTTGTTGAAAAGGACAACTTTTAAATTTTAATAAATTTAAAATTTTAAAAAATAGGCAATAATTAAACGTTTATTGTGCTAGCTCCTTCTCGATCTAAATGCCGTGAATTATATATACGAACCTGGACATTATTTATAAAAATAAAGGGTGAGAAACATTTCCCAATATGTGGTTTTTGAAAAGTTAGTGAATAACCATTTTGAAAATACTTATACAATTTGGAAAATACTTTTGAAAATACATTTTGAAGATAAATTTTATAAATACTTTTAAAAGTAATTTTGGAAAAAAGGTTTGTAAATGATTTTAAAAATATCTTTTTGAAACACCATTGATAAATAATTTTAACAAATTATTTGGAAAATAATTTATAAATCCATCTAAAAATAGTTATAATTTTAAAAAAAAAATTGAAAACAATTTTTGAAATATAATAGTTTTTGAAAAATATTTGGAAAATCCTTTGAAAATATTATTTTGAAAATGCCATTGAAAATAATTATGCCTTAAAAACATATAAAAATACTATTTTGAAAATAAATACTCTTTTGAAATGTCTATAATAATAATTAAAATGGATTCTCCATGGAAATGTTTATAAAGCATTATCAAAATAATTACGCATGAAAATGGATTAAATGATTCTAGTAGTTTTTTGAAAAATACTATGAAATGTTTTGAAAAAAAATGTGTCTAATTTAAAAAATGAATCCTCTCTGGGCCTATCAACTTGTGTTAGGAGTTGGTTAACTCCCCACTCCCCTTCTAATTTACAATGTCCAAGGGAAATTTTTTTATAAAAACAATTTTACAATACTTTACATATTTATATTTTCCATTGAAATTTTTGATTTAAAATCATAAAAATTCTTTGAACACACATGAACATTATAAATATATAAAAATTTATATTCTTATGTGAATTACATGTTATATTTGAAACTACCAAATCTCATTCCATTTTATTCATGGTGTATCAATAATATAATTATCATCGATGTAATTATAATTTAAGATAAAATACATTTCATTAAAAATGATAAAAATTATCTTTTAAAATTCAAATTTAAATGAATTTATTAAATATAAATTTTCATAAATCACAATTTGACGGTTCTAAATAATAAATAAAAAATAAAAATCACATAAAATGATTGGCATTTAATTTCACATTCACTTGAAATATACATACATAAAATAATGTTGTATATAATATTAATTTTAAAATTACTAATATCAAAAAATAAACCTATTAAAAATATACGCATATATATAATTTAACTATCATGAATAATTTTAATTAATATTATATATACCCTTATCTTTTATCTTTAAAATAAAAACAATATGACACATATAATAAATATAATTGAAAAATTTTAAAAATAGAATTTCATCATTTTTTAATTTAAAAATATTATGTTAGATGATTTAATGATTTTAAAGGAATTATATATTCATTTAGAACAAAAAATGATGGATCAGAATATATATATATATATATATATATATAATTCATAAAAACAAGGGAATTTTTGATAATAAAGTATCACATGCACTCTGTAATTTCATAAACAGAAGTATAAAAACTAATTCTATCATATGAGGTATATTCTCATAAGTACTCATATATATTTAGTTGATGGAAATTCAATGACATGCATGTATAGATAAATATATAAATCATAGATTAAAATTATGAAACCTGAAAATGAAGAAATGTAAAATCATACATCATATAATATGTATATATATATATATATTTGATATCTAAAATTATTATATATATATATATATATTCATTTAGATATATAATTGAAATAAAATTAAATGCATTGAATAAAACCATAATACACACTTACATAAATTATTTTAAAAATAATGAATTCTTTCATAAATATAAGACAAATATTTATAGTTTGAAATTAGAACATTTATTTATACATATATTTGATGAACATGAATATATTACATATAATTGTATATTATTGTATATATATTCATATACAGAAAAAAAAGATCCCCATACATGTTAATTTTAAAACACACCTTCATGTTTTATAGAACTAAAATGTAACATGAATTTAAATAAAATATAATCATATTTGAATATATTGAAAATTACATGAGTATATACATGTCTGAGCTTAAAATATAAAAATATTATATATATATATATATATATATCGGTATATATCAAATAAAAGTATTTCATTTACCTGTTACAAGAAAACGAAATATAGAATTAAAAAGAGATGAAATATAGGGAGAGGTTTCGGTATAGGATGTCTATCCAGGGGTTATGCCTTTGATAAATATTTATTATATAATAGTTAGGTTACTATTAATGTCATGGGGTGGAAGGAGGTGATGAATACCAATCAATCCTGGAAGGTGGAAGGCGATGATGGTGGAAGTGTTGTCTTTGGTGTGGCTTGTGGAAGACGGTGATGAATAGTAGAGGAAGGCAGGGACTGTTAGATTAGCTCATGGGTTTTTTGACAGGTGATTATGGTGGTGTGTAGAGGGCTCAGCTAGACACGACCTCAAACTAGAAGACGACATGATGGGGGGAGGATCTGACAGCTAACAGTGATGGGGATCATCGGTGTTGGTGGGGCTTTGTATCAGTAGGTTGATCATGTCCAGGGGAATCCCATTTTTTTCTTCTTTATTCATTTTTTTTGTAATGCATACATTTTGGGTAAATATATATATATTACAAAAAAGATTTAATTTTTTTAATATTATTATAATGTCATCAAATTTCATTTTTATTTTACCATTAATAAATAATTTAATCCATTTTCATAAAATAAAAAATTGTTAAAATTGTTATTATTTTCCAAGTTCAGTTAATCATTCCTTTCATATTTCAATACATAAACATTTTTATAATGCCTTTTATGTGTGTATCACAATATTTTAGTTATCACTATCAGAGACTCTAAGTGCCTGAAACAATTCACGGTAAAATGATATGTTTTAGTATCATGTGCACATTGCTTTTCCTAAAAAATGAAATAACATTTATGCAACTGCACAGATCAGAAATCTGATGGCACAGTTGAACTGAAAACAATATATTTACCCTAGGCGTGACGTAACCTTGGTCAGTGCAGGTCATATATTGAATAATCCACTAGGAACATAACCGTAAATAAAATTATTAAATAAAATTATTTTATTCTAAAATCATAATAACTCGTTAATGGTAACTCAGATTGGAAATATGAGACCAAGTTTGAGTTTGTATGGGGCTGTTTTTCTTATGTGAGGCCTAACAATGTCTCCGGCGGGGCAGTTGGGAATGGTAGTTTTTGGACCAAAACACCATCAAAATAATTTAATTAAAATCATTGTTTATGCAAAGATGTTTTTAATTTAATTTTTCATATCATCAAGAATATAGGTTTATGAAATAAACCTAAAAATAATCTAAGGCAGGGAGATGGAACTCACTCCAATGAACACTAATGAATTGGAAAATGAAGAACAAAGAACCGCGGATTCGAAGGATCTTTACCACGACAACGACAGAGAAACTATCGTTTATCAGCGATCGAATTGAGTCGATGTAGGGAATTTTTTTATTATTCTTTTCAATTATCATGAAAATAAAAGATGAATGTTGATAATGAAACGAACATATTGACTCGCATATCACTCGTTCTTGCGGGATTGGTAAAATTGAGGGGTTTTATTCTGGAGGATGTTTTGATTACGGATTTGATATAACTTTTTTATCATTATTAAATAATGGATTAATTCTATAATGAAAAATGGATGATATTTTATCCATGGGTTGTTATATGTTTATTATTCTTGGATATTCTTCGCATTATTTGTGTTCTCTACGTTCTTCATGGTTTAAGAATGGATGATTTTTGATCCTCCATTTCTTACTGTAATGATCCAAAATGTAGGAAGAAATTTCAGGATGACCTACCTAAGGTGTGATGATGATGGTGATGGGTTCATCGAAGCGAGTTGGGTGATTTCGTCATTTGAGTGGTTTTTTGGGATGAATCGCGACATTGATCAGAGCCAAGGTTGATGATGAACGTGAACTGAAGATCAAATACCTGCCTCCGTTTCGGAATATAGAGCACTAGAGGAGAACCAGTGGCCCATAGAAGGGGCCAACGGGGTATCTACACCAAATAGAGCATGTGGCGGCAGCTGCATACAGGAGGCGGCATCCTGCGGTTGTGGATCATTTGTGGTAGGAGGAGCCCATGGTAATAGGGGCCACGAGGTAGGCGGACACGGGGGGTCTTCGACATTGAAAATGGTGGAACCTCATTGACCAGGGGGCATATGATCTGGTAGACCATGTGCAACATGATGGTAGAACCAGGTCGGGTCATCCATCAGAACGGTTTATCCCCTTTTTATTAACCAACAATAACATTTGAATAGAGTGTTTATTTGATGAGACATCTATGGTTTTGGGACCCTTATGATGGGGAGGTCATTTTAATATGGATTAGTTGATTTTTTTGTAGGACTATTAGGGTATGGTAGTGTTCTATTTATGTATTCCTATGAGGGTTCAATGTGAGATATTGTTCCCCTCATAGAGGATGACATCAGAGGTTGAGTGCATACCCTTGGTCTTTTACTATGAGGTTTTGATGCCAGAACGTATTCCCATCATAGAGAATGACCCATGATATTAAGTGAGTTGTCTCAGACCAACTTCTACAATTGATTCAATGGGTTGGATCATGTATCATACCGAGAGACCATGTCGGTCCTTACTTATCTTTGTGTTACCTTAGATTGTGTTCCTTGAGCTTGTGTGATCAATATTTTTATGAGAACATCTCCCCTAACAAGAATGATGTATCCAGTAGGACCCTTAGTCCTATAGTGGACCCTGGGCATGGTGGAAACCCTATCTGTGTATCAACATCATATTATTTTCGTTCTACATGACTAGACCTGAAGAGTGTGCTTCAGGCAGTTTTCAGTGGTTGATGTTTGGCTATGATGTATCAAAACTCTATTTCAAAGCGAGACTAAAGGTCACAAGGAATCTATGTGAATAATTGAGACCATGAATATCTATGTTTAGTTTTGGTATATCTATTCTACGTACTTCAATCTGATTTCTCAAGGAGTGAGATCTCTTGGTACGAGCGTGCTACGGGCAGAACTGTGTAGATCACAGTAGATAAGACTTCGAGGCATAGAATCCATTATGAGTATACCTAGATGTTCTTATTATATGTGTTCATGGAACATAAATTTTTTTATATGACTATGTATTCTATCTGGTTTCCCCATTATGGTATTATCGTTGTTTTTTCAATGTGTCCTAGTGAGTATTGTATTACTCACCTCTGCATGGGCTCTTCCCGCATGGGTCGCATCTTGTGCAGACGATCGACACTTTGATGTAGTCTTAGGTGGACTACGACCAAATGGTGATTGGAGAGACCAGAAAGTTGAGGTGTGATCCAATGTCCTTGAAAAACATACCAGTAACATTCTCTTAGGTATAGTTTCTTGGGAATGATTTTCAGGAACTTGTGCTTTCACTTTTGAAGACTCTTTCTTTTTGTGGGATTTTATTATGGCATGGTTTCACAATAATTCACTTTCTAGTTTCCTAATTTCATACTCTATTGTTGGTATCTTAGTGGTATGCATTCTTTTCTACATTGTGTTTTTATATTTCATTATTTTTGTCTTGGATATGATTTTGTGTGTATTGTTACATAGGGAAATACCTCCCATTTGTGAGATAATCTTACTCAGGGGAAGACACCATCCCATACCCATTTTGAGGTGGGATTGTGGTATCCATGGAATGGGACCCTCTGGGATGTGTCATGACAGAGTGGTATTAGAGGGAATCAGTTCTAATTTTTTACCAGGAGTATGTGATATTGGTTTGGGTCAACAGTGTTAGGTGTTTCAAGTTCGGCTTTCAGGCCATGGACTCTAGTGTTGGTGCAACAACCGACATATCAATACACCAGGACTCTGGAAACCGACATTTTGACCTGATAAATGAAAACACTGGTTGTCAAGAAAAATAAATGTACATGCATCATATAGGAATGTGTTTTGTTTTCAATTTCCTTGATTTATTTCACTAGGTATAATCATTTGACCTTGATATATCTTTTTTCATATAGGATGTATTCATGATTCCCACCTATGAGGTTTCCATAGTAGTATCGAGAGAACAACATAATGTTTTATGAGGCCTTAATAAAGGGGGATAGTAACATAGAGGGATTTATTCATGATGATCAGTATGTGGTTCTTTCTCTTGTCTATCAGTTCATAGACCCACCACTAGTGGTTTTAGTAAATACAGCTTGATTGACTAAGTTTTTAATGGCTCTTTTGTAACTGGGTTATGCTACCTAGTGTTCAAGCATGTATCATATGCTTCTGAGGTAGTGACCACCCCATATTCGGTGTTAGTAGAACCTAAAAATTACAAGTTCTCGTCGTAAGATATGAAATATGAGGTTTAATATGAGGCCCTAAGGGCACCTTAGTTCCCAAAAAGAGATTTTTTTTGTACATTTAAATGTAAGTTACATGTTGCATGAGATTCTCCCATCTTTTAGGTGGCATTCAAACAGGTGGCTGATGAACTACAAAGAAAGAGGTAGCGGTAAGAGCAGACAGATTCGTTGGGTGGTGGACATGGAAGAGGAGTTGGGGAAGTAGTAGGATATGGCCAATGTATTGATGTGTTACAACAACAACCCCAAGGTGGTCCATACCAGACATAGATAGTTGGATGATAGTGGAAGGGTTAATTGTTGAATGTTGAGTCTTATGACCCCATGAATCCCATAATGGTTCATGTTATTATCTTTTTCTTTATAAATTAACTATAGTAGATATAAATTTGTGCTCTTAATTCCATTAATTCCATTATTCTTGTTTAATACATAGAGATATTAGTAAAACTATTTAATTGACCATTAAAATTAGAAACACCTACTAGAGGACACTCTAAGATCACACACTAGTTCCAACATTGTGACATGACTCTTAGTAGTGAGTTTTTAGGTTGGGATATATTGGTAGTAGTGTGGTGGCCTTCCGATGTTATTCATGGTATGGACTAGTTTCCACAGTTCATGCTCAAATTTATTGATTTAGGAAAAGGGTTTAGTTCATCAATAATAAGCGAACCAGATTTCCCTTTTTATTAGTGAAAGGGAAATCCTTGCAGATCAGGATGCAATCACATATAGAAAGGTGTAGTCGATTACTCTTCAGTTGTCTATCCCGACCCTCAATGTAGTGGACACTTTGAGTCCTCAGTTTCCTATTATGGTGGTGGAATATATGGATGTCTTCCCTGAATATGTTCCAGTTTAAACTCCCCACGGGGAGATAGACTTATGGGTTGATCTACACCCTAGGAAGATACCAACATCTACACCAACATATCTGATGGTTCCCATAGAGGTGCATGAGAAAAAGGTGGAGTGGGATGACTTATTAAAGAAAGAATTCATGACAGTTAGTGTTTCAACCATGGATGACCTAGGTGGTCTTCAATTATAACTTCCTAATGTAATTTATGTTCGAGAAGGAGTGCGATATTCAGATGAGGATGGTTTTGGGAACACTTCGTGGGCACCAAATACATGGTAATCTCTTGAGTGTCTTTCTTGGATTCGCGATGTCCTTTTTTCTTAAGTCACATCATCTTAGATACTATATTATCAATGGATATAGTGGTGGTTGTTGTAATGTTTGATGATCAATCCCCTCTTGAGGATTCTAGAGGAGGGTGTTGTGCTTGTATTGTTCTATGATTCATCAATAAATGGTATTGTTTGTGTCCTTGTGAAGAATAAAATATTGACTTCCTATAGTTCACGCCAGTTGAAAAAACATGAGCTGAACTACACAATCCATGATCGCGAGTTGGTTACAGTAGTCTTCACCATGAAGAGGTGGTGACACTACCTGATTGGTGAGTGGTTTAATGTTTACATCAACCAAGAGAGTCTAATGTATATATTATATCAGAATCATTGATCTTTAAACAGTTGTGATGGCCATAGTACCTCCAGGATTATGACTTGGAGATTGTGAAAACTTCTAGGAAGGGGAACGTGGTAGCAAATTCTCTTAGTTGGAGATATAGAAAGTAGTTTATAAATGAGGCAATGTTGCATTTATTATAAGGCCCTGTCCTTAAACCTTACTTAATATTGAATTAAATGAATAATTCACATTGAGGATCTTTTCAGTTTTAGAGTTTTAGAGAATTAGGACATAACTATTACATCTCAAAAGATTACAAAGTAGAAACGTCTACTAAGTTTCCATAAAATAAAAACTCTTAAAAAGAAACATGTCTAGTTCCATGTTTTTTAGTTATCATGACTTTCCCTTGATCCCATCCTTGACCCTATTCCATGTTAAGTCCACTGAAAAACATTTCAAAAACTTGGGATGAGCATAAAAAGCTCAGTAAGGGATACACAAAGAATGAAAACTGTTAGTTTTCCAAAACAACAAGTAAACCATGTATACGTTAACAAAGTAATAATTTTCACCTTTTCGAAGTAGTAAAAACTCTTCACTGAAAAAAAGTTCATTACTTACCCTTCTGAAACCAAAATATTACCATAAAACCCATATAAAGATCACATAACATTTAAAGGTAACTTGGGACATAAACATACTTAAGTGTAATAACCATAAGGTCGACATACACACATATCACTTAATGGAATAACCATTCGGCCAACTTCCATACATACTTAATGGAATAGCATTACGGCTGACTTCCATACCCAATGCATTGGAGGTTATAACGTAACCACCCGCCCTGGTATTCATGGCACCACCTGTCATATGGTTTATCACGTAACCACCCGTAAAATGTCCAAGTATCATTATAAAATTAGAACACATAAAACCAACATAAAGGAATGATAACATTTCCACATTTCAATCACAATATATCATTTAAATAAATTGACATAATAGAATCCTTTATAAAACCATTTTCAATACCAAAATACAAAAAAATTATATGGTATTTATTTTATTTTAAAAAAACATTACGGCTTGTTGAGGAAGCCAAAGACCAAATAATACTCGCGGCGGCGGAGAGGTCGTTGTCGACGCATACGTACGACAAAAACATTCCCTTTTGTCGTTTAGTAAAACACTTCGTATAAAAATATTCCTTTTGAATAAATGTAAAAGTCAAAGGGGATTATACACCTTATATAAAGAAAGTGGTGTATGAAACAAAAATGTGCCTCAATGAAAGGAGATTGAGACGAAGTCCATTACAAAGACGGTATCCTCGGTTTAAGGATCAATCCATTACATAATTATGTATGACAAATGAATACACCAAATATAAGTGGATATTAAGTGTAAAACAATCAGAGGTTATTCACACATATTCATAGAATGACATATTCAAGGAGTACAAGATTATCCCAAAGAATCAAATTTGGGTTAAGAAGTTCCCTTGCAAAACTTTGACGGCCTGACAGCGTCACTACGAAATTCAGAAAATGAGTTAATGAGAGATAAAAAGGGGTATCTCATCACTTGGACTTAAAATTTAAATCAATAAGAATATAGAAGAACATATCCCAACATAATATTATGTGAATTAAAAGACATAACAAAAGAAGTCTTTTACAAAACGAGGAGGTTGAAAGGTTCCCTTATCGACATGGGTATCATTCGAGACATGAACCCCGTGAAATAAGGACAATACAACATTGATGTAAATACTCATAAATGAAATTATATTACACAATGAGTAAAATAATGGGCAGTACATACACCACTCAAAAGAAATTGTGGAAAATGTAAAATAAATCTCACGGGAATAAAAGTGAGATGAAGAATCCCTTACGAAAACTCGGCAGCCTAAAGGCGCCACATAAAATGTACAAAATGGATTTATGAGATCAAATATGGTCTCTCATCATATTAACATAAAGTTTACAGAAAGTGGAATATAAAAGAACATCCCCCCAACATAACAAAGCGGAGCTTAAAAGAAGTGACATAAAGAGTAGTACTTTAAAAGAAAGTGAGGGGTTTGATTTCTTACGAAAATTCGGCAGCCTAACGGCACCACTCAAAACTTCGAAAATGGATTGATGAGAGAGAATAGGGTCTCTCATCATATGAACATAAAAATTACAGTAAGATTAATATAAAAGAACATCCCTATAACAAGAATGATGAGCTTTAGAAGTAATGACATAAAAGAGTGTACTTAAAAAGAAAGAGAGGAGTAAGATCCCTTACCTCAGGTCCGACTTGAGTCGATCGTTCTTTAATCTCCTGAATAAAAAACTTGAGTTAATTTATACTTCCTTAACAAACTTTTTCAAGTTCATTATTCCATTTATATTACTTATTACCATGTCATAGACAATATGTAATCATTTAATGGAATTAAAAAATAATGATACATAATAGTATTTTCATTCAAGTATGGTATCATATATAATATCATTATATATATCCTTTATACGTACCACATATGGTATTAACGAATCAAATCACTTTCAGGGGGCGGTAGTCCGCACTTCCTTAAATAAAGATATCGCGTTTACCCATAATGGAAATCATAAAGGTATGACATAAATGAAAAACACAGAAGCCTAAGTAAAACATAAGCATATTATATATCATATATAAATATAGTGTCATCTTAATGGCCACCTTTGAAGGTGTTAGATGAGTTTTGAACAATCATCGTTTCGGGAGGCAGAAATTCGCCATCCACCGAAACAATATGTTCTTTAACCATTAGATGCAGGTGTGCGTAATTGTAGCTCGAAAGCTTCATATAACAACATCCTAGTATATTTAAGATACTAGATTTTTTACAAAATAAATGAATAAAAAGATTTTATGGGGTTGGAGATTCAAAATAAAACAAAATGACTCAAGCGAAGACATTACCTTAAAATCGGGTAACTTCCTTTGATTTGACCTCAAAGGCTTCCTTGGAAAGGATTCTTCCCAAAGTGAGGCTTCAAGGAGTTATAGAGGGATGTGGAGAGACAAAATGAGCAGGGGTTGTCAGAGCCAAAGACTTTTTAAGTGTGTGTAAGGAGGTAGATGTGGGGGCCTTTTATAAGAGGAGAGGAGGGGCACTCTTAGAAAGTAAGCAAATGATACTTTATTTGAAAATGTGTTTCGGATTTAAATGGCCCCACATTGATATAATTAGTGTCTAAGGTGATAATGGTTCTAAATCCACCCATCCAATAGGATTTGGACATGTTTAGGTCTTAGATATTTCATTATCTTTCCATTTTATTTAAATCGTTAAATAATGAGGTCATCGCTGCATCATCATGATGTCATAAATAATTTATTTTATTTAACGTCTAAAAATTATAAAACAAATAATATGATGTAATAAATCTTTTTAGCTTTCCAATGAATATTTATAGTAAAAAATATGACTTGTATAACCCCATGTAAAAATTGTTTTAGTAAAACATCTAATGTTTGTGCCATTTTTACTTTTTCATTAAATAAAATGGTATTTATGTCATTTTCCAACCAAAGTGGCTCCATGGGGTCCCCATGATGACCCATGGATTGTCTTGGTCGGCCATGACACATACAATGAGGGTAGGACATGTGTCTAGGTCATTTCATTTTATTTAAACATTATTCTTACCTTAAACTACAATAATTACATCTAATCACGATTAAAAACATAATAAGTTACTATTCAACGAAAAATTAATTTAATCCCATTGAACGACATTTTACTTCTTAATGACAACCATGTATGTCAGATTTTTGAAATTCAAACACAAAGGTGAAAAAATTTCATTTAAATGGAAAATCAGTTTTTATAAGTACCACTCAGTGGTTTCACTATTCATCAAAAATTGATGTTTTTTAGAAAATTACCAAAAATTCACCCTAAGCTATATTTGATATTCCGAATTCAAAAATGATGCCTATTTTAAAATTTTCAAAACATATAAGTTTCATTAATTAATTTAATAATTAATTCCCGCTGTCAGAACAAATAGTGTGATTTTAAGAAACAAAATGTATCAAAAGAATGACACTAGTTTAAGTCCGATTTCAAAGTGAAATTAATTCCATCAACCACTATTGGATTAAATGGTAAAAATATATTCTAATTTCACTTTAAAACCTATTCAAAAGATAATCTAATAATATAAATAAATTAGATTAAAAAGAGGTTTTGAAATAAAATACAACATTTTTCACTATTCATTAAAAATTGAACTTTTTCGGAAAAATACCAAAAAATTACACAAAGTAAATTTTGATGTCCCGTTTCTAAAGAATAATTTTATTTTGTCAAATATAACACATAAAATTGTCAAAAGTGGATCTAAAATAGGTTCTCCATCAAAAGGCAGTTAATCAACCTTTTAAAGAATATTAGAATGTTTACGCTTAAAATTGGATTCATTCGCATTTTTAATCCTCTAACATTTATCGTAAAAAGTAAAAATATTTGACAAAAATATATAATCATTTGTTAGTTAGTTTTGTTCATTCCTGCCATTACAACGACTAGGCGTTAACTATCATTTAAAATAATATTATTTTATTATTAGTGTGCAATGTAAGATTCCCAAGAAACTCGTTGTTTTGTATTGGGTACGCCATCGAGCATAGAATCCCCTTTAAAGTAATATTAATATTTGAATCACAAACATGGATAAATATAACGATTTCATATTATTTATTTACCTGGGGTGTTTCATCCTTCCCCCCTTTTGGGAATTGGGTCCTCGCAATTTTAAAATTGGGCATGGAAACATCCTTGAAAGTCCCACATCGGAACAAGAGTCGGTAAAACAATCACTTTAAAATAAAGAAATATAAGTACAAAGGTCACCCGAGTTAACCCATACTAGGATTCCAAGTAAAAAATATGGACATGGAGGAAAAAACAAAGGGTCATGTTCTGATGGAGAGTGATAGAAAACATGTTTAGGAGAAAGTTAACCACAAGAAAATCACAAACTTGTGATGGGTTGAACGGTATTCGATTCCCCAGTAGGAAAAATTAATAGACAACATTTTTGTTTTAAGTTACTTTTTATTGAGTAATTTATTCATAAGGAAACATAATCACTTATCATGTTGACTTTCAACTTTTACACAAACTCATATTTTCTCCAAAAGTCGAATATTTAGGAAGACTTGTTCACATTAAGAGTACTATAATCAACTTCTAGAGAATCACCTAATCCACAAAAGAGAACTATATACTTCCGATGTCTTTAGACCAAAACCAAAACCAAAAAGGCTAGTTCAAGATCAGATAATCCATAAAAGGATAACCCCTTATAAAAATAAAATCTATTCTTAATCTCCAAAATTTGTCCAACAAAACCCAAAGTTCAACGAGGACCATTTGATAATCAATTTGTCCATAAAATTCTTCAAAGTAAACCAAACTAAGATTGAAACCCAAATAATTGAGGGAGTTAGTCACATATTCTTCCAAGATAAATCGTATCATTTTACTCCAAACAACATTAGTTGCTCTTAATGTCTCGTATTGAAAAGTAATTAACCTAATCACATATCCTCCATGATAGGTTAATAAATATCAATAGATAATCCAAAATCATCTTAATATTAATTCATAAAATCATTTAACTAAAAAGAATCAGTCAATTTAACCAGGGACTTCAGGTAGTCCAGTGGTAGGCGATAAATACCAGTTTCACTTTGGTTGTGGGTTCGATTCCCGTAGCTTTGTCCGACGCGACGGGTTGTCACACGGTCTGTGTGTTGTCCTTTTTATAAAACTCCAAAAATAACCCCAAGATGTTTTAACCTCAATCGTTTCCTTATACCTTTAATTTTCATCCGAATTTGTTACGATCTCATCATCTTAATTCTTGAAGTCTTATTTCACCACCATAAGATAAAATAAAATGATTCCCAAAATGAATAACATCATACCTTGATCATGGAATCCACTCGTTTTCATCGTCATCTTGCTCACGTAGGTAGAGGTCCCATGCATTACAACAATGATTTAGAGATCCTTCAAAATCATTTTCTTCCTCCATTCAAATACATCTCGTACAACATGGGTCATATGGGTGTTCACAGAAAAACAGTTCTGGATAATAATCATGTATGACATATAATTACAAAACATCTGATAAAACATGATTTCTATAAAATATTCGGACCAAAATTGAGTTGAAACTTTCTATTATTGTTCCTTTTAAAGTACCATAAGTATGTGATGTGAGACTATATTTTAAAAGCTAATATAAATAGGTTGTGCAAGTGTCTCCTTCCTCAGCACCATTTTTAAAATCATTATATGCTTCAAATTCTTGTGATAAGGTAAAATATTTGAAAATACCTTGATAATATTTTCCTTTCTTGAAAATATAAGAATATTGTGAAAATAGTATTTGTCAAAAAACAACCCATGATCCACGATGATAATGAGGTATAGTGGAGGTGTTTTATATCTCAAACAACTGCTTGGAAGTGAGTTGTATGCTAGCAAAAGTTTCACAATCACCCGAAGATGACTTTGCAATAATTATTGCAGGCATGTCATCAGGAAGAGATATGAATGTCGTTTGAGATCCTTCTCCTTCCATTCGTAACTGACTTTACTTGTCCTAAAAAATGTTATAAAACCAGGGTTTAACTGAAATAATATATATAGGGACTAATTATGTGTCTCACAAGAACTCCTAATCCCTAAAGTTGTCTAAACCGACCTTTGATACCAACTATAAGGCCCCGGCCTGAAACCTTACATAATACTGAATTAAATGAATAATTCACATTGAGGATATTTTCAGGTTTAGAGTTTTATAGAATTAGGACATAACTATTACATACCAAAATATTACAAAGTAGAAACGTCTAATATTTTCCATAAAATAAAAACTATTAAAAAGAAACTTGTCTAGTTCCATGTTTTTTAGGTAGCATGACTTTCCCTTGATCCCATCCATGAACCTATTCCACGTTAAGTCCTGTGAATAAAATTTCAAAAACATGGGATGAGCATAAAAAGCTCAGTAAGGGATACACAAAGAATGAAAACTGTTAGTTTTTCAAAACAACAAGTAAACCATGTATACTTTAACAAAGTAATACTTTTCACCTTTTCGAAGTAGTAAAAACTCTTCACTGAAAATAATTTCATTACTTACCCTTCTGTAACCAAAATATTACCATAAACCCATATAAAGATCACATAACATATAAAGGTAACATGGGACAAAAACATACTTAAGTGGAATAACCATAAGGTCGACTTCCACACATATCACTTAATGGAATAGCCATTCATCCAACTTCCATACATACTTAATGGAATTTCCATACGACCGACTTCCATACCCAATGAATTGGAGGTTATAACGTAACCACCCGTCCTGGTATTCATGGCACCACCCGTCATATGGTTTATCACGTAACCACCCGTAAAATTTCCATGTACCATTATAAAATTAGAACACATAAAACCAACATAAAGTGATGATAACATTTCCACATTTCAATCACAATATATCATTTAAATAAATTGACATAATAGAATACTTTATAAAACCATTTTCAATACCAATATAGAAAAAAAGTATATGGTATTTATTTTATTTTAAAAAAACATTACGGCTTGTTGAGGAAGCCAAAGACCAAATAATACTCGCTGCGGCGGAGAAGTCCTTGTCACCGTATACGTACGACAAGAACATTCCCTTTTTTCGATTAGTAAAACGCTTCGTATAAAAAGATTCCTTTTTTATAAACATAAAAGTCAAAGGGGTTTATACACCGTATTTAATGAAATTGGTGTATAAAACAAAAATGTGCCTCAATGAAAAGAGATTGAGGCGAAGTCCCTTACAAAGACGATATCCTTGGTTTAAGGATCAATCAATTACATAATTATGTGTGACAAACTAATACACCCCATATAAGTGGATATTAAGTGTAAAACAATCAGAGGTTATTCACACATATTCATAGAATGACATATTCATGGAGTACAATATTATCCCAAAGAATGAAATTTGGGTTAAGAAGTTCCCTTGCAAAACTTTGACAGCCTAACGGTGTCACTACAAAATTCAGAAAATGAGTTGATGAGAGACAAAAAGGGGTATCTCATCACTTGGACATTAAATTTATATCAATAAGGATATATAATAACATATCCCAAAATAATATTATGTGAATTACAAGACATAACAAAAGAAGTCTTTTACAAAAAGAGAAGGCTGAAAGGTTCCCTTACCGACATGGGTATCTTTCGAGACATGCACCACGTGAAATAAGGACAATACAAAATTGATGTAAATACTCATAAATGAAATTATATTACACAATGAGTAAAATAATGGGCAGTACATACACCACTCAAAGGAAATTGTGGAAAATGTAGCATAAATCTCACGGGAATAAAAGTGAGATGAAAAACCCCTTACGAAAACTCGGCAGCCTAACGGCGCCACATAAAACATACAAAAATTGATTGATGAGATAAAATAGGATCTATAATCATATTAAAATAAATTTTAAATGAAGTGGAATATAATATAACATCCCCCAACATTACAAAAAGTAGCTTCAAAGAAGTGACATAAAGGAGAGTACTTTAAAATAAAGTGAGGGTTTTGATTTCTTACGAAAATTCGGCAACCTAACGGCGCCACTCAAAATATCCAAAATGATTGATGAGAGAGAATAGGGTCTCTCATCATATGAACATAAAAATTACAGTTATATTAAAATAAAATAACATCCCAATAACAAGAATGATGAGCTTTAGAAGGAATGACATAAAATAGTGTACTTAAAAAGAAAGAGAGGAGTAAGATCCCTTACCTCGGGTCCGACTTGACTCGATCGTTCTATAATCTCCTGAATAAAAAACATGAGTTAATTTATACTTCATTAAGAAACTTTTTCAAGTTCATTATTCATTTAATATCACTTATTACCATTTCATAGACATTATTTAATCATTTAAGTTAATAATGTTTGTTTTGTCGATACTTGGTTTTTAAGTCGAAAGTGGACTTCTTACAATTACATGTTGTTCGTGTGGTCAAAGGTTCATTATATCTAGAATTGTATTCATCATGTATATATCATATATATCATATATATCCAGTGTATTCATGCATTTTTTATATTACATAACATTTAGAGTTAAGAAATTAAATGCACCGTTCATGGAGGCGGTAAGTCGTACGCATGCCTGAACGCTACTTCCATTTTTATTTCATATTTAATGGAATTAAAACATAATGATACATAATATTATTTTAATTCCATTACGGTTTCATATATAATATCATTAAATATATCCTTTATACGTACCACATATGGTATTAATGAATCAAATCACTTTAAGGGGGCGGTAGTCCGCACTTCCTTAAATGAAGATATCGTGTTTACCCATAATGGAAACCATAAAGGTATGCAATAAATGAAAAATACAGAAGCGTAAGTAAAACATAAGAATATTAGATATCATATATAAATATAGTGTCATCCTAATGGCCGCCTTTCAAGTTGTTAGAAGAATTTTGAACAATCATCGTTTCGGGAGGGGGAAATTCGTCATCCACGGAAAGAGTATGTTCTTTAACCATTAGATGTAGGTGTGTGTAAGAGTAGCTCAAAACCATCTTATAAAAAAATCCTAGTATATTGAAGATACTATATTTGTTACAAAATAAACGAATAAAAAGAGTTTAGGGGGTTGGAGAAGAAAAATAAAACAAAAGGACTCAATCGAAGACATTACCTTCAAATCGGGTAACTTCCTTTGATTTGAGATCAAAGGCTTCCTTGGAAAGGATTCTGAAAAAAGTGAGGCTTCAAGGAGTTATATAGGGATGTTGAGAGAAAAAATGGGTACGGTTTGGCTGAGCAAAAGGCTTTTTAAGTGTGTGTAAGGAGGTAGAGGTGGGGGCCTTTTATAAGAGGAGAGGAGGGGCACTCTTGGAAAGTAAGCAAATGTTACTTTATTTGAAAATGAGTTTCGGATTTAAAAGGTCCCTCATTGATATAATTAGTGTATAAGGTGATAATGGTTCTAAATACACCCATCCAATATGTTTTGGACATGTTTAGGTCTTAGATATTTCATTATCTTTCCATTTTATTTAAATCGTTAAATAATGAGGTCATCACTGCATCATCATGATGTCATAAATAATTTAATTTATTTAATGTCTAAAAATAATAAAAAAATAAGATGATGTAGTAAATATTTTTATCTTTCCAATGAATATTTATAGTCAAAATTATGACTTGTATAACCCCATGTAAAATTTGTTTTAGTAAAACATCTCAAGTTTGTGTCATTTTTACTTTGTCATTAAATAAAAAAATATTTATGTCATTTTCCAAACAAAGTGGCTCCATGGGGTCCCCAAGATGACCCATGGATTGTATTGGTCTGCCATAAAACATCCACTAAGGGTAGGACATGTTTCTAGGTCATTTCATTTTATTAAAACATTATTCTTACCTTAAACTACACTAATTAACTCTAATCACGATTAAAAACATAATAAGTTACTATTCACCAAAAAAATTATTTTAATCCCATTGAACCACATTTTACATCTTAATGACAATAATGTATGTCAGATTTTTGAAATTCAAGACACAAAGGTGGAAAAATTTCATTTGAACGGAAAATCAGTTTTTATAAGTACCACTTAGTGGTTTCACTATTCATCAAAAATTGATGTTTTTCAGAAAATTACCAAAAAATCACCCTAAGATATATTTGATATTCTGAATTCAAAAATGATTTATATTTTAAAAAATTCAAAACATATAAGTTGCATTAATTAATTTAATAATTAATTCACGCTGTCAAATCAAATAGCGTGTTTTTATGAAACAAAATGTATCAAAAGATTGACACTAGTTTAAGTTCGATTTCAAAGTGAAATTAATTACATCGACCACTATTGGATTAAATGGTAAAAATATATTCTAATTTAACTTTAAAACAAATTAAAAATATAATCTAATCATATAAATAAATTATATTAAAAATAGGTTTTGAATTAAAAAACAACATTTTTCACTATTCATTAAAAATTGAACTTTTTCGGAAAAAGACCAAAAATTTACACAAAGTAAATTTTGATGTCCCGTTTCTAAAGAAGAATTTTATTTTGTCAAATATAACACATAAAATTGTCCAAAAGTGGATTTAAAAGAGGTCCGGCATCAAAAGGCGGTTAATCGACCTTTTAATGAATATTAGAATGTTTACGCTTAAAATTGGATTCATTCGCATTTTTAATCCTCTAACATTTATCGTAAAAAGTAAAAATATTTGGAAAACATATATAATCATTTGGTAGTTAGTTCTGTTCATTCTCGCCATTACAATGGCTATGCGTTAACTACCATTTAAAATAATATTATTTTTTTATTAGAGTGCAACGTAAGATTCCCAAGAAACTCGTTGTTGCATATTGGGTACGCCATCGAGCATAGCATCCCCTTTAAAGTAATATTAATATTTGATTCAAAAATATGGATAAATATAATGATGTCATATTCTTTATTTACCTGGGGTGTTATATTTATACTCATTTCAAATATCATTTTTTTATGGACTTGGATCAGCTTGTCTTCTATCAATGGTTTTCACCCCTCCACCCTTATGGTGTTTTTGGGAGGAACAACATTGGGATACTGATTATGCGTCTCTTCGTGCTAAAATTTCTAAAGGGCATGACCCTGATGGATATTCAAAATGGTGGGGATCATGTTTTTATTTTTGTAGGATTCATGAAAATACCATTGGAGTTGAGAGAGGAGGGTATGAAGGCGTTTTATTCACCCCCATTAGCAGTACAACAAAGTGCGGAAATGATGTACCAGAACCTCCAAAGTCGGATTAGGGGCTCGAGATGAAGAAGGAAGTTACTAATTTTCTGTATTTATTCCAAACATGTCAAAAAGATAGGGTTGAGAATAATTTTACATGGGGGTTTACTAATAATCATGAGGTGTTAGAATAGAAGTAGGAAGGAATAACATTGTAATTCAAGATGGGTTAACACATACGTCCATGGGGAATGATTCCATATGTGTGATCACTGACAGACTCACTATGTCCGACAACTTCCTAGTTATTTGAGAGTAGAGTTCAGAAGAGATATTGGGACACCTCTACGTGAAATTGATAGTATGAATCCATAGATTTTTACAGGCGATTATTTTAGATCATGATCCTCACATCACATCCTAGTTATGGAAGCGAATATAGGAGGTGTTTGTGATTTAGTTTCACTTGAGAACAGATTTTCTCCACCATACGGATGGCCAAAAAAATGGACCATTCAGGTTTTGGAGGACATGCATCATGATTTCATGTTATGTCTTGGATTTAGTTGGGAGGATCACCTACCACTTGTAGAGTCTGTGTACAAAAAAAATACCCCTCAACCATCTTTATGGAACCATTTGAGACTTGGTAGGGTTGACACTCTAGGTCAAAACATTGTTGGATTGACCTAAGATAGCCAGGACTCATGGGCCCGGAGTAGGTGTCAGAGACTACTGAGAAATATCAGATCATACCGGAGCGGATTAAAACTACACAGAGCCAGAACCATTCTTATGTCAAAGGATAAGGAGGCCTCTAGAGTTCTATTAGGGAGACCTTATGTTCATTTGGATCTCACCTCAATGTGGACTGCATAGATTTGTCGGGGAGGAATGTTATCTCAACGTCACATAAACCCTTTTCAGATATTGGGAAGTATTGGAGAGGTGTCTTTCCACATAGCTCAATCCCTGTAGTTTCATCAGATACATGATGTATTCCTTGTTTCTCATGTGAGGAGATATGTGCATGAAGAATCACACATCATTGACTGGGGAAAGAAGGACATTGATGATGGAGTGACTTTTTCTGAGTAACCTATTATGATCAAGGATTGAAATACGAGATCATTTCTAGGCATTTGATTCCTCTAGTTCACATTCGATGGTAGCATATGAAGCTCTAGGAGAGCATATAGATGTAGGAGGCTCAGATTCATGGTTAGTAACCTCAATTATATGATTAGACTTTTGTTTTGGATTTTTGGGATTCAAATCCCTACGGTGGGGAGAAATTAATGAATATGATTTTCATAAATTTATTTGTAGATATTTTTTGGGAATGTTATGAGACCAGTCCTGAGATGGTGTGTCATTTTGAGGCCTGTTGTTCATGGAAAAATTTTCAGAAAAATGATATGTTTTAAAAAGAACATGTGCACAAATTTTCTTAAAATGATAAATAACATTTTAGTGGTTTCTCAGATTAGAAATCTAAGGGAAATGTTAAACTCAAATAATGGCTTTACCCTAGGCATGACCTAATCATGGTCGAATTAGGTAATCTATACAAAAATCCACTTGGTACATAACCATAAATAAAATTATTTTATTTTAACATCCAAATAACCCATAAATGGTAAATTTGATTGGAAATATGAGACCACCACTATGTTCATAAGGGGTTGTTTTCCTTAGGTGAGGCCAAACAATGGCCGACATGGGCAAACTGCGAAAATAGTTTATGCACATAAATTCCATTAAAATAACTTAATAAAAATTTATTTTGATGAAACATTTGTTTTATTTTAATATTACATGTTTTTATGAATATGAGGTTACTACATAACCCTAGATGTCTTCAGAGATAAGGAGATGGAGCTCTCTCCAAAAAACACCAACGGATTGGCGAATCAAGAACAATGAACCACGGATTAGAAGGATCTTGACAAGGACAAGGACGAAAGGACCACTTCAATAGAGATCAAACCGAATTGAGGTAGACTGCTTGATTTTTTATTATTCATTTCCTCGTTCTTGAAAATAAATGATGAACATTGATCCACAAATGAATAGATAGACCACTAGAAATCTTGTTCTTGCGAGATGGGTGTAATTGTGAGGATTTATTCTTGGGGATGTATTGATTCAAAATTTGTTATGATTTTGTGATCATAATTATTCAATAGACTGATGCTATAATGAAAAATGGCGGAGGTTCAATCCTTGCATGTTCTATTTTCATTGTTCCTCAATGTTCTTCGTATTCATGATATTCATCATTATCATCACGGTCTATGAATGGATGATCATTATTCCTCCATTTCATGGTGCAATGATATGAAACTGAGGATCCAATGTCCGGAAGACTTACCAGAGGTTCGATGATGATGGTGATGTATGGTTCCAAGCAAGTTGGTAGATATCACTATTTAATTGGGTTTTTCTTTTTGATGAATCGTGATGTTGATCCATGTCTAGGCGAATGAGGAATGTGACCTTAGGATCACCAAAGTTCCTCCATTTCTAGAAATGGAGAACCCGAGGATATTTGGTTTCCCAGGAAAGGGACCACCGACACATTGTTGGCAGCCGCATATGGGAGGCGGCATGCATCAGTGGTGCATGGTGGTAGTGGCAGCTACATGAACCATGGAACGACCATAAAAGTATGAGTCTGTTGTGGTGGGTGCCTTGGGTATGGTGGAAGAGGTTGTCATACATGTTGAATGTGACAACGCAGATTTGAATAGAGGGAACATGGTCCAGTGGACCTTTTCTGGTGTGAAGGCCAGCCTGCACACATAGGATGAATTATTAGGGATGGGATACGACCCATAATTTAGGTATACCGAGCCCAGTGGGCTAGGACGGATAGGGTCGGGTCGACCCAATAGTTTCGGGTCATCCATTGTGTCAAGTCGGAACCTAATTCGTAAAACAACCATAAATTTTAAAGAGGGAATTCGTTTGATGAGACATCTACAATGTTGGGACCATTTTAAGGGTTTTCCTTTTTGAGATGCCTTATTTTTTTAGATGGACCATAAGTGGTTGATATCACATTCTTTTTCTATTCTAAAGAGGGTTTGATGTAGGATCTTGTTCCCATAAAAGTTAGTCACATCATAGGTTGAGAGAATACCAAAGGCCTTTTACTATTAAGGTTCAATTCATTATATCATTCCCATAATAGAGAAGGACTTAAGTTCTGAAGTGATTTTTGTCATCATAGCTTCGACAGTTGACTCAACGGGTTGGATATTGTATCCAACTGAGTGGCCTGATCAATCCTCACTTCTCTTCATGTTACAATAGATAGGGTTTGTGGAGTTGGTGTGACCAGTATTTTGGTAGGAACTATTTCTTATCTTGGATGATGTGTCAAATAACTCAAAGAGTCTCCATAATGAGACCTAGGATCGATGGAACCTCTATTTGTGTACTGAGATCAGATTCTTTATCTTCTACATGTGTATACCTAACAAATGTGCATTCAACTGTTTTTAGTGGTTGATGTTTGGATATGATGTATCCAGACTCCATGTCATAGAGAGACATAATGCCTCATAGAAACTATGTGACTTATCAAGACTATGTTTTGCTATGGTTATTTTTGGTAGATCTGTTCAACGTTGTTC
This sequence comes from Viscum album, assembly GCA_963277665.1. Taxonomy (NCBI): domain Eukaryota; kingdom Viridiplantae; phylum Streptophyta; class Magnoliopsida; order Santalales; family Viscaceae; genus Viscum; species Viscum album. Next base: position 719,285 of record CAUJRU010000112.1, read on the forward strand.
TATCTGATAGCTTGAAGAGTGAGATCTCATGGGACGTGTTTTCTACGAGTGAAACCCTGTACATGGTAGTGGACGAGGAATTGAGGCTTGGAATCCTTTATGACTATACCTGGATGTTCTTCTTATATGTGATGATGACACATTTCTATGTTTAGATGAGAATATATTCATAGTGTTGTTTCCAATGGGTTGTTTAGTTTTTCTTTTCACAGTGTCCTAATGAGTATTGTTTTACTAACCCCTGCAATGGGATTTTCCCACACGTGTCATGCCTTGTGCATTTGATAAGCCCTATGATGGAGTACTAGGAGGACAAGGAACAAGTGGTTCATGGAGAGACCATAAATTCATTATGTGATCCTATAGAATCATACCATTGAGTAGTACCTTTCCACTCATGTAGGGTTTTTTGTGTATGAGATTCAAGAACTCATGCATTCACTTTTGCAGACTCATTCGTGGGGTGGGCTAGTATTCTTGCCCAGTTGTACTTTACTCTACTTTCTAGTTTCCTATTATCATACAATTTTGTTGGTATCTCAGTGGTATTAATTCATGTATACATAGAGTTTTTATATTTTATAATTTAGGGTTTTGATATGTGTTCATGTGTACCAGTACTTAGGCAAATGCCACCAATTTGTGGTATATTCCTACACAGTGCAAGTAACCAGACCCTGGCTTATTAGTGTTGGGAATGGGGTAGTCACGACATAGGCCCCTCTAGGATGGGTTATGGATATATATATATATATATATACATTTTCATAATATTTATATAATTATTTATTTCATGTTTCATGAAGTATAATTTTTTAACTCCTAGGGAATTTGTTTCATTTTATTAATTTATAACGTTATATTTAACATTATTTAATATTTTAAAATAATTTTATTATATCATCATACAATATTTATATTTAAAATATAGTATTAAATAATTTTTCATTTCTTTTTAAAATATAAAAAATATAAATCAATGAATATAAATTTTCATATTCCAAAAATAAAATAAAGGGTATATTTTTCCTAAATTAATAGACAATGAATTATTTTATTAAAGATAATAGTTATGTTCATGTTAAGTCACATTTTATTCTTGTTTTAATTATCAAATAAATCATTAAATAATAATATATTAAAATCTTATATTTTTTTGTTGTTACATCATACCCTTCTTGAACATAATTTTACCCTCAAAATTAATTTTTTATACTTAGTTAAAAATTATGAAATTACAATTTCACAATTTAGAAAACTATAATTACTATAATTCAATATTTGTAAATGATACTTGTCTTCCATTGAGTTCAAAATTTTATTTCTAACTCTTCAATTTATCCTCAATATAAAAAGATATAAATAAAGGGTTTTACAAAAAAGTATATATATAAACTAGATCTTTTTAAGAAAACATCCTAATATCAAAATTTATTTAAATCATACCTTTGATATAAATCGTGTAGCCCTATAAAAAAATTTCTACATATGGTAAAAAAATTGGGTATATTTTTTATTTAAAAATTTCTAAAATATATAAATAAATTTACAACTGAGGATCTTTTATTGTTTATGATTTGGAGAAAAAGAAACACTTTTAAATTTTCACAAAGTAAAAATAGTAAATTAAAGGCAGCGGTGAATATTTTCTTGCTCTATCCCCTTATCATGATAAACTCCATGAAATCTATATATAAACCAAAAAATATTTTTTAAAAATTTTAGGTCAGAAAAACATCCTAGTAAAGGAATTTTGAAAATTTAGTGAAACCCCTTTTTGAAAATACTTATACCTTTTGAAAAATACTTTTGAAAGTAGCTTCTGAAAAATAAACCTTCTATAAAAACATTTAAATGTAGAGTTTGGAAATATTTTTGATAATACTTTTAAAAATATATTTTGGAATTTCCAATGATAAATACATTTAAAAATAGACTTGAAAAAACATTTATAAATCCTTTTTATAATACATATAATTTTGAAAACAATATTTTGAAAACACTTATAAAAATTTTATATCTTTTGAAAACTCTTTTAAAAATTCTTTCCAAACATTATTTTAAAAATTCCTTTGAAAATGAATATTCCCTTAAAAATATAAATAAATTGTTTTGAAAATAATTATGACTTTGTAAATGAAATAAATCCTGTGAAAATAGTTATAATTTTGAAAACATTATAACACAATTTAAGAATAATTACAATGGAAAATTATTTAAAATAATCCATGTGTTTTTATAAAATATTATATAAACTATTGAAATGAAAATAATGTAGAAACTGTAATCATTTAAGGTTATCTAGGCCGACTCCCTTGTGTTGGGAATGGGTTCCCTCCCCACTCCCCTTTTTCATTACAATTTCCAAGTTCCATTTTTTTATAAAAACATTTTTAGCATTTTTTACATATATATATTTTCCATTGCAGTTTTCGGTTAAAAAACATATCAACTATTTGAACACACATTCACATTTTTAAATATATATAAATATTTGTATTCTTAGGTAATTCAATAGTTCGATTTTTCACTACCAAATCTCATGGCATTTTACTATTGCATGGTTTTTCAATAAAATAATGAACATCCATTTAATTAAAATTTATAAAAAATTACTATTTATTAAAACATTAAGCTGTATCTATTTAAACCCATTTTTAAATAGAAATATTAAATAATAATTTTCTAAAATCATAATTTTATATTTGTAAACTATAAATAATATTTAATCAAATTCACATAAAATGGTTGACATCTAATTTAACTTTAACATGAAATATAAGAACATAAACTAATGGATTAGATAATGGTATTTTATGAATTACTATTTTCAAAATAAACCCTATTAATAGTATATGAACATATATAATTTTAGTCTCATTGAAAATTATAAGTAAACTTAAATATACCCTTATCAAATCACATTAAAAGAAATAATATAAAAAACATATAACAAATATAAAAGAAATATTTTTAAAAGAAACAATTCATCATTTCTTAATTTAAATATAATAAGTTGGATGATTTCATGCTTTGAAATGAAATATATATTCATTTCAAAACATGAAATGATGGAATGGAATACATATATAAATATTCAAATATATGTATATATATATATATATATAATTAATGTAAATATAAATTATTTTGAGAATAATGTATCACATGTGCCCTGGAATTTCTTAAATATAAGTACAAAAAATTGTTATATAATATGAGGAATATTTCCATATATATGTACATATATTTGGTTGATAAAAATGAAATGACATGAATATATAGACATGTATATAAATCATAGATTTAAAATCAAAAATATGAACATGAAAAAATTTAAATCATACATGTATATAATATATACATTTTTGAATCATAAAATAATAAAAATATAAATATAAATATATATTTTCATGTACTTAAATTATTAAAACAAATTCAATGATTTAAAGAAATACATAATACACACTTACATAAATTATAGTAAATAGTATGACTTCTTTTTTAAATAGTATACTAATATTTTTCATTGTGAATTAGGACATGTATGAATATTTATATTTGATGAACATGAATATATTACTTATACATGTATATTAATGTTTATATATGAATATTAAAAAAAGAAAAGTTTCCCTTACATGTTAATTTAAAATCTCATTTTCATGATTTAGTGAAATATAATGTAACCTAAATTTAAAACCAATATGATCATATTTTAAAATAATAAAAATAACATGTTTATATACATGTTTTTCCATGAAATCCGAATATATATATATATATATATATATATAATAAAAGTATTACCAATACCAGATACTGGAATCCTAAATGAGGTTCTTCCTCCTTGATACATGTTATACCAGGGGTTTGTAGTGGACTTCTGCTTTGATTGAGTTGGTTGGAACAAGATGAAATTAAAAAGAGATGAATGAGAGTGAGAGTGTTTGTTTTAGGATGTCAAACCAAGGGTTTCCCCTTTGAAACGTTGTGTTTATATATCAATTAGGGTACAGTAGGTGTCATGGGGTAGAAGTATGTGATGAATACAAATCAAACTAGGAAAGGTGAATGCGAATAGGGTGGCAGTGTTATCATCAGTGTGGTTTGTGGAAGAAGGACATGAACAATATAGGGAGGCGGCGACTGTTGGCTAAGCTCATGGGTTTGTCTGCCTGTGACCATGGTGGTTTGTGGATAGCTTGGCTGGACTCAAACTCAATGTATAAGATTATGTGGAAGGGGAGGATTGAACAACTATAGGTAATGGGGATTGATGGTGTCGGTGGGGCTCTATGTCGGCAGGTCGAGCATGACCTGAGGAATCCCTCATTTTTTTTATTTTCACTCATTTTTTTTCATGGATAGGTTTAACATATATAAATGTATATAATAAAAGAAATATCATTTTTATTAATATTAATTTAATTTCATGAAATTTTATTTTTATTTTACCATTCATTCAAAATTTAATCTATTTTCATAATATGAAACTTTATTATTATTATTATTACTATTATTATTATTATCTTCTAAGTTCAGTTAGTCAGAATTTGCGTATTTCATACCATCATGATTTTTTAAGAGTTTTTTATATATGGGTCATAATATTTCATTTATCTCTATCAGATTTAATTTTTTTGCTGAATATATATATTTTTTGAATAACATATAAACGTTTATATTGTATATGTTATTATATTATTTACAAAATTTATGTTACTTTTCTAACAATATGTATATTTGTATATATGTCTATAATATTTCTATAATTATTTATTTCATTTTTCATAATGATTAAATTTTTTAACTCCTGGAACATTTGTTTCATTTTATTTTCATTATCATTATATTTACCATTATTTAATATTTTATAATTATATTATTTTATAATCATATAATCAAAATAAATAAAAGTCAGTATTAAATTATTTCCCAATTATTTTATAAATTATAAAAAATATAATTGAATTAATATGCAGTTACATATTCCAAAATTAAATAAGGGGTATATTATATCTATATTAATAAACAATGAAGAATTTTATTAATGAAAAAAATTTAGTTTCATGATAATTATCATTTTATTTTGTTTTAATTATCAAGTATATCATCAAAAAAACATATTAAAAGATTAAATTTCTGGGATGTTTCACCAGGGGTTACCATATATGGGGTATCCAACAACTAAATTACCAAAAAAGGTTTAATGTATATATAATAAGGTGTGATAATCAATTTGAAATGAAGAACTAAATTAAAATGGTATGCTCAAAATAATCTAGTGTATAATAGAATAGTGACTTAACATAAAGGGAAAATTACATAAATGCATACCTTAAGGTTATAGATGACTCCTTGCTTGATATTGGCCTCATATTTGAAGATGGTTAGAAGAGATATACGAAATGGTCCAACAACCTGAAAATAGTTTAAATGATCATACACCTAAATTGTGTTATGGATCTGAAGAAAACATTGATTTGAAGTAAGATACTATGAGATCTTACGGATACAAATCCAATTCTTCCAATTGATTGAGTAAGAGATATCAGATGCGGGGGTTAGCTTGATTCCTAATGTGAGATGTTATTAATCTCAATGGAGAAGGAAAGCAACGTTCAGCCACTGAATGAAGATGGTGGAAAAGAAAATTGGTTTTTACATTAAGTGAGGTTCAAAATTTTAATTAATCCTTAAAACATAAGTGTGAAAATTTTATGTTCATGATTTTCAAATCATGAGAAAAACGTGTGCAAGTCAGTGCTGTAAGGGAGAACACATTATGGTTATGTGCATAGTTTTTTATCCATGTGAAACCCATTAAAAATGCTCTGCAAAAATGTGAGTAGCATTGCAATGTCGTGCACCTCTGGTCACATTGTTTCAGAAAAATGTTTCCGCATACAGGTGTCTATTGTCTGCACCCGTACGATTATAGAAAAATCATGTGGTCTGGGTTTCACATTTTTTCCAAACCCTACGACCATTTTTATCCCAATTCCCTGGAACTCGAGGCTCCATACACGCTATGGAAACTCCAGAGACCTTAATTTTGGTATATCACATGTATTCCAGGATTAAACCGTGTGTTCAAATTGAAAAAAAATGTTTTCTACCTTCATGAAAAGACTATTTGTTACATACTATGCAACTAATTTTTATATTTCCACTCATTGCCCTATAATATTAATTTACTAATAACCTAACATTGATATCTATCATCATCCACACATGATGGAATAAAATATATGATTATTAATTATGATAAACATCCATCCAAATTAATTGATACAATTAGTCTATATACCATTCTAAAATATCAATATATCATAATAACTGTAATATATTTTGAACCTAAAATGCCAAAATCCAGTGAAAATTACCCCCATGTAGTTTATGTTCATATTACATGCACAACTACATTAGGTTTTGTTTATCATTCAAAATATTTTTATATCATATATCTCAATCTAATACTCTATCTAAAATTTTCATATTCATTCAATTGATCAACATTGTGTCATACATGTGGAATGGAAATATAACTATTCCTAGTAAAAAATCAAAAAATTTAACATGTATCATGAAACCAAAAAATGAAAAATTTTATTTTATCATCTAATCCCATATAATAACTTTTACACACTCCAATATGTAAAAACATCATATATATATATATATATGTGGTTATACATAACCCTTTAAAACTCATAGAAAATCCCTAACAAAACACCCTTCAAAACATGCATCAAAGTCATAACACTTCACCTTTTCAAACATGCATTCTAGTTGCAACATGTCACCTTGAGCATACACCATCATCATCTACTACTTACCTACTAACTATATAACAAGTTATTCATATAAAAAATGACACATCATACAAATAATCAAACTCCCACATATTCATCAACCTTATCACTTCTAAATAATTTCAAAACACTTTGGAAATAAAATAGGGCCCAACTATCAAATTAAATAATGTGAGGTTACACATCCTCCTCATATTTGTCAAAAAACATAACTATCATGATCTCATTTACTATAGATGACCAAGACACTATTGAGCTCTATACTCGATTTGGGTGAAGCTGCATACTCAGTATGTTCACTCTAACTAGATCATGTATAAGTAATTACACATCATAATTAAAATTTTAAAAAAAATTATCTTAATGATATCAAACTATTATAAATATAAATTTTAATTATATATCATTTTACTTTCCGAAAATCCATCCCTTGAACAGTTTTCTTTTGACTACCAATCATGAAAATAGATCTTGTCTCGGTCACTATATGGTGCATGTAACATCCTACATATACACTATAATATATAATATCCCCAATCATGATCCCTCTAAGGTGGACAAATCAGGTTTTTTATGGAACCTCGAGTATGCATCCCATACGCCCGAGGCTGCCAACTGGTAGTGGGGGTGTGATAATATAGTGTACACCCTATACCCCTTAGTTTATAGTTACAATACTGTTGAAATATAAAATATAAATAAATAGCATAGTATGGAAAATAAAGTAAGGAGAATATCATAATATGGTGAAGTAAAAGGAGAAACCAATAAATCATTAATAATGATTCATGTAATGACTAGATGAAATTTATCTAAATTTCAATCTAAAATAAATAAAAAAGAAAAAATTGACACAAATAAAGAAAAAATTCCTCAGTCCTAAACCCAATGTCGGTCCCATCACCAAAATATAACACATATGAATTCAATCATAAGAAACCAGTTTGATAATAAGTTCATACAATTAGGAAACAACTAATATATTAATTAATCAATTAATACATTACGTCAAACAAGAATCCATGACACCATGATGGAATGTATCTAAGCATGTAGCACAACCATGTCAACCATAACCAGATAACAAGGGTATAAAAAAATAATCGGGTGGATAACCTTGTATAATAATCTCAGCATTAGAGGATATCCCACTATATATGTATTTAAGCATCCATGTATTGCCCTTTGTATAATCATTTTATCACGATGGTAGTCAAATATCACTATATATGTATTACAGCATCATCGAGAATATCCTAATATATAATTCTTATAGCATGTAACTGGGTGAACCCAACTATATAAGAATTATATCATGGAAATGTTCCAAACACACTATATAAGAATTAAAACATGAAACATGTACATTTCATTCATATAAGTATTACAACATCACTAGGTATATCCCTTTATATAATAATTTCAACATCCATCATAAAACATTTCCTAAAAGTAAGGATATTACAATATCACATCATTAGCCTCAATCTATAATTATTAAAATTACCATTTGTCTTTCAACTAAAAATGAATTTATTTATCAAGTTATCTCCAGCCATTTTAATAAACAAAATCTATTACCAAATTGATTCATTATCAAGAAATCACTTGAGTTCTCATATTGTTCTAAACCAACTTTCATCCATTTGCTGAATTCATCTTATTCAATGGTTTTCTCACCCAATGGGTAGCCACAAGCCAGGTCACATGAACATTAAATCAAAAGGGAATAATAAAATATTACAATCTATGACTTATCATATTTCATCATTAAATTAATTTTTGTGCATATTATGTCAGAAAAATTCAGAATATTTCACATACTTGGAAATTGAATAGTCCATAATGTTTTGTTTCACACCTCCTATATTTATAAATCAATAAAACTATTTAAATTAAAAATAACAACATTAATAATGGTGATGAAGAGTGTAAGAGTAAATTTAGATCACCAAATACCCAAATCAACACCGAAACCTACAATTCTAATGAAATTTATATGATCCTAACCTGAGAAAAAATGAAGGGAAGTAAAAACAAAGGAAACCCATTCATTGGAGATTAGTTTCTTGGATGGGATGTCTAGAATGGTAGAATGTGCTCCCAAAACACTTATAACTCTCCTAGGGATTGAGAGAGGAGATAGATACACAGAAATAATGAAGAATATATGCTATTCCCAACTTGAAACTCATGGTCACGAGAAAAACATGGCTGATTACCGAGTTTCACATCATGTATTTACAATTTAAGAGTTATTTTGAAATTCAGTTTACCTCGGGTGAATCTTATCATGCCGGAACATTACACATCATGTAATTTTGATTCATAGTGTGTAACCAGTTCATAGAATGAATCAATTCATGGCCTATAACAATTTTAGAAAATCATCCTAGTGATAGTTATGTGATATGTAATAAATTTAGATAGAATGTTAATGTCCTATAAGAATCATTAATCCCCAAATATGTAGATGATCCTATTCCACCTCTTAAGACTTCTAAACTAATTGAAAATCCTTGGAAACACATTTAACATGTTTATACTTGGAATCCAATATTTGAAACAAAAAATCACCCCCAAAAATTATGTAATTTCCCCAATAATTGATCTCAAACTCCGAACAAGACTCAACCACCCATGTTTAAATACAAGGAAACCCCAAAAGAAAGTGGTTTGATGAAAAACTCAAAAAGAGACCTACCAGAAAAAATAATGGATCTTAAACCACCCCACCATATAAGAGGTCATCCATGAGCTCCTCTAAAAATAATTATAGCGTCTCAATGGAAATTATTAGCCACTTTGATGGAATATTAGACTCTATCTCCCAGATATCCTACAGAAAATTCCCATGTTAGAACTACACATGGACAATATGTATATACCTACCACATACATAATTATCACTATGGTCCACAATCTGTATTAGATTATCCTAAAAGGACTCTTCTATAGAATTCCTAATTTAATTAATGATTATATAATGAGAGTGGTTAATATGATGTCTCTAAAGATGTGACATGTGAAACATGTCGTTAACGGTACTGTAGCATGGTGGAAGAGATAATTAGTATTACACTAGACCGACCCTTTACACTATCAAAAAAGGAATGACAAACCTAGGGGATAGCTTTCCCTTTTTTGTATTACAACATTTCCCCAACCTAGGTGGCACCTGAAGGGAAACACAATAACCAACCTAAAACTCCATTGTACTTCTTTGATGATCAGCATATGATTTCTTGCTGCTCTGCACAGTCATCAACCACCTCCTGGTCATCTAAACATTCAAGGATGTCTCATGTACGAGATATTTTCTAACAAGCACTATCTTACTTATCTCTAACCAACAAAGAGGAAAACATAATGACCAACCATACAAGGCCTCAAAACATGACATCTATATCAAGGCATGAAAGTTGTTGTTATATGAAAACACTATGGGTTCCATAAGCTACTCCCATGAACCACAAAAATTCAAAACATAGGATCATTACATGTCATCTAGAACCTTAATAGTTTGCTCGGATTGATTACCAGTATAAGGATGATATTATGTTATCAAAAGAACTTGTGATCTCAGATATATATTAATACCATTTTAAACTGGAGACATTAAATGAGTATCTCTATCTAAAATGATACTCCTCATAACACTATGAAACTATCTCATGTAGTACAGACTACTTGATTAATCTAAAGATAAGTTCATCCTACTAGGTAATTTGTAGGTTACCTTAATCATTTGATCCATTATCACTAACCCTACATCATTCTTATAGGGATTTCATGTAAATATTGTCACAAAATCTATTGTGATGTCATCCCATTTCCACTACAGAATGGGAAAAGTGATCAAAATCTCAACTAGCACATGATGCTCAGCATTCACCTGTTGATCGGTGACACATCTTACTATAAAGAGATATATCTATATCTTCATTCCATACAACAAAAACTATACATGTATATAATAAAAAAAATTTGTCATACAAGGATGTACAACCCATCTAGAAACATGAATCTCTCTCATCATATCCTCAATAAATCATAAAGGAACCCATACTCAACCATGAAAAATAACACAATTTCTACTACTAGGAGACTATAAAAATAGTGTATCACCTCCATATACGTTGTCTCCCAGAATTAATCCTTTGTGATCATATAACTACCATATCTTGAACTGGTCAAGAGGCACGATTATAGTAGATGTCGAAGTCAATTGACTCATCCCATGTACTCCTGAACATCTTAATGCATGTCTGAAAAGTCAAAAATCATCTGCACTTATTAGAATAATTTAAATATTCATTTATTTACATATTTTATAAAAATTAATCAGCATTGACGTTACAATTTCTAGGTGTATATGACAACTCGAATTCAAAAGGCTATAGATAATCCACCCACCTCCTCTGTTAAAGGATCATGTCCATTAGAGAAAATATATACATTAGGATCTTGTATTCCGTGTACACAAAAATATTATCTCCCATAAGATAATGTCTCACACATATGAGTGTATTTTACAGCACAAAAACATTAGCTAATGGGTTGGATAATTCATCTCATGCACTCTTATCTATTTGAAGCCATAAGTAACCCCTCAATCCTCCAACATCAGAACATCTCTAATTCCAACTCTGGATTTGTCAATGTACATCATATATTCCATAACCAGAATAGGTAATTTGAGGATGGGTTTTGAGGTTATCCTTCTCTTCATCCCATGAAAACTTTTCTCGCAAGAATCCTACCAAATAGAGTTAACTACCTTCTTATTTATCCCTAACATCAGTTCTTCCAAATGGGAGAAGTTATGGACGAACAACTGATAATAAACATCTAACATCAGAAATATTCATATCCTGAAAACCTTTTTAGGTCACTCACAATATATCATGGTTGTAAACTTCTCTGGGGTAACTGATACTCTATCCTTGATTTGTAAATGTCTCAATATTTACTCATTATCAATCCATAAAATACATTTGGTTTTCATAGTGTAAAGATGATTATCACTAAATATACAAAAAATGATTTCAAAATATTAGGCATGATCAGCTGCTTACTAGGAGTAAAATAACATTACATCAACAAAAACCACCGTAAATTGATCTAGAAGAGGATGGATGATTTGATTCATCAGGGCCATGATTACCCCCAATGCCTTTTTCAAACTAAAAAGATTCACTACAAACTCATATAAGCCATACATACTTATAAAATAAGTATAAGGAATGTCCATTGGTCCCACCCTCAACTGGTTGTATCCATATATCATATCAATATTGGATAATATGTTATCACCTATCTACTATATTAAGAGACCATCAATACTTGGAAGAGGATACCGATTATTGACCATCATATAGTAAAATTTTTGATAATAAAAACATACATGAAAAGTATCATCATACTTCTTTGGTAAAATAACAATAGAAACCCATGCAGATACAATTGGTTGTATAGAACCTGTAGCATATAGATCTTCCTACTAAACCTTTAACTATTGAATCTCTTCTAGTGTTATCTTGTGCGGCATGATAGAAACTTTCTCTATTCTCATCACCAACTCGACCGCGATCTAGATCTATTACTTTTATTGTAAGACATAGATATCATTAGGAAAAATCCTAAAAATAGTTTACCACTAGATGAAAAGTATCCAACTATATTTTTCTATCATCCTGAATAAGGATTTATTTATGGTCCATGATACAATCAAATTTTCATTGAATTTTCCATGCAAGACTAGCCTATATATCGCACTCACCTAACTAAGAATGGTTATCTCCTTCTAGATATATAATGGTAAATCAACTTAGATAAAATTTGACATGTACATGAATAGAATTATCCAATATATAAAAAGTATCATATTGAATCCAATCATTTTCAGTACAAACTTCTCTCATAATAAATGGTAACTGCCAATCTCTAGAGAACATGTCTAAGAGGGTTTGATATTCTCTGATCGCACTACCAATGGTGTATTGATGGTCAAGACACCATCTGTTATATCAAAAATTAATCCCAAAGTATTCAAAAAAAATAGTATATAAAATGGAATGTGATTCCCATGTATCAAACAAAATGATAGAATGGGTATATGAAACAATACTCATACCAATAACTAAAAAAGAACCTACATCCACACTATCCATAGTACCATACATAACATGAATCTTACTAGACCTACCACCCTAGGATCTATTATAACTCCCCTATGCCATTACATCATCCTTGTACTACCACTCTTGTATTGTGGTACTAATTTTTCTTCCGTGGCCTGAGAATCCTAAGGAACTACAACTTCCTATCTGCTTAGGGGTATCTGTGTCCTTCCTTGACTTTGGTATATGTCATGATCCCCAAACACTGCACTGCTACATGATGTTCCTAATGATATTTTATTGATGACCCAAACGACAGCAATAATGACACTCCAAATCTGAATACAGACACTTATGATGCTTGTAGACTAGTTTTTGACAATGATATTAATGTAACTAAACATGGTCATCAAAGGGATACTCACTATCCTATATTCTCCTCCCACTTTTTCTTTTGTAAATTTTTTTAATGGTGTTTCTTTTCACTATAAGAATAGATCTTGGTTCTCCCTGTTGAAATAGTGTGGTAGCTTCTCATGGCCTCTCTCATTTTTCATATTGTGATGAGTGCCTAATTCATTACATATAAAAAGATAATCAAGGGATAAAATTTCATATGTGACCTAAACATATAGTGTAGCCCATCCTGGAAACATATCACACTAGAAATGTAATTATCTACTAAAATTGTTAAAAGGTTCTTTAGATCAGTGAAGCATCCAGGGTAGTCCATCATTGACCTGCTCTTCTAGATCAGGTGCATGAACACATGAACATTATAATCCATCAACATATCTGGATAGATGTGTCTTGGGAACATCACCTCAACCTCCTTCTATGATAACTCCACTTTCTTCCCATGTTTCTCAAAAATGTCTCACCAATTATTGTATGGTCCTCCAAGAATATGTGATGTAGGATTCAACCTCTTATTGTTGGGTTTATCAAGATACATAAAGATCATATAGAGTGAATCGAAATAAAAATACACTTCCTCTGGTCCTCCCACCTAGTTAACATTGGATTATTCCATAACAAAAACTCTCTTTTTAGCTTATACATCGATGACACAATGTGAACATTCTCCTTTTTCATGGATCACAAGACCCTCAAGAAGCTATCATGATGTGGAACATCCATCTGATCATTATGATCTATTGGAAGCTCTTACTCTTTTGTGTTAGGTTTATGTTGACTACTACTCTCCTGAAACTAATATCAAATATGACAAGGATTCAATTTCTCTACAAGATAAACACACTACATCAAAGAATGGATATAACTACATGGTCAACCTCAACATGTAACCACAAAAGAAAACCCCATCTCTTGGTTTATTTAAATATGGATTATAATTGATATATAATGACATAACATTTCTTTCATTTCATTTATCATAAATAACATTTTTCTCATTTTACAGTTCAGACAGGAAACTATATATCTCAGGTAACAAATAGGTATCTATCATTAATAGTAAATGTCTTGATATATCCCTATGTTTTATCATGATGCGAGCATACTCATCTTATGAAATACCAGTCCACGAGTATAAATCACAAAAAAAAAATAACACCACACAACATGTTAATCTCCATGGGTGAGATAAAATCAAAAATAATTAGAAAAAAATCATGAACAACAATCCCATACCTGGGCACTCAGATTTTCCCCTATACATGGGATAGCTAATCCCATACATAAGAACATTACCAAGTCCTAAAACCTACTAATCTCTATATAAATTTCCCAAATAGTTATGTAACAGAAAGAAAAAAAAATCCAGCCTTTGATACCAATTTGTAACATCCCCCAGAACGATACCCTCTCACATGGTAAAATCTTGATGGTTTTGAGACCTCAAGAACATATCCTCATATGACATAGGTTTTCAACTGGTAGTTGTCGTGTGATAAAATATTGGGGATATTATACCCCCTGGTGTAGAGTTATAATATAGATTAAATAGTATATTTTGAATTTGGGATGTGAATAACAGAACTAATAAATCAATAACAAATAATCGTCTAATCATTTGATGAAATGTATATAAATGTCAAAAATATAGAAATGAAAATTAAAGAAATAGATAAAAAATAATGGGAAATAACTTCGATCTAGAAGCCCACATTCATCTCATCCTCGAACTCCATCCCATCAAGGAAGCATCAATCACCAACATGTTCTCTCTCCCTATCTGAAACCCGCATCCATCTAAACATATAAGGTACCAAATTGTGTACCAAATCGAGTGTGAGTAAAACATTGAGGGTGCACACCACCATGTCTAAAAAATATTCTCATAAAAAGTTTATTTAATAAACAAAAAAATGTTTATTAATTAATAAATTAAAATAATATATCAAACAACCTAATTTAACACAATTACAAATGCTATCTGAGTATGTAACACAACCATACCATTCATGACCACACAACCATTTTATAAATAAATAAACTGGAAGATCTATCTATATAATGATTTCATAATTAGAGCATAGCCCTCCATATAATCATTTCCGCATCAAGGCTTATCATTCAATATAACCATTTTTCTATGAAAATGGGACAATCCAACTATATAAGCATTAAAACATCACTAGGAATCTCTCTATAATCAATAATTATAATATCAAATTTGGAGAAGGAATCTATATAAGAATTATTGCATGAAAATGGGACAAGATCAATATATAAGGATTTCATCATGAAATTAGACCAATACCACTATATTGGAATTAGACCATAATCGAAAATAGCCCTATACATAATCATTATAACACAAATCACAAAATATGTCATAATAGTAATGAGATAAAAATATCACATAATAATCCTCAGAGGTAAATTAATAAAATTTCAATTTTCTTCAATTACAGATTCATATACTTGACAAATAACCTCCATTTATTTTAATAAACCAAATCCATTCCCAAAGTGATTCTATATAAAAAATCACCTAGATTCTCATATCACGAAATACAAACATTATGACATTATCCAAAATCTTATTATACAATGGATGTATCACCCAATGAGTAGCAACAAGCCATGTTGAATGAACATTGAAACTGAAGTGATCAATAGAATATTTCAATAAATGATTTATTTCCAATCATTATTCAATTAATTATTTTTCCGGAAATGTCAGCATAATTCTCAATACTGATAATACATGAAAATTAAATAGACCATATGGTTAGATTTTAGTCCACATACCATTATCTAGAAATCAACACAACTCTATCAATAGGGAATTCCAACAACAAAAAGGCACCATATATCATAAGAAGAAACCTAGATAAAAAATAACCAAATCAAATCCTAATACAAACATGACCAAGGGATTCCATCATAACAATTGTATAGAAATTTATGAGAATTGTAACCTATGAAAAACCACTTAGTAGAGATCAATTGCTTGAACAGAACATCCAGAATAGAGGTACTTGCTCTAATGTCCCCTGGAATTCACCTATAGATTGAGAGTGGTAGGGATGAACGTAAATATAGAAGAATGTATGTGATTACCTATATAATCCCATTTATTTTGTTAAATACATGGCATGTGACCCCTTTAACATTGTTTATTTCTTAATTAAGATTTAATCTAGAATTCATATCACCTCAATTTGAATTTATCCCTTACCAAACATTACACAACATATAATGTTGATTCATGGAGTGTAACCAGTTCACGCCATCAATCAATTTTGTCATTATCCCTTTCATTGTATCTTCCTAGTGAAAAATATATGATAGGACATACATTTACATGGGTATGTAAATGTAATGCACATATCTTCAATCCCAAAATCTGAAGAGGATCCTTAATCACCTTCAAATCCATTTTAACTCATTGAAAACCCTTGTAATCCCATTTAATTAATTTTTACTGAGACTCTATTAATTTAATAAAACATACATCTCTAAATGTTCTGTCAATTTCCACAATAAAGGATCACCATATCTGAATAAGACTCAGACACCAATGTTTAAAGATCAATAAAACCCAAAAAATAGGTTTATTGAATAAATTAATGAGTGTGGTAGCTATAAAAAATGGGGTTTTACTTAATCATTAATATTTATACTTGACATTGTCAAAAACCAATTAGATTTTATGGGTATGAAATGGTTGACCACCAAACCCTATGTTGGATTTTATGTCTTCAAATTCCATACACCAATACCTATATCATTGTTTCAATAGATTTTCTAACCCAATAAAACAACTCATATGTTCCAAAATCCAAACAACAAACTAGGCATCGTCCAAATGCTTTGATACCACTATATCATAGTCCAATTACATTATCCCCCATGGTTAGTATTATGATCGACTATGATTCATGCATCC
Source organism: Viscum album (assembly GCA_963277665.1). Taxonomy (NCBI): domain Eukaryota; kingdom Viridiplantae; phylum Streptophyta; class Magnoliopsida; order Santalales; family Viscaceae; genus Viscum; species Viscum album. Next base: position 736,585 of record CAUJRU010000112.1, read on the forward strand.
AATTTCTAATAGGACCAAAATTGGTAAATAATTATGATGGTATAAATAAAAAGAAGTCAACATTAATCTTTGATGAATACATAAAAATATTGCAAGATCAATGAAAAATAAAAATTCATCATGATTTAAGAGTAAATGATAATTTGATATAATAAAAATATATAATTCATGAATTTTAGAATGTATAATCATTATATAAATATAAATAAATATGGGAAACAACCCATAAATTCAAAAAATGTGTTAAAACCTGAATAACGTGTAAACATTTTTGGCACAAAAAGTTATTCCTAAAACATAAAGATCTTATTATCAATGACATTAAGAAAACTAACATTTCCCAATAACTCCTCCCATACACATTTCAGAACTATTAAAAAAATAATGTTTGAGTAAAAAACTATTCTTAGAAGTTTGTCGCAAAAGGGCAAACCACCAAGTAAATACAATGCTTGTATTATAATCAAAATTGTAAAATCATAATAAACTATCTTACCATCACCAACAAAAACACTAGGAATAATCTAAGTCAAATGTAAACTAGTGTATTATCCAATTAAAAAATTTCACAAGATATTATTCTTGTGTCTATTTCAGTCCATAATTATATACATCACTACCAATATATAATTATATTTTTTAAAAAAATCTATAGATCCTCTTATATATATATAACTATTTTATGAAATTAATGCAGAGGATATACATATCAATCACACAAAAAATAATGATGTATTTTATTATAACACATGAAACAAAAATATACAATGACACCTCTAAACTATCTCCCATAAGATAGTGTCATGTATTCCCTCAACACCTAACATCCAATGACTATCTCACCATCATAATCACACTATAAACATCTTCCCCACAATAACTACTTCCATAGTCACATCACATTAACATTCAACACAAGAACTAATTCTATAACAAAACCATACCAATCAAAAATGTTGAGGGAGGTCCGATTAAGCTTGCTATTTTTTCCAAAATAAAACTAAATATTTCAAAAATCTTGCGAAAATTTCACAAAGTGATTTTTTTCTAAGATATTGGTACTCATGTCATTAAAGTTACATAAAAATAGAATTATATATATATATATATATCTCAAACCATTACACATGAATATTTAAAAATATTCATCTAATGGGCCACATGATTATCAAATCAACAAAGTAAGAAAAATCTACATGAAAATTATTAAATTGTGTCAACCAATCCATATTACTATCTGGTAATTTAGGTTAACTATCTATATGGAAACCATATGGCATGACAACTAGTATTTAATATTCCATCTCATAGGTATCACATTATCCAAGACATCATATCAATTTCGAATGTGATTCCCCCTCTAAGTTAGCTGTCTATAATGAAATTTAAAAGGAATCAATCAATACATGTAATCTTAATTTTCATCATAATGACATCTCAATGTTAAACTCCTTATATTATTAAAGCTATGGTTCAATTTGAAGAGATTAAAAGAAATAGATTATGTAGTGTTGGCTTCTAAGGTATGACCATGTATCCCATGACAATTTGATCATTTATCATAATTCATTTCAGTTTAATTATATTATATAGATATACTCACTATTACCTATCGGCCCATTAATGGCATGAAAAAGGGATTTAACAACACTAAAATGAATTTTTTCTAAACACTATTTAATGGGTTCCCTTTTACCAGTAATTTAATTATCACCGAGAAAGTCACCACTTTATCAGCACTAATAAATGTACAATCTACTATAGTCTGTTGTTTTAATAAATGAACGCTATAAAAAATAAAAATTTTACCCGAATGTAAATATACTGATATGAAAATATATCATATAAATGAAATAATTTTTACATCACGAATACAAAAAAACACAACTATATACATTTCACACAATGTTTTGTATAATTCTATTTACAAGTGCAATCCAAAAAAACATTTTGTAACAGTAATGTTTCATTTTCTTATGACCCACCATCCCATCTTAAAAATCACATTCATGGTGTTAGCTCCCGAAAAAATCAACCCAACAAGAGTAGAAGAGTTCAACTTTATGAGAAAACAAATATTATATAAGGTGTCACGACGCGTCGTAGTGGGGCCCGCACCGCGACTCCCCAAGCCCACCTCCAATCGGCCATGGGCTGCTGACTAGCACTGAGTATGCAAATTACTAAAATGGGAGGCATTGACTAAGTACCTATACACACCCACACATCTCTAAGCCCACAAAATATGAAATGTAAAAATACAACTAAGCAATAAAATGCATGCATACAACTAAACTCAACTGACATAGTACGACAGAAAGCAAAGTACTAAAAGTAAACTGGGCCAGAATACAAGCCCACCAAAACAAGAGTACGAAAATTGAAAATTCTAACCTGTAAACACAAAAGGTACTGAGGTTGCTGCTTGTAGACTTAAAATTGCCTCGGACTGTAGGGAAATCGGAAATCATGGCCCTGTCTTGGTCCGCCCTGGACTCCGTCAAAAGGTTACTCATCTGCATAAGACACAAGACGTGCGGGCAAAGCCTATGCAGGGGTGACTATAAAATAATCAGAAGAGGACCCTGAAAACCAAAAATTAGTACATAGTGTAATGTTACACTCACCTATGAACAGTTTAGGTCTACAGAACATATAACACAAACCAAATATACTAAAAACATAGACATCTGGTCTTGAGACAACTCGCACAACCGTATACCCCCGTTAGGGTTCAATTTGATGATTCCACGAAGCACTCATTCTAGGAAAACACACTCCATGAGTCTTAAATACTTGATGTCATCTGTCTGAGAAGTACTATTATTTGGGAAACATAACGAGAGGTTGTTACAATCATTATGGGGGACACACTCCTGAGAAGGAATATTACAATAGATAGGTCCACTCATTTCGAGAGACACACTCTTGAGTGGGAAATATCATGATACACATATGAGGATCACTACAAAGGCCATGGAGGACACAACAACTCATCCAGAATTCACCTAGTAGGTAGTGGATCGACACCCGATGGAGTTGGTCACTTCGATGTCAGACTCTACCTAGTGTCAAGAATGGATAGTGGATCTCATTCTGGGTCTCTCGAATGGATGTCGGACTCTACCCCAGAATGTCCTGCAGAAGGGATCATACTCTTGTACTAGGAAATGACGCCTAAACTTTAGGGGGACGAGAATAAGGGAACTAACCTAAAAGAAAGATGTCCAAGTTACGGTTAACAAGAGGACCATGCCATTTTCCAAAAATTACACAACATTTAGAAAAGTTACATCATGTGTATTCAGACCCCTGGTACTGGCCATGTACGACTGCTCGTGTCGCAAGGCTGATCATGTAGAAAACTGAGTACATGGCGTGTAGTATGGTGTACATTCCGTGTCTGAGTGACTAGGTTTGGCTCTTTATACGCTAGCCATGTGGCCGTACATGGTCGTCAACCCGTGTACTCAAACCCGTGTAATCGATACATGTGGTGACCCGCGTTACTGGCCTCACATGTCCATGTGATGGAGTACATGGTCGTGTAATCCATGCCATGTCCATGTATCCCCTATATACACACCGAGTCCCATATAGTCGCCTATTACATTCTATACACACCGTGTTCTGAATCCGGGTAAATCATCTCGTGTCCGTGTACTTTCCAAAATACACACCGAGTTTCAGGGAATGTCTAACATGTCGTGTGACCAGGGTCACACGCCGTTTGATTTCTCTCAAACCACAAAACTCTAGATGCCACCTCCAGTACAACAACTCTTGTTCTTTGGAAGTACACAACATGTATTCTGGAAATTTCCAGAAATGTAAACCACCATCGTCACACCTTCAATGATGCCTCGTTCATCGATCTGGCCATCCGATCACCATGAAACTCCCAGGTGTTCGTTTCCCTGACACCAAAAAGATGATTCCGTTGTTTTTGGACCTTTGATTAGCTCCGAAAACATCCAACAATCTATTAGTGTGAAGAAATATCAATGAATGACCCTTCCCGACCCGGTCCGATTTGTTATCTTCCATTGTCGTCGCACCTCCACAAGGTCGTTGTGGTTCCAATTAATCATTTTTGGATCGATGTGTCATAGAAGGGATGTGTAACACGACGTTGTTCATTTATCCAAGATGAAATTGAAGAACACGCGAAAGAAAAAGGGAGTGAAAATCCCACGTGAATCGAGAAACAAACCTCTGTCGTCGTTCATCATGGAGTTGATCTGCTCTGGTTTGGAGGCTTAAATGGAGTAGAATCAAACAACAACAAATCAACATGGAGAAATTCCACAAATCATCCCAAATAAAACCTTCCGGCATGAACATACGAATTCGAGGATCAACGTGTTCGGGGTTGATCCATGTTCATTGTTTAAAATCAAAAACATGGAAAAGAGATTTGAAATAACAAACCCTACCTCCAGAACGGATCGATCGACGATGAAGAGGTCATGCTACCATCTTCTTTGATATCCTTCAACCTCGTTGGTGTAGTGATTCGTAGCTTCGATCTGTCATCGTTCTTCATAGAGAGTTTTCTCCACGGATTCCTCTCAATCTTCCTCCAACAGTCGATGTTCGATTATCCCAATAAAAAGGGAATCATGTTTTGGAATTAAAAATACGTTGCGGTATTAATGAGCCTCACATTCCATTTCGGAGTCATTATGACATGGAATTTATTATTGAAACAGGTGCTATGTCGTTGCACTGCACCGAATGATTCCAAAAAAAAAATATAAACATTCCATTTATTTTATTTTATTTTACCTGAAACGTACAAAAATTAACATTTTCCATCGAGGAACACAAGTCGGGGATAGGCTCATTCATAGTTAAAGTTTTCATCCCCGACGCAACGGTGCCCTTATATTTTTAATCCGTGCATCCTTTTGGAAACTACCACAACCATGCACAAGTTTCGACTTAGTAAACATAAAAAAAGTTCGGACCGCCATTCTGGGATCACCGGGCCTTGAAATGATGTGCTATCTATGTGCCTGGTCTCATAATAATTCCATATAATATTTAAAAATAATACATGAAAAATACGAGTTATTACATTCTCCCCACCTTGGGGATTTACACCCCTGGAAATACAAAAAAGGCTACTCAATATATATGTGGGTACTGGGAATAGATCTGGGCCTCCCGCTCTCACGTGCTCTCCTGAAGATTCCCATGTAGCCCCCGGACACACCCCAAGGGAATCGATCTCCCAAGAAGGATGCTCTCCTGATGATCCTCGATCTCTACTGGGTACTCTGTAATGGTCACTCCATCCTCGATGTCTAGCTCACCCTAGTCGATAATGTGTGATGGGTCATGCACATACCACCTTAGTTACGACATGTAGAAGACATCATTTACCTGATGCCGCTATAGTGGTAGATCAAGTTGGTACGCCACCTCTCCAACATTGAACAATATCTAGAAAGGTCCTTTGAACCTCGGAGATAGCTTGCCACCTCTTCCAAATATTTGTAACCCTCCTCTAAGTGAGACCCGAAGAAAGATGTGGTTTCCCTCTTCAAACTCTGGAGGAATCCTTCATCTATCAACATAATACTTATACCAGCTCTGTGTAGTCTTCACCAACTCCCGGGTGATATGCACCTTCTATGTGGTAGATCGCACTCTAGACCCATGAGTGTTGACTCTCTGGGGTTTGTCCAGCAATGCGATGACTGACAGGGTCTCCCATACAAGGCCCTGAACGGTGCCATAACAATGGTGGAGTGGTAGCTATTATTGTATGCAAACACCAGTAATGGTAGATTGTTCTCCCAACTATGACCAATGTCCGAGAAATATAATCACAACATATCGTTCAGAACTTGAATGGTCATCTCCGTCTGACCATCTGTCTGGGGATGAAACATTGTGCTCATGTGTAGCTGAGCCCCAAAATCCCCCTACAATAACATACAGAACCGGGATGTAAAATGGGTGTCTTGGTATGAGACTATTGTCGAGGGGACTCTATGATTCCGAACTATATTTTGCATGTAGAGGTGTCACAATATCTATACAGAACTGTGCTCCCTGATAGTTAGGAACGGGCCGACATGGTGAGTTGGTCAATGATCACCCAGATGGAATCATCACACTTGGAAGTCCATGGTAATATTTTCATGAATCCCATTTATATTCCATCCCACTTCCACTCTGGAACATCAAGGGGGTGAGCTAATCCCGCTAGAACCTGGTGATCGACCTTCACCTGTTGGCATGTAAGGCATCGAGAAATGAACTCTGCTACAGCTTTCTTCATTCCTAACCACTAGAACTATCGTCCGAGGTCCCGGTACATATTTTCCACTCCAGGATGTACCGCCAAAGGGGATGTATGAAACTCCCTCAGGACCTCCTCTTTAAACATCACTGGTACAACAGTGCGTCCTCTAAAATGAAGTATGTGTTCACCACCCTGCGAATATCCATCAGGAGAATGTCCTATGGATAACTGAGAACGTATGGAAACATAGTAAACATCTCCTAACTGTGCCTCCCTAACCCATTGTAAGACTGTATGGGAAACAACCATCGATTGTAGGTAAGTTGTATCCTCTCTATCTCAAAAGGATAACTACAACATGGCTAACTGCTCTGTCACCTCACTCAAAAGCTATGAGATCGATCTTATTCTAAGAGAATCTGCAACCTTGTTACCCTTACCAAGATTAAAGATGATCTCGAAATCATAATCTTGGAGGAACTCTAGAAAACGCCTCTGCCACAGATTCAGGGCCTTCTGTGAGAAGATGTACTTGAGTCTCTTGTGGTTAGAGTAGACGATAAACTGCTCGCCACTAAGGTAGTGTCACCAAATCTTCAATGCAAATACTACTGCTGCCAACATGAGATAATGGGTCACATAGTTCTACTCATGTGGCCTAAGCTGGTGCCAACCATAAGAAATAATCGCCTGCCTCTGCAATAGGACACAGCAATGCCCGATCCCCGATGCGTCGCATAAAACTTTGTACTCGACCCCCTCCTCCGATAATCCCACGATTGGAGTGCTTGTCAAACTCTATCTCAACTGATTGAAAGCCTGCTAGAACTTCTCCGTCCACATGAAGAGTTTTCCCTTCATAGTCAAAGTTTTCTTCGATGTTGATATCCGTGAGAAATCAGGAATGAATCACGGGTAATATCCTACCATCCCAAGGAATCTTCGCACCTCCGTCAGGCTCCGAGGTGGCCCCCATGCTTACACAGCCTTCAACATGGCTGGGTCTACAGATACTCCATCTGATGAGATGACATGACCTAGAAAGTGGTCCTCCTGAAGCCAGAACTGGCACTTTGAGAGCATCCCATAAATCAGGTGCTCCTAAAGTATGTCTAGAACCATCCGCAGGTGCCTCACATGCTCCTCTTCTGACGTCGAGTACACAAGGATTTCGTCGATGATGACCACTATGTACTGGTCCAAGTAGGGCTAGAAGATCCATTTCATCCCTCCCATGAACACTGCAGGGGCTTTCGTCATGTTGAAAGGCATCACCATGTACTCATAGTTACAGTAGCAGCATCTGAAAGCCGTCTTCGGTAAATCCTCGTCCCGCACTAGTAGCTGGTGATTTCCTAATCGAATGCCAACTTTCAAGAACCACTATTCCCCTCTTAGATTGTAACACCCCGAGATTTTATGAAAAATATTCTTCTAAATTAATTAATGTCTTTCATTGTACACTACACCAAAATGAGCTTTCGCAACATGCATCCATGACTTGCCTTACATTACACGCAATCACGACCTTCCTCGATAGCGCGTGTTGTACGCAATACTGGGTTTTACTAAACAATGATATATTATTATAAAATTATTATGAACTATCCATTATGAATAGTATTATCTAAATTTTAAATTTTATAACATTATTATTCATCTTACACATTTTCTAGAACATGGTATAAGAACAAAATAATTTTTTCGGGTAAAATAAGTATGTTTCAAAAAATACAGTTTTGCCACCTTCGGATGACGCACCCACATTAAAACTAGTTTTTGACATGTTTATAAGATCAATTGTACAAAATAAAATTATTACATGGAATAAGGATATAAAAGTTTACCTTGGATAAATTAATCATATTATTCTGATAAATTTCATATTTTAATGAATAGTAAAAACACGCTATATTTTAAGTAAAAACAACTTTTTTCATTGTAATTACTTATGTGGTTAAATTATAATATTAAATGGTTTTAAATTATAAATAGAATAAATTTTTAACATTTAATATAATGTATGTCATTAGCATTGAATTTACATTGAATTCGTAGGTTTAATAAATTCAATCTTTTGAAATGTTTTAAACAAAAACCCGTTTTCTTTCGACAACGTGCTTAATTTTAATTTAATTTCTTAAAATTTTGTGTACTGAATTTGGAATAATGGATTCCATATTTTAAATCAGTGGGTACAAATTATATTAATAGACTACTTTTTATTTTTGCGATTTATGAATAGTAACAACGGTAAATTTTATTTACCATAGTAAAAGGTAAATTAGGTAATTAAGGGTAAATATAATATTATAAAATTATCCTAATACATGTTTTAATACAATTTGATGATTATAATTTGTCCTAAGTCATATTTGGGTCGAAATGGAATCCATTAGAACCCATTTGGAGGTGATGAAGACCTTTAGTTTATTTTATTTAAAGAAAAGTGAAATATGTCTCACACAACTTTAATAATTAAAATATTTTTAATATACGTTTATACAGAATATAAGTTAGGTAATAAATAATCATTTTAAAGATAATTTTTTTTTATTTTTCATTGTAATTTATTTGTAATTTCTAAGAGTTATTTAATTACCTTATTATCTTATACATTAATGATGCATAAATTATTTATTTAGTGAAAAATCAATAATATAGTTTTTATTGAAATAGTAATACATATCAAAAGGCCCCAAAATCTGCACAAAACTTATTATTAGTGTATATATAAACCCTAGTCATCCACTGGCCGAATTGTTGACCATTGGGATCCCTATTAAGGCGATTATGACACTTATATTTTTTTATTTTAAATGACGCCAAAGTTGTCACCTTCATAATTTAATAAATATAACAATTTAAATATTGTGATTTCAAAATGATAAATTCAAGTAATAGTATTATTTTAAAATGTAATATATTTATATTCATCATAGGATTTTGTTTTTAATTTTTATGCAAAAAATAAGTATATTAAATAATTATACAAAAATGATGTATTAGTTATTTTATTAAGAGATAAACCAAATAAATGGTTTTAAAAATAATAAAATAAATATTATATGAACTATTTAATGTTCTCCACTAATATTCTAGATACATATCACATTTTATGAATCTATTAAATATTTTATTTTGAACATATCTTCTGTATATATTTTATTTAAATTCAAATAAATGAATAATGTCAAAATTGACAATATTGTTATTTTATAAAAATAACATATTATAAAATTGTTTAAAATCACAAAAAATATTTAAAAATTATAAATTTATATTTATATGGTCTAAAATGTTATAAAGTATTCAATTATGGACAATTCACAACAAATATGTAATTATTTGTTATAATTTAAAATTTAGAATGGTATTACCACAAATAAAATTAAATTGATTAAATAAGGATAAATCAAGTTGATGATGTTTAAAATAAATTCCTAAAATGTTTAAATTTTATTGATTGATTATATTACAAAATTATCTCATCTGATCTTTGGATATGAGTCATTTTGGAAGTTTTTATGTGGGGTTGGGATTTAATATAAACTAATATTTCGTATATTTCCAAAGGTGCCCCTCTCCTCCGTTATAAAAGGGAACCTCCACCCTCTCCTCCTCACACCGATTTAACCTTCATGCTCGGATATCCCCTGCCCATTTAACTTCCCCACTTTCCTAGAAACATCCTAGAGGTCCTGGTATTCTTAAAAGAACAATTTTAGTACCCTAAGAGGAGGTCTCAAAGAGGCGCTTCGAAGAAGATGTAATGTCTGTTACAGATTACATCAACTTTATTTCTTCTTATACTACTTATTATTTAGTTGTTTCATTATGAAGTAATAACATAAGTATCACTCATATACTGATATGTTATTATAAGTATGAAACAATCCTATTTCACCATCTATCTATCCTACGGAAAACAAAATCACCGTGCGTGCGTACGTACGGAATACCGTCTCCATGCCGTGGTGTAATATATTTTCCACCACCACCTTACTTGGATGGGTATAATGGTGTAAATAATTATAATATATCATTATTTTAAAGTGATATTGATTTTGAAATAGTATAAATACACTCCAATACAATTCCATGGGAACGATATCATCGCTCGTGCGTACGTACGGATTACCATCTCCACGACGCGATGAGATTCATTTTCCATGTTAACAATTAAAGAATGATTATAATGTGTATATAATATGTAATAATGAAATATATGACATAATAGTGCTACTGGATTTAAGTACATATATATTTATGTCATATACATAATTCCATTCAATTCAATAAAGAAACAAAAACTGCGTTCATGCGTACGTACGGCCTACCGTCTCCATGAATGGTGTATTTCTTTCCATTTATTGATCGATTATATATGTGTATATTCTAAATATATATTATATATAAATCATGTTTTACATTCTGGATGTATGTAATCATGATCTAAGTAATCATATGAATAATTACAAGTTAAAACATGAATGACAAATGAAACGATTTTCCACAAAACGCTACTTTATAATGAATTTACAAAAGAACGGGTAATATAAAGTCATAAATGAACTATATATGATATATTAACAATGCATATGATTATGTAATAAGTCAAAGAAATTATTTAAATCATTATACATGAGTTTTGGATACGTACGAAGCATATCAGACCTAAGGTAAGGGATAACTATTCCAATGTCGTTCTTATCCGAGATTGTTTATTCTTAAGTATGTACTAGGGTTTTTTGTTATCATCCATGTAAATGTTTCCAAAAAAATGGTTTCATTTATTTTTAATATCCTTTTTACCCATTTTTTACTTTTACTACATGGTAAGTATGGAATCTTTCTTTTATGAGGTACTTTTTGACTTTTCCAACCGAAGTACGAGAAGAATGTTTTTTAACTTATACGGAACGAACTGATTTTTACGGTTGTATAAAGTCTTATTTTCATGAATCTTACTCCAAAAGATTTCATGAATATTTTCAACAAAATGTTTTTCTTTTAAAATTGAATGATTTTTAGTGAAAAGAAATTTATTTTGAAGAAGAAAGGATACTTTCTTCAATAATTCATTTCAAGTGTTTTAGAAAAACCATTTTCCATCTAAGATGACATTATTTCATATGTGTATGTTTCAAGTATAATGTCTCAATGATTTACATGGTTTCACTTTTCTTATTATGAAATGATATCCATTTCATTAATATGGATTATGTGATGATGGGATTATGTTTATGAAACCCATTTTATTTGTTGGGTTATTATGAATGACGTATGCTTATTTTATGGCACAAGTAAAAATGATTTCATTATGAGGTGGGTGGGACCTATATATCCCCCCAATGCATTGGGTAATGATTTATATATAATGAGATAGACATGGTTAGAATAGTAAGTTAATCAGGTTCAGTGTTACAGGACTGAAATGAGGAGTGAACTCGATTCAGAACGGAACTTTGTCCACTAATATGGTCTTGGCAACAATGCATTGGCTACTATGGAAATCATAACAAGTGCGGAATGGTTTCCAAAATTACATGTTTTATTCCTAGGCTATTTTATCATGATTAATGTTCCTTTATGATCTATGCTTTATGTACTTCCATGAATTATGTCTTTGCTCCATATTTTGATGTTTAGATTTTATGATCATGTTTTTGCATTCAAATTTTTATGGATTATTTTATGTTCTCTATGCTTACCCTTACTTAGCATTTGAGATCACCATTTATATGTTTTATTTTCCCAAGTATTTAAAGAAATTTTTTTGTTATGAAAAGAAAAGGGGAAGATCTTTATGGGAGATGTTGAAAATCTTTCACCAAGATTAGAATATTACGTTCCAAGTTTCCAAGAAAACTAAAATATTACAGTCCGTGAGTTTTGGTTTTTGTTTTGTATTAAGCATTCTGTAAAAGTAATTTATTGTCCATGTATGTCATTCTTCGGGTCTCTATAGTTGGTATCAGAGGAATGGTTTAGTTAACCTTTGGAAACTAGGATGCGAAAAAATTAGTGAGATCCCTAGAGATATTTCTAAGGTATGTCTAGGGATGTCCCTAATGATAAGTATATGTATAGGATATAGTCCTAGAACTACGGTAATGATCTTAGAATTTAATATAAGATGTCATAAATTGAGGGTAATCCCCCATTACTATGTTGTTTTCCCTAACATGATTTTTGCCTCTCACACTATTCTTTTTGGGTTTTAGAAAATGGATGGAAACAGGAAGATTCACGATAATGGAAGATATGCCGGACTATGGAAAGATATTCTTCATGAAAAACCAAATGAAACAGGATTTGGAAGTCCAAACATCATTTTTATTCCTAATCATCAATATCATAATATGATCAATAATCTAAACATTGGTATGTTTCCCGACTAAGATAATAAGAGAAAGACAGAGTTTCATGATGATCATAGTGGAAAGAAAGATCAATTTCCCTCATGTAAATCATGTGGGGAGAGGCATCAGGGAGAATGTTTCAAAGGAACATGAAGATTATTTGGGTGTGGAAATGAAGGACACAAAGCTAGTAAGTGAAAAGGAAAAGGTTCAGTTAACACCATGGACAAGGATAATGGAATTGATACGACATCAACAGTGATTAAATGTTTTAAATGTGGAATTTATGGGCATTATGCAAACCAATTCCCTAAGGGAAAATCTCATGAATGGAATCAGCATGGTCATATGAGTAGTATTTATGAGGATGATGATGAAGAGACTATAAATTTAATATGAGTTGAAAGAGATGATGAAACTCAGTCAGTGGTTTAAGAAGATAGTGAAATGATTGTATGTTTATAATGAATAATGTATGGTACTATGGAATAAAGAATCATCTAAGGACTGATACACTATTGTTTTTCCTAATGTATTTTGAAGTATATGATGAATGGCATCGGTAACAATGAAAGGTTATTCATATATTTTTGGAATGTAGATGATATGTGCATAATGAAAGGATAAGAAGATAATGGGATTTTTTATTGTATTCATGATCTCATAACTGATATAAGGTCTAAGTGATATTATGGTTTCATTATATAGATTTTTCGGGATTTTGGTATGTGGAAAGAGTTACCTTTTGATGGTATTCATGTTTTCACTAAGGTTCTATGATAATTTATGATTCAAGAGAATATATGACTATGGTATTCATGTGTTTGGAATGCAACCAAAAAGATATATCTTATGATATATGTGGGATAAATGCTTGTATTCACATTCTTGGTAGATAACCTTTCAAGTAATTGTTTTCTTTATACTATGAGCTTGGACCGAAGTATTTTAGATAAGCCTAAAGATTGGAATGGATTATGTTGTACATAAGTTAGTATTGTTTAAGGATAGAACTTTTTTCGATATTATTGAAAGGATGTTATAGTAATGTAGTTTTAGAAAAAGGACAACCTACAGGACGGGCGACTGCCCATCGCGTCGGACAAGGCTGTGGGAATCGAACCCACAACCAAAGTGCGACTGGCCTTTATCTCCTACCACTGGCCTACAGGAAGTCCCTGGTTGGTAGAAAATAGTTATATTTTATTATGTGGTATGATATATGAAGTATAAGTTCATTTTTGGAATCATATATGATTAACCTCACCATAGAGGGACTTATTTGATAACTTTTTCTATCCTTTTGTTTGAAACAGATGGAATGACCCATCATTCTATCACATGATCTGTTAGCACTTCACGAATAACAAATTAAACTTCATTTCATTAAGAGATGTAGTGGAAATTGTTCAAAGCACGAACAACAGTGAGATTGTACCAAAATCAAGAACGTATTTCTTCTAATTCAAAATTTTCAAATTTAGGGAAATGATATTGAAAACAAAAAATGTTGTCATAGTGCCCTCATATCCGATTAATCAGATGGTACCTTAGATCATCACAAATATATGGATTTGTGATTGATGGATTTTTTCATAGCAATGTTCTCTACCACACTCCATCAGAACGTGATGGTTAGATGTTTCTTCAATATCCATGTTTTCACCTATGTTCTCATATATGGAAACCCAGTGATGAGTTTCATTGGGTAAAAGTTACATTTCATAATTTAGTTTTTAAAATCAAGTTTTAGTATTCCTTTTTACGATGTGGTTTTCTATAAATAGTAAACGATTTATAACCCCAATGAATTTCGATGGATAAATCCATTTTAAGGGTGGTAGAATGTAACACCATGAGATTTTATAAAAAATATTATTTTAATTTCATAAACGTCTTATGTTGTACACTACACCAAACAGAGCTTGCACAACACGCATCCCTAACTTGGCTTGCATTACACGCATTGACGACCTTCCTTGATAGCGTGTGTTGTACGCAATACCGGGTTTTACTAAACAACGATATAATTTTATAATATTATTATGAACTAGCCATTATGAATAGTATTAAGTATAATTTTGAATTTTATAACATTATTATTCATCTTACAAAATTTATAGAACATGGTATAAGAAAAAAATAAAATTTTCGGGTAAAATAAGTATTTTTAAAAAAATGCAGTTTTGTAGCCTTTTGATGGCACCCCCACTTTAAATCTATTTTTTACATGTTTATAGGTTCAATTTTACATAATAAAATTATTACGTGGAATCAGGATATAAAATTTTACCTTGGATAAAATTTTCATATTATTCTTACAACTATCATATTTTAAGGAATAGTAAAAACACGTTATATTTTAATTAAAATCATATTTTATCATCGTAATAACATATGTGGTTAAATTATAAAATTGAACGGGTTAAAAGTATAAATATAATATATTTTTACCATTTAATATAATTTACGTCATTAGTGTTGATTTTACATTGAATTCGTAGGTTAAATAAATTCAATCTTTTGCAATGTTTTAAACAAAAACCCATTTTTTTCTACAACGGTATTAATTTTAATTTAATTTCTACAACTGCTATTTATTTAATTTGGAGAAATGGATTCAATATTTGGAATCAGTGGGACCAAATTATATTAATAGTCCACTTTTATTTTTGGGCTTTATGAAAAGTACCAACGGTAAATATTATTTACCCTAGTAAAAGGTAAATTGGGTAATTAAGGGTAAATATAACATTATACAATTATCCTAATACTTTTCTTAAAACAATTGGATGATTATAATTTGTTCTAAGTCATATTTGGGTCGAAATGGAGTCCATTAGAACCCACTTGGAGGTGATTAAGACCATTAGTTTATTTTATTTAAAGGCACGTTAAATATGTCTCACTCAACTTTAATAATTAATGTAGTTTTAATATAAGTTTATACAGAATATAAAAACGGTTATAAATACTCATTTGAAAGATAAAATGTTTTTATTTGTCATGGTAATTTATTTTTAATTTTTAATATTTATTTAGTAACTTTATTATCTTATACATTAATGATGCAGATATTATTTATTTACTGAAAAATCAATAATATAGTTATTATTGAAATAGTAATACATATCAAAAGGCCCAAAAATCTTCAAAAAACATATTATTAGTGTATATATAAACCCTAATAATCCACTGGGCTAATTTTTTATCATTTGGATCCTTATTAATTCTATTATGACACTTATATTATTTTACTTTAAATGATGCCAACGTTATCACCTTCATAATTTAATAAATATAACAATTTAAATATATTTGATTTTAAGTTTATAAACTAGAGTAAAAATATTATTGTGAAATTAAATATATTTATATTCATCATATTATTTAATTTTTAATTTTTATGCCACAAATAAGTATATTAAATAATTATATAAAAATGTTGTAGTAATTATTTTATTAAGAGATAAACCAAATAAATGGTTTAAAAAATAATAAAATAAATATTATATAAACTATTTAATTTGATCCACTAATTTTCTAGACACATATGACCTTTTATAAATATATTAAAGCTTTTAGTACGAACATATCTTCTGTATATTGTTTATTTAAATTCAAATAAATGAATACTGTCAAAATTGACACTATTGTTATTTTATAAAAATAACATATTATAAAATTGTTTAAAAATCCCAATAAGTATTTAAAAATTATAAATTTAAGTTTATAAGGTCTAAAATGTTATAAAGTATCTCATTATTGAAAATTCACAACAAATAATCAATTATTTGTTATAATTTAAAATTTAGAATGTAATTACCACAAATAAAATTAAATTTATTAAATAAGGATAAATCAAGTTTATAATGTTTAAAATAAATTCCTAAAATGTCTAAATTTTATTGGTTGATGATATTAAAGCCCAATATCATCTATGATTTGTATATGAGTCATTTTAGATGTTTTTATGTGTGGTTGATATTTAATATAAACTAATATTTCGTATATTTCCAAAGGTACCCCTCTCCTCCCTTATAAAAGGGAACCTACTCCCTCTCCTCCTCACACCAATTCGAGCCTTCCATATTGGAAAAACCCTGACAATTTCACTTCCCCACTTACCTATAAACATCCTAGAGGTCCTAGTCTTCTTCAAAGACCAACTTGAGTGCCCTAAGAGGTGGTCACAAAGAGGCGCTTCAAAAAAGAGGTAATGTTCGTTACCGATTATTTCAACTTTATTTATTCTTCTACTACTTCTTCTTTAGTTGTTTCATTATGAAGTAATAACATCAGTATCACTCATATATTTATATGTTATTATATGTATGAAACAAACCTATTTCACTATCTATCAATCCTACGGAAAATGAAATCACCGCGCGTGCGTACGTATAGAATACTGTCTCCATGCCGTGGTGAAATCTATTTTCCACCACCACCTTACTTGGATTGGTATAATGGTGTAAATAAAGACTATATATGATTATTGTAAAGTGATATTGATTCTCAAATAGTATACATACACTTCAATACAATTCCATGGGAATGATATCATCGGTCGTGCGTACGTATGGATTACCGTCTCCACGACGCGATGAGATTCATTTTCCATGTTAACAATTCAAAAAATGATTATAAAGTATATATAATAAGTAATAATGAAATATATGACATAATAATTCTACTGGATTTATGTACATATAATGTATGTCATATACATAATTCCATTCAATTCAATAAGGAAACGAAAACAACGTTCATGCGTACGTACGACCTACCGTCTCTATTAACGGTGTATTTCTTTCCATTTATTGATCTATTATATATATGTATATCATGAATATATATTATATATAAATCATTTTTTACATTCTGGATGTATGTAATCATGATCTACGTAATCATATGAATAATTACAAGTTAAAACACGAACGACAAATGAAACGATTTTACCCAATACACTACTTTAACATGAATTTACAAAAGAACGGGTAATATAAAGTCATAAGTGAACCATATATGATATAATAACGACGAATATGATTCTTTAATAAGTCAATGACATTATTTAATTCATTATATAGGAGGTTTGGATACGTACGAAGCATATCTGACCTAAGGTAAGGGATAACTATTTCAATCTCGTTCTTATCCAAGATTGTTTATTCGTAAGTATTTACTAGGGTTATTGTTATCATCCATGTCCATGTTTCCTAATAAATGGTTTCATGTATGTTTAATGTCCTTTTTACCCATTTTTTACTTTTACTACATGGTATATAAGGAATCTTTCTTTTATGAGGTATATTTTGACTTTTCTGGAAAAAGTACGAGAAGAATGTTTTTTTTTAAATTATATGACACAAACGGATTTTTACAGTTTTATAAAGCATTATTTTCATGAAGCTTCCTCCAAAAGATTTCATGACTATTTTCAAGAAAATATTTTTCTTTTAAAATTGCATTATTTTTTGTGAAATGAAATTGATTTTGAAGAAGAAAGGATATTTTCCTCAAGAATTTATTTCAAGTGTTTTATCAAAACCATTTTTCAACTAAGATGACATTATTTCATATGTGTATGTGTCAAGTATAATGTCTCTATGATTTACATGGTTTCACTTTTATTATTATTAAATGATATCCATTTCTTTTATATGGATTATGTGATTATGGGATTATATTTATAAAACCCATTTTATTCATTGGGTTATTATGAATGATGTATGTTTATTTTGTGACACAAGTTAGACTGATTTTATTATGAGATGGGTGGGACCTATATATCCCTACAATGCATTGGGTAAAGATTTATATCTCATGAGATAGACATGGCCGGAATGATAAGTCAATCTGGTTCAGTGTTACAGGACTCAAAATGAGGAGTGACCTCAATTCAGAAAGGGACTTTGTCGACTAAGATGGTCTTGGCAGAAATGCCTTGCCTACTATAGAAATCATAACAAGTGATGAATGGTTTCCACAATTACATGTTTTATTCTCATTCTAGTTTATCATAATTAATGTTCCTTTATGATCTATGATTTATGTACTTCCATGATTTATGTCTTTGCTCAAGATTTTGAAGTTTAGATTTTATGTTCATGTTTTTTCATTCAAATGTTTATGGATTATTTTTTGTTCTCTATGCTTACCCTTTCTGAGCATTTGAGCTCACCCTTTATATGTTTTCTTTTCCCCAGGATTTATAGAAAGTTTATAGTTAAGAAAACAAAAGGGGAAGATCTTTATGGGAGATGTTGAAGATTTTTCACCATGATTAGAATATTACGTTCTGAGTTTCCAAAGACACTAAACTATTATGGTCCTTGAGTTTTGGTTTTTGTTATGTATTAAGTATTCCGCAAAAGTAAAGTATTTTCCATGTACATCAAGATTCGGGTCTCTACATAGATGATCTAATAGGTCATCAATCCTTGGTAGTGGATACTTTTTCTTCACCATCACCTGGTTCAGGCACCGGTAATCCACACACAACCTGAGACTCCCGTTTACTTTCTTGGAAAACTTGATTGGGGGCCGCCCTGGGAGAAATGATGGGTCTCACGAAAACCTTGCTCTGCAAATCCTCCAACTGCACCATCAACTCGCAAAGTACTTCGGGAGCCATCCTATATGCTGATGTGGAAATCTATGCCGTCCCAGTGTGTAAGTCGATGTAGAAGTTGATTTCTCTATGGGGAGGTAATCCTAGAACATCTTCAGGAAAGCCATTCTCATACTCTGCCACTACTGCTTGGAATTGGGAACTCACAACATCCACTACTCCATAGGAAAGGATATCCAACTCATGAGCAATTAACAGCACCCTCCTATGCATAATCCAATTCTATGCTGCCTAGGTTTCCCATTCTCTGACAAAGGAAATCCTCGTTCCATCACATTGGATACACCGTACTCTTCGCTTAAAACAGTCCATCTAGGCATGGACCGAAAATAAACAATCCATACTGAGAATGATGTCGTATGGCCACAATGCTACCTCCAAGAGGCACCAACAAAAACTCTTGCCTCCATATGTAATATCACACTGTCTAAAAAGTTGTGTCATCATCAAGTCTCCTCCCATTGGTGTCTCCATGAGTAAGGATCAAGTCAACGGTTCTACCGGAATCTCGAGGTTTTATACAAGACATGTGGCTTCAATGGAATGACAGGAACATGTGTCTATAAGTACGACAACTAAGGTAGAAAACCCACATACCATACCTCGAATCATCCCTAGAGCCCCTGGGTCATATGCCTCGACCGCATACAGTTATCCCCATCCCGGTCCCCCACCTCCCTGAGCCTATTGAGGACCTCCTGGGATGGTGGTGGAACTATGATAAAGCATCTTCCACCACCTGTAGATCTCCCTGATTCTCTGCCACATCCACCTCCTTGTAGGTCTATCATTTCCACTCTCTACCTCTACCTCGATGGTCCGTACATTGCTTCCCCATCAGCAGCTCGACGGGTCAGACAATCTCTAGCGAGATGACCCCTACCGGCTCACGCATAACATCACGTCTCCCTAGGATGACTAGATCCATCCTTAGTGCCTTGGACTATAGATCCTATGTCCAGGGTCCTCCTATGATGTTTCCCACGTCCAGACCCTTGTGCCTGATGTCGGCTTCCTCCTGCCGGGGTCTCCGCACATGTCTGCCTACTGCTGATTACCGTCAGATGTCTCTACTCTTCCAAGAAGTACTCAATCACCAAGGCCCGCCCGTGAAATCCAGCATAAGTCGAAATGCATAGAGGCACAACACTAGCTCTGATTTCTCTTTGTATACCACAACCGAAGGTTCGAGCTCTGAAGTACTCATCCATGACCATATCCATTGAGTACGGGGCAAGGTTAGTGAACCTCGATAAACAGTCATCTACTGTCATATATCCCGTCTGGAGTGGAAGAAGCTCCCGGATGCATACCGCTCTCAGCGTAACCATATAGAACTCCTCCCTGAAGAGTCTGTCAAACTCCATCCAGGAAAACGTCTCGTAGTTGTGAGTCTGTATGGTCAGACTCCACCATCATCCCACAGAACCCCGAAGAAGTCTTGCTCCTAGGATCACCATCTGGTCTGTGGGTTTCCTCCCTAGACGAAAAACTCTATTCACCGCCTCATGCTAGTCCTTGCCCGCCTAAGGATTGGGCTCGCCCAGAATCTTGAGGGGTCTCTGTCTCTATAACTCATTGAGCACACCCAGACTGTGCTTCTCATGGGTCAGTGCTGCAGGTACTATGGGCTACTGCATTGGTGTAGGCATAACTGGTGAACCACCTGGTGTCATGCCTAGGGAACTGGTCCCTGTATTGAAGACTTGTCATTAAGGGGGGGCATCCTCATGATCACGCTGCTGAATACTAGCAGGTTTTCTTCGTGGAGGCATCCTGTAATGAAACAAGATGTACCATGGTAAATGAGTATATCTGGATCGCTAACGAAAAGGACATTGAAAACACAACCAATTCATATATGATGCATGTACCATTATTTTACTTACCCACAACTAGGTTTTTCATAGACCGAGTCGAAAAGCAGGTTATCAGAGGCCTGATGTATGGATACGTCGGTCGCCGCACCAACACTGGAGTCTCTGTCTAGAAATCCAAACTCGAAACACATAACACCATTTCCCCAAACCAATCTCACAGGCTCATGGTCTTATGTTACAACTGACCACTTTATATACCACTTTGTCATGACCTGTCCCAGTTGGGCACACGCCGTGACTCCCCATGCCTGCATCCAATAGGCCTGGGGCTAGTGACTAGCACCGTGTAGGAAAATTACTAACATGAGAGGCATTGCCTATGTACCTATACACACACACAAAAATCCAAGCCCATAAATTATGAAATGTAAAAAAACACACTAAGGAACAATATGCATGAATATAACTAAACCCAACCAATAGAGTATGACGGAAAGCAAAGTACAGAAAGTAAACTATGATGGAATACAAGCCCACCAAAACAAGAGTCTAAAAACTGAAAAGACAAACCTGTAAACATAAATGTTAATGGGACTGATGCTCGTAGTCGTAGGAATTCCTCGGCATTTAGGGAACTCAGAGAGATCGCCCCAATCCTGGTTCACCCTTGACTCCGTCAAAAGGCTGCTCTTCTGCACACGACACAATACGTGCGGGCAAAGCTTGTATAGGGGTGAGTATAAAAATACTCAATAGAGGACTCTGAAAACCACAAATAAGTACACAAATTAAAGGTATATTTAGCTATGAACATTATATGTATACATAAAATATATCACAAACTATATATACTCAAAACCCAGACCTGCAATCTTGAGACAAGTCGCACAACAGCATACCCCTGCTAGGGGTTCAGTTCGAAGATTCCACAAAGCACTCATTCTAGGAGAACACACTCCATGAGCCATAAAGCTCTCATGATGTCCATCTGAGAAGTAATATTGTTCAAGAAATGTCACGAGAGGTAATTACACTCATTATGGGAGACAGACTCTTGTGTGGGAAGATTATGATAGATTGGTGCACTCATTGTGGGAGACACACTCCTGATTGTGAAAGATCACGATACACAGATGAGGATCACTTCCAGGGCCATGGAGGAAACCACGAATCATCCGGAATTAACCTTCAAGGTAGAGGGTCAATGCCCGGTGGATTTTGTCACGTCGAGGTCGGACTCCACCTAGGGTCAAGAATGGATAGAGGATCTCAATCCAGGCCTCTCGGATTGATGCCTGACTCTATCACAGAGAGTCCTACTGAAGGGATCAATATCCTGTAGATGAAAATGATGTTTAACCTTAAGGGGGACTAGAATAAGGGAACTAACCCAAATGAATGATTTCCATGTTACGGTGAACAAGAGGACCATGCCGTTTTCCAAAAAGTACACGGAATGTAGAAAAGTTACACATCGTGTTTTATGACCTCAGTTACTTCCCGGGTACAATGACCCATTTCTTAAGGTTTGTCATGTAGAGAACCGAGTACATGGTGTGTAGTACGGTGTACACGCCTGGTCCAAGTTACTGGTGGTGGCTTTGTGTATTCTAGCCATGTTCCCGTACATAGTCATCAAGCCGTGTACTCTAACACGTGTAATCGGTACATGGGGTGACCTGCGTTACTGGCCTCAACTGGAAATGTGATGGAGTACACGATCGTGTACTCCATCCCATGTCCGTGTACCCCCTAGACACATGCTGAGTCCTGTTTAGCCACATCTTCTATGTTGTACACGTCGTGTTCTAATGCCGTGTTGATCATCATGTGTCCTTGTACTTATCAATTAATAATGAACTCATTGAGCCATACCAGTAACATCGTGAATTAGATTGAGGTTTATGAATCAATACACATAATAAATTAATTTTGGATCATTTTCATAAAGTATTAATACAATGAAAATTCTTTTAATTTTAGTATGTGACTTGATATTTTTTTAAAAATTAATGTCAATTTTAAATAAAAAGAGACTATTGGAGTCATATCGGTCACACCATGTGTCAGATTGAGGTGAGTTTGATTATTACAAGTAAAAAATGACTTTTGGATAGTTTTTCTAATTTATTAAAAAAATTAATTCAATTTCATGGTTTTTAGTTTTTCACGTGTTCCTTTTACTATAATTGGTGTTAATTTTTAATAAAAACACATACTTGGGGTAATATAGTTCAAATCATGATTTTTATTGGGAATAGTTGTTCATTACACATAAAAAATCACATATAAATCATTTTAGTAAATTATAAAAATAATACAGATGGTTTTTCTCAGTTTTTAGTATGTTAATTATGTTTTTTACTAAAAAGTCATTTCAAACTAGAAATAAGAACATTAAGTCATACTGACCACATCATATGTCAATTTAATGTGAGACTACTTCCTAAGCATAGAAATGTTCTTATGAATTATTTACCTATATTATCAATACAATCAGATCATGTTTTTTTGGTTTTTAGGGATTCACAAATTTGTTGAACTAAAATGTCAATTTTAAACCGATAACGGATATTTTTAGTCACACATATCATAGTGAGAATTAGATTGATCTGATATTGATTAATATACATAAAAAATGACTTATAAAACATTTTTATGAATTACGAAAATAATATGAATGAGTTTTCTCAGTTTTCAGTAGGTCATTTGTTGTTTTTACTAAAATTAATATCATTTTTAAATAAAAAGAATTATTTGGATTCATATCCTTCAAACCGTTCATTGGATTGTGGTTTTGTTGATTACTACATGTCCAAATGACATATATATCATTTTCGTAAAAAATAAATCAATATGGATGTGTTTTATTGGTTTTTACAATGGCACTTGTTCTTTTTACTGAAACTGATGTTATTTTTAAATAAAAAGACACACTTGTAGTCATATTGATCACATGTGCATCCGATTGAGGGGAGGATAAATCATAAAAGTCAAATATGACATTTGGATATTTTAAATAATGTATAAAAACAATTTTAATGTATTTTAATGGTTTTGTGTATGTCACTTTTATTTTTAGTAAAATGTCAATTCAAATTGGAAACAAACTCTTTGATTCATACCAGTCACATTGTGTGTTGATTTCATAGGATACTAATCCCTATAGACCTATCATATCTAATTATTCATTTTCCAAATTTATCATGACAATCAAAGTGGAGTTTCTTTATTTTCATTGAGTGACACACCTTTTGAATTGAAATTTAAATTTTAAACAGATAACAGGCTCTTTCAGTCATGTCGTTCACATCATCTTTCAGATTGAGTTGAAGATGAGCACAACCCATCAAAAATAACATATGGATTGTTTTATTGTACTATAAATATAATATTAATGCATTTTATTGGTTTTTAATATGTAACTTTTTCTTTTTAATAAAATTAATGTCATCTTTAAATAAAATGACAAACATGAAGTTATATCAATCACACGGTGTGTCAGATTCATGTAAGGTTGATTCCTACATATCAAAAATGACTTATGGATAGTTTTTATAAAGTACTAATGAAACATGACTTTGTTTTATATTTTTCTTATTTATGTTGCTCTTTTTACTAAAATTAACATCAATTTTAAATAAAAATACATACTTGGAGTTATACCAATCACACAGTGCTTTGGATTGAGGGGAGGTAGGTTCCTACATTTCAAAAAATGACTAAATGATCAATTTTCTAATGAATAAAAACAATTCAAGGGATTTTTCATTGTTTTTAGTCTTTCAATTTTTCTTTCTACTAAAATTAATTTCAATTTTAAATAAAATAAATCATTTGAAGTTATACCGATCACACCATGCATTAGATTGAGATGAAATTGATTTATACATATCTCAAATTACATATATATCCCTCTTATAATCTATCAAAACAATACCAATTAATTTCCTATGTTTTCATTACGTATCTTGTTATTTTAAATAAAAATAATGTAAATTTTAAATAAAAACACACACTTGGAGTTATACATGTCACATTGTGCGTCATATTGAGGTTCCGTTGATTCTTACACATCAAAAATGAATTGTGGATCATTTTAAAAAAGTATCAAAATAATCCAATGGAATTTTCTTTTTTTCAGTATGTCAATTATTATTTTTATTAAAAATAATGAAAATTTTAAATAAAAAGACACACTTGGATTAATATCAGCCACACTGTTTGTCAGATTGAGGTGATGTTGATTCATAAACGTCAGAAGTTACATAGGAATCATTTAACTAAATAATCAAAACAATTTTAATTTAATTTCCCTATTTTATGTATTTCAATTGATCTTTTTAATAAAATTATTGTCGATTTTAAATTTAAAGACACAGATTGAGTCATAAAAGAATCTTCTTGTGTTAGATTGAGGTTAAATTTATTCCAACAAATTAAAATTTACCTATGTATTTATTTAACAATGTATCCAAACAGTATTAATCAATTTTTTATGTTATTAGTATGTGATGGGTGATTTGAACAATAATTTAAATTACAGACTAAAAATTTATAGTGTGAGTCATGTCGTGAACACTGGGTATCAGATTTAGATGAGACTGATTGTGTATGTGATATGTTTTTATCTTTCATGTATATAAAAAATATATAAAATATAGAATGTCATCCATTATTATGGATGATAACCCTCATGATCCCAGAAACACTTCACATTTTATCCACCATATGGTTACCACTTCCATTATAAAGGAACATGTTATTTTCTTGTTGCAGATAGTTGAAGGAAAATTTTTAATTCCAAACAATTATGTTTAAAACACTAAATACATATTAGATATATATTATAAGGTTGTTAACCTTTAAATATGGGATAAAATTAAGGCAAAAATAATTAAATATGTAGTATTAATTTACCTTTTTATGATAGATGTATTCATTCATAACCCATTTCCTTATTTCTAATATTTTAGTTGCAACCTCAAAGTCCAATTTCACACAAGCATGAGTTGTTTTGAACAATCCACCCCAAACCGAGTAAAAGAATCTACCTGTATAATAAAACAATTCTTATGTTATTAAAACTGTAAATAATTAAATTAAACATAAATATGAAACAATACATTGATAAATATTCAATTTCAAACTAAAACCAAAAATTTTGAGTCATATTGGGTACACCATGTATCAGATTGAGTGCATGATCATAGTACATGATTTAATCATCCTTATTGATGAATTAATTTTTTTTATGATCTCTATCAAAATTTAGAAAATAATTATCAAATCGAAATGTTGATGAAATTAACTAAAAATAGTAAATAAATTAATTAAAAAATAAACTTAATAAGAATTTGGAAGTCAAATCTTCATAATATATGTGTACATTCTGATATCAATAACGGTTCCCATTATTTTTTTAAACAATCTATTTAATCATGTGAAAAATAGTATTTTACATAGTCATAGTATTATTGGAATAATATAAATACAAAAAGGATTAATAAATATATTAAATGAAATAGTAATTATCTTTAAAAATACCTCATCAAGGATGCTAGTTTATTGATGGAATATGATATCAATCCTAAAATGAAAAACATATTAACCATAATCATTTACATTTTTTATTTATTAAATTATAGAAACATTGTTATAAATAATAAATTTTTATTATTATATATTATGACAGTGGTATCAAATTATATATTCCCTGATACTTGTTCACTTGTAGAAGTGAACAGGCTCCATGTGTGCATGGACTATCCTAACACTACGATTTTTAAAATATATAAGCATCACAATATCATAAATGAATTCTCATTAAGACCAAATATAAAATATATAACATGAATTTTAGTTCTAAAAATTTATATGTGGTGTATTATGAATTTGAAAATGTCATCACGTGTAGTCAGTTTGTTGGGTATCCATGTAGTGAATCCAGAAAATAAATATTTGATGTATCCAAATTGATAGTAATTAGTACCCAATGTTTTCTGAAAAATAAAATAATTAATTTAAGGAAATAAAATATATTTTATTTGATTATATTATAGATTTTTACCTATGTATCATTGGTATTAAGAAGATTATTTCATCATTACGTTTACTTTAAAATTATTTGTTCTATTTTTTCACCATTTTATCAATTTTAACTGATTCCATTTTGGTTTGGTCTGAAGAAGTTTAGTGATGACTAATGAGTCAATATCTATGTTCAATTATTAATCCCATCATTTGGTATTCATATTTTAACATGAAAGAAATTTTAATTTTATTTATTCATAATTAACATACTAGATCATCTATTGGAAAAAATCATGAATCAAACATCATGTATAAATTTACAACTGAGACTCATAACCATTCATACATGAAGATTTCATGCACATTCTCCTGGAAAATGAAGTCATACTTGGCCTCTCCTTAAATTTGTTCTTCTTAATCAACTATGTGATTACTACTTCTTTGTTTCTTTGTATCTATATGAACCTCAACTATTTGTATCACGGATATTGAATGTGTGGGGTAAAGGTTCTTTATGAATATTTTTTTGATTGGTTAGTTGAACCTTTAGATGGTTATGATTTTACCCTTTTATTTCACGAACATCCATTTTTTAATATGAAATAACATTCTTCGGTTAAGACCTTTTATCATTAATTATAAATGGTTTATCATGAAGAATAAATTTAAAACAAATACCTCCTTGTCAACATGTATTTTTACAACAACAGATCTTCATGCTATCAATGTTATAATAGCATCCTTGACCATATGAATATCTATGTCATCAATTGTAATAGGTAGATCAGTTCTTGGATAATTATCTACCATAATCCCCACATTCACATGAAATGTTGGATTTTGTCTTTTATGTAGTGTGTCTTCATGGGTATCAAACATTTTAGCCCTCTCAACACGACGATGGGTGATTGTGAATAGATATAAATCATAACAATTTTCACCATATAGAATATTAGTACATGAAATTTATCAGTGTCTTCATGATTCACATTTCATATTAACTATTATGAGAATATTTATTACCTCATCTAAGATAGCTTTTGAGGGGAATGGCTCACCTCAAATCTAATGGGTGTGGGGCGGGAGTTTTATGTGTTGATTGTTCTTGAATCATTTCGTCTCTTTTCCCCCATAACATTTTATACAATCTCATACATTCAATGATATTTTTCTTCAAGGGTATATAAGATTTCTTTTATCTCTTCTATTTCTTTATCTTTATCCCCCTCTTGTATCCTTTTACCAAAATATGTTCATGTTGTCACCCCAAAACCTATACCTATGGCACTACCATACTATTATGGCTACATCAAGGCCACTGATAGTAGGTTTTCATCTAGTATAGTTGTTGATGATTCCTATGTCTATCTTAGATTGATAATATAGTTAAATAAGTAATCATTTTTATGTACTAGTGATTTAATGTAATAATAATAATTATTCCATACAAACACAAGATTCTCACACTTTTTGTGTGTTTTTCATCTATAATTATCTCATATTTATTTACACTTACCTCCTTCCATAACACATTATGTGGTATGGAAGTGGTTATGGATTTGAATTCATCAAACTACATATGAACAAAGGAAAAAAATTATGTTGTCATTCTATGACACATAATAGTATTATTGTAGATTTAAAATATGTACTAATTTTTTCTATTAAATCCTACCCTATCCTTACATTGTGGTAGGGGTACATTGGTTTTGTTACCTATTCCTTATTTTTAGCACACAGTTGATGTTTAATAATTTAATAATTCTAAATCAGTGATTATTAAACATATTTTCAAACAATGTATTACCAGCCACATTGTACCTCAAAACATATCTCCTCACAAAGGATAGTAAATGCATCCCATGCTTCATGGATTATCAGCAGTGCATTCACATATAGTGGCTGTATCTTTATTTTCCCTTCCACTTTTTTGAGAATAAATGTCATTATAATTATTTGAAAACCACTATGATCCTTTCCAACATGCATTAATTCAATTTTTTATGGGTTAAATATACTCTAAATGAACTCAATAAGGGATAATAAAGAGTAATTCAATGTTTAATTATTTTATTTTATTTTCGTAAAGTAAATTAAGGATATCATAATGTTACACAAATATCTTCCCAAATTAGTTTTTTTAAGAATGGGAACATCATGGTATCATGATGAAATATCAATTAACACATGCTCATGAGTGCTGACACCAATAAACTAGTGATCATTACCTTGTTATGGTTAAAATTATATCCACGCCCATTCTATCCAACCTCAAATATTATTCCTTTTATTTTATCTGAAATATTTTTTTCTAACACCATCACGCTATGGTGCTCTTATTTTTTAAGAGACCATAGTTCTTCATCTTCAACCATTTCCTTGTTTTCAACATCATCAATTTATTGTTCCACTTTATTGGTAGCATCAACATGTGTTGAAGGTCATTGTTCCTCTATAGTGGGAGTAGATATAATGACCTGACCCCAGTTACTTAGAGTCAGTGCATTATTACATAACATCGTCATGATCAGAAAAGATCAAGTATCGAAAGACCCATTAGTTTAGTATCCTTGGAAGTACTAGATACATTCATAAGGATTACATTACATAATTTAATGAAAACGAAAAAATTTTTTTTTCCATAGACCACACTCATATCCCCTCAAACTATCCCTATAGGTCAGTTCGAAAATACTTCTTTAAATCTTGGGAAGAATAAATCATAGAGAGGGCTAAGCTCAGATGCTCAGTAAAGATTACAATATAGAGGAAACTTTCATAAATAATAATAAACAATTAAGTCAATGTTTAAGACTAAAACAAAATCCATTTAAACTTGATATTCCGCATAATATGGAAAATATAAAATAAAATAATTCAATTTACTTACTCACATGGATATTCTACTAGTCGAATAATCACATGCAATATAAATTTCCACTTTCATAATGATGGAATGCATAATGCCAGACTTTCATGACCATATAGTCAATGATTTTTTTCCAATAATACAAAAAATATTTTGTCAAGGCCCTATGCCAAGACACTAGTTTGTCTCATGAGACCTACCGATACATCGAGGAGCTATAGCGGGATCCACCCATCACTTACTAAGTCCAATGCATTCCTCATATGAAAAGGTTTAAATATAACATAATCATTCATATTAAAACTGGCATACAAAATGTCAATACATTATCCATAAAACTTGAATGGTATGAAATTACACATCCAAATTCAAACATATCACAAAACCTTAAATACAATATGGAAGTTTTGTATCATAATAAATCGACTTCAATCAAACTAAAAATCCATCAAAAGATGTTGACATTGATGAAATTAAAATCTTTTTAGAGAAATATATCTTTATATTTTGAAATCATTTAAAAGTAACGTAATTATAAAATAAAACAATTATATTAGAAAATATTCTTATAATATTCTAATGGAAGCTTCAATGATGTTATAATGGTGGAAAATAGTCACACCCGCCGTATAAGTTAAAAAAGACATTCTTACCTTATTTTTTCCGAAAAGGTTATAAAGGACCCTATTTGGAAAACAACAGAAAGATTCCTTTATAAACATCTTATAAAAGTAGAACAAGGGTATATATGACTTTAAACCATAGTCTATAAATTAGAAATAGTTTTTTGAAATACATTTGTTAGAAACATGGAAGTGGATGATAAAGTGGTCCGAGTAAATAATTACATATAAACAACCTCAGATAATGAAGAGATTGTGAAATTAACCCTTACCTTGTAATTTTCCATGGTCACGGGTAGGTTAAACTTCTATATAATGGTGAAATAATTGTTATTAAATATTACAAGAATCATATGCATTCATATGATATCATATATTATCTTTTATCATTTCTTTATTAATAATATCTTAGTATTATCCTTGTTTCGGGTGTTAATAGAATCATTTTACATTATATTATTTTTTATGTGATTCATATTTGTTATGGATGGGATGTATCATTTTAATATAAATAATTATATCAAGTCTTTAAACATTATTTATAATCATCAAATGAAAATTATATTTGAATGGATATGATGGGGAATGAATCTCATCACATTCGTGGAGACGGTAATCCATACGTACACACGAGCGACAATATCATTATTCAAATAATATATAATTGGATGGTATATCATAAATATACAGATTCATTATGATGTTATATTTATTATTTAAATCAATTAAACATCATTATTATACCCATCCAAAAAATAATGTATTGAATAACAATTACACCATGACATGGAGACGATAATCCGTATATACGCACGTATGGTGACATGTCATTCAAAGGATGAATATAATAATGAATACAGTTGTACCATATTTACAATAACATAAAAATATATATAAGATACTGGAGTTATTATTTTAGAATTGAAATTCAAAGAATGAGTAAGTGGAAGAAGAAAAGAACTTGAAAGAGGTGATGAAATATTTACCTCTTCTTCAGGGGTTTCGTTTTGATTTGATCAAAAGGGCTCCTTAGGGTGGATTTTTGAGTAAAGGAATGACTATAGGATGAAGCGAGGAAAGTTGAGAGGGTATTTCGTCTGGTTTTGAACAAGCTAAATGGGGTTTAAGATGTGAATTGGAGAGAAGGGTGAGTGCCCTTTTATTAGAGGGGTGAGGGGAACCATAGTTAAATCTAGAAATATTATTTTATAAAAAATCATTTTCGGTTTCTAATGGCTCCAAAATGGATTATTTAAGGGATAAGGTGGGGATGTGTGGAAAACCACCCCACCAATAGGTTTTAGACAGGTTTGTTTCACTATATTAACTTTATCTTTAAAATTTAACTCTTAGTTAAATAGTTTGACATTTACCATGTATCTTTGTATTTTTATATTATATGGTTAATAAACATACTATATACTTCCAAAGGAACCCAAAGTGGTTCATTAATTGTTCACCTATCATAATATAAGTCTGTTTTCCCTGCATTATATTTTTAGGAATATAATATCAATTAATAATATATGGTTTGTTTTACAAACACATTTATGTTGATTTTGACAGAATTTGGTATTTTGTTTTTTTCTAAATTTATAACAATATTATTACTTCAAAAAAATTCATCTAACCATCCCAAATATGTCATAATAACCTAGAAAATTAGTTTAATACATCAAAAGTCTCAAATTACATTTATTTGGATTTTTATAATAATAATTATTTTAATATTTCATTATTACGGTAATTATTGCATCATCATTGTGTCATAAATAAATTTAATTATTTAATTAATAAAAATTATAAATAAAATACAATTATTTATTAAATAATTTTAGATTTCTAGTTAATATATATAGTCGAATTTATCTTATGTATAGCCATATATTAAAAAAAATTAGTTTTTAAACATTTATTTTAACTCTATTAAATATTCTTTAAATAAAATTATAATAAATTTCCTAATCTAATCCTTGTGGACCTAAATGATCATATTTTATTCCTAAGATTTTTTTTGAGTTATACTTATCCAATATAATCAGGACATGTGTTCGGGTAATAATAATATCATTTTTACCCTTTAATACTGTATTTAATTTTAATCGTGGTAAATAAAGGTAAAAAGTTACTATTCAAGAAAAATTATTTTCAACTTATTGAACCACATTTTTATTACTGATATCAACTATGTCTCTTAGATTTATGAAATTCCACTCACAGAAGTGGTAAAATTATGTTTAATGTAAATTTGAAAATCCTTCTAGGAGGTGGGTAGGAGACGGTAAAAAGTTAAATAAAATTTTCATATATCTAAAATTATTATAAATTGACACAAATAAATTACATTGAACTTATATAGGTATTATGTATCTATTTTGACATAAAATAAATTTAATTAAAATATATAATTATTTAAATAAAAAATCAGTTTTAATCTATAACCCAGTGATTTTAACTATTCATCAAAAATTGAATGTTTTCAAAAAAATACCAAAAATTACTCCTAGTATAATTTTGATATTCAGAAGCCAAAAATGATGTCGATTTTGGAGGATAAAATTTAAAAAATTTCAAAACATGGGTATTACTATTCATAACAGTTTGTTTGATTGGTGGAGGTGTGTTAGAACTCGAAGTTGCGTACAACACATGCTATTGTATTATTCAAAGAGAAGTGTACAATGGATTCTTGGTGTGTTACATTCTCCCCTACTTCAAATAAATTTGTCCTCGAAATTTCTAGAATATTACTGCATTAAAAGACTCAAGTGGTTCTTGATCATTAGTTCCTCTGGTTCCCACGTTTCCTCTTCCATCATATTGTTTCTCCATAGAACTTTTACCAGACAAGTCTATCGGTTTCCAAGAACTTGTTCTCTTGTATAAAGAACCTTTAAAAGATCTTCTGAATAAGATAGATTGTGTTCTAGTTCTAATTTTTCATAGGTGAGTACATGCGTTGGTTCAGGAATATATTTTCTCAATAGTGTTACGCAGAACACATCATGGACTTGGAAGTGACTTGAAGGCATTACCAACCGTAATACTACAACCCCAATTCATTCTAGAATTTTAAATTCTCCAATGTACCTGGGACTCAATTTTCCATTTTTACCAAAACAAATAACACCCTTCAATGGAGATAATTTCAAGAAAACATGATCTCTAACATTAAATTCCAAATCCTTCCTACGGTTATCGGTATAGATATTCTACATACTTTCAGATTCTTTGATGTGGGTTTGGATTACCTTCCCCTTTTCCATAGTTTCCTCCGCATGTTCTGAGCCTATGAGTTATCTTTCACCAACATCATCCTAATATGTTAGTGCGTGACTTCTATTTCAGTGCAACGCTTCATATGGTTCCATCTGAATACTTGAATAGAAGCTATTGTTATAGGAAAATTCTACCATAGGTAAATAATGATCCAACATACCTTGAAAGTCAAGTGAGCATGTTCTCAACATGTCTTCTAAGGATTGAATAGTGTCTTCTGATTGTCCATCAGTTTGGGGGGTGGTAGGCAGTTTGGAAGCAAATCTCAATATCCAGGGCTTTCTGAAGAATTTTCCAGAATCATGATGTAAAATGTGGATCATGATATGAAACAATCGAAAATGGTACTCTATGAAGTCTTACAACATCATTAATATATAGTATTTCTAAACTTTCAAGTAGAAAATCATCTCTTATAGAAAGAAACTATGTTGAATTGGTAAAATGATCAACAATGAACAATATTGCATCATTCCTTCTAGGAGTCTTTGGTAGTCCCATGACAATTCCCATCGTAATATTATCCCATTTCTACTCAGGTATGGGAATAGGTTTCATGAATCCTCCAAGATGTTTCCTTCCAGCTTTCACTTGTTGAAAAACCATACATCATGACAAAAAAGTATCAATCTCCCTCTTTTTTTGTCCCACCAAAAATGTTCCTTCAAATCACTATGCATTTTGGTGCTCCCATGGTGTATAGAAAAATTGGAGCTATGAGCATCATCCAACAATTCTATTTTTTGATCAGGTATTTTGGGAACACAAAGTCACTTTCCAATTTTCAAAATTCAATCTACATTCACAAAGTCACTCAATCTCCCATCATTCACAACATTAATCTTATTTTAAAACTCTTCATCACCAGTTTGAGAACTCTTTATCCATTCTAGTATAGATGATTTTGAAACAATTTGAAAAAGTATTGAAGTTCCACCTTCCATGGTAATTCCCATATCCATCTTCACTAGATCCATGTATATATGATCCTTTTCAACTCTCATCTTTTTCAAAACTCCATGATTCTTTCTTCTCAAAGAATCTTCCACCTTATTTTCCTTCCCAGGGCGGCAGTGTGTAGTGAAATCATAATCCTGGAGTAGTTCAAGCCATCTCCTTTGCCTCATGTTGAGTTCTTTCTATGCGAAACTATACATAAAACTCTTGTGACCTGTATATATCTCACATTTTTCACCATATAGATAGTGTCTCTAAATATTCAAAGAAAATATTATAGTTCCAAATTCATGATCATGAGTAGGATAGTTTTTCTCATCAATTTTTAGCTGTCGTGATGCATATGAAATAACCCTATCATTATGCATTAGAACACAACCAAGTCTATTCTTTGAAGCATCACTATAAATTACAAATCCATCATTCCACAATGGTAGAGTCAATATAGGATAATTGTCAAATATTATCTTCAGTTCATCAAAAAAATATTCACACTCTTTTTCTAAACAAATTTTACCCCTTTTTGTGTATGCTTTGTTAATTGGTTAGCCAACAAGGAAAAATTCTAGACGAAACATCGATAATAACCTGCTAAACCAATAAAAATATGTACCTCAGTTATACTCTTAGGTACTGGACATTATTGTATTGCCTTGGTGTTTGAAGGATCAACAGAGATTTCATACTTAGTATCAATATGGCCACGAAAATAATTCTTCTGATGCCAAAATTTACACTTGCTAAACATCCCAAATAATTCATGTATTCTAAGAGTCTACAGGATAAATCACAAGTGATCTTAATGATCTTCGTAGCTTTTGGAGTATACCAAGATATCATCAATAAATACCACTAAAATGTCATCAATATATTCCTTGAATACTCTATTCATTAGATCTATGAATACATAGGGTGCATTCGTCAATCCAAAAGGCATTACTGTAAACACACAATACCCTTACCTAGTTCGCAATGATGTTTTTAGAATGTCTTCCTTCTTCACACACAACTGATGATATTCAGATCAATGGTCAATCATTGAAAAGTATTGAGATCCATGTAGTCAATCAAATAAATCATCAATGCAGGTTAGGGGATACATTTTATTTATTGTTATATCATTGATCTCACTATAGTCCATGCACAACCTCATAGATCCATCATTCTTATTAACAAAAAGGATAGGGTCTCACCTTGGAGAAACACTAAGGCGAATAAATCTATTATTACTCAATTGTTCTAGTTGTTTCTTTAGATCCACTAATTCCATACTAGACATTCAATAAGGGGTTTTTGATATGGGCCTTGATCCATGAATTAAATAAATGGAAAACTCAATTTCTCATTCTGGAGGATGTCGAGGTAAATCTTCTGGAAACACATCAACATATTCTTTGACAATAGGTACATACTCTATTTGAAAATTAATTTCCTAGCGCATTGTTATATCATTCTCTATGTCCCCAATAATTGAATTCAGTTGAGATTCTAGGGGTGGATATACATATGAATTTGGTGGTGACGATTCTGCTCTAAAGATAAGGTGTTCTTTACCATCGTAAAAAAAATAGTAACCTCCTTCTTCTATCAATAAATTTTTGCATCATGGTATGAAATCCAATCCATACCGATGATTATATAAAATTCAATCATGGGTATGATGATGAGATCAGTAGAAAAAGAACAATTATATTCCCTAATAGAGACTGAATCACAAAACGTTGTTGCAATGATACTTCCTTTAAGAGTGTTGACTGACAACTCACATGTTAAATCAAATTGAAAATATCTAATTTTCATAGGAAACTGGGAAGATATGAAACAATTCCATGATCCAGAATCAAATAAAGTATTTTCTAAACATGAGGAAACAATTAAATTACTTGCCCCCACGTATTTCGGAGCATCTACCCCAGCAGTAGTAATAGCATAAGCTTGTCCTTGATCCCTTGTCCTTTTCTAACGTAAGTTCCCATGACGCATAGGAAATTCATTAACATTATGTCCCTCTCTCAATAATTGTAGCATTCAGCATCGATAGTCTCTTTCTTCCCCTTGCAATCGTGAGCTTGGTGGCCTTTTTCACCAAACTTATAACATGCTCCCATTCACCTTAGGCAAATACCAGGGTCTTTCTTCCCACATTTACCACAACATGGATATTCAACTATTCCCTTCATCCTCTAATTTCCATTTCCAGAGTTTTCAACATATCTCTTCTTCTCTTTCTTTTCATTAATGTCGTAAGACATAGAGAATTCATTTTTTTTCTTGATATCACATGAGACAAAATCATCGTACGGCAAGAAGGATTGTGTGACTAATGTTTAATGGAGAAATGGATTTAACCTATCAAATAAATGATCAATAATAGTTCTTGGGTTATTTATATAATCTAAAGCATGCCTCTCTATCCTTTTAAAGTTAGCTTCATACTTTGTGACATTCTCATCCTTCTTTTTCCTCGGAATCAGAAATTGTCTTTCCATATCCTGTCGATGGTGAAGAGGAATGTATTTTTCTATGAAAATATTTTTAACTCCATCCATTCCATATTTGATACTTCATCATCTTCATTTTGGTTTTGAATGAATGACCACCCTAGATAAGCATCACCAGTCAGGTGGTAAACTACAATGATAAATGTTTCCCTTTCACTACTCCCCACGGTGTGAAATATTTTCTCTATGGAATTTATCCACTGATCATCCACTAATGGATTTTTACCCGCATTGGATTGTGGTTTTCTTTATCATGAAGTGATCTAACATTGATCCTCCACACTGGGGCTCAGGGTGCTCCATACGGATAAGGTTATTATTCCTAACCTGGATGAGATATCTCAGTATAGTGATTAGCTGATCAGCACCAGTTTCATCACCAGCTCAACTACAATTATATTGTGTAGGAGGGAAATCTCTACATGGAGTGTGTTCATTGATATGGTTTTCATTCCTTCCACTTGGTTCCATTTCTAAACAATGTCATAAACTAGATTAGTTTATGAATCAAAATATGTAATTCAAAACTTGTAAAACAATTAACATAAATTTAAAATTTTATGGATATAAATCATAATCATAAAAATGTTTTCATTGATAAAGTATACACTCATAAACCCTTAATTATGGTTTGTATTGAAAAGGAGAATTATCCTAAGCATATCCCCCAGGAGTGTCGTAACCAAGAGTGAAGCAAGTCCTTTTGTCGTGCACCCGTTCCCATTCGAGTCTAGCTCAAAGCGGAGTTTTCAGGTTTTACCCCTAGGAACATCTGTTCCAGATCCTCCTCTACCTGCTCGTATCCAGACAGGGATGTATTTCTTGGAAAACTCGAAAAATCTCTACAATACCAAACTTCAAGGAAGTTGTTCCATACTAATCCTCAAATTTTTTCTTAGGGATATGCGCTCTAATCAATGTTTATCTAAATCTAGTTTCCATGGTTTTTACTAAATTTCCTCTGATACCATCTATAACACCCAGACCCCCGTTACAATGATTCGGTGCATTATTACATAACATTTTCATGATAAAAGAATATCAAGTCTCGAAATACCGATTAGATTAGAAGACTAGGAAGTACTAGATATATTAATAAGGTTTACATTACATCATAAATTGAAAAAATAAAACAATATTGTTTCCATAGAACACACTCATATCCCCTCAAACTATCCCTATATGTCTGTCATAAAATACTTCTTCGCATCCTGATAAAAATAAAACACAGAATGTTGTGAGCTCAGATGCTCAGTAAGGATAACAATATTGCGGAAACGTTCATAAACAAGTATAAAAATTTAAGGAAATGTATAAGACTAAAATAAAATCGTTTTAAATATGATCTTCAACATGATATTAAAAAAATAAAATCAAATAATTTCATTTAATTACTCACATGGATATTCAACTATTAGAATAATCAATGAAATATCAATATCCACTTTTATAATAATGGAATCCATAATGCCAAACTTTCATAACCCCAAAGTCAAGGCCTTGTGCCAAGACTACCAATAATATTTTATCAAGGCCTTGTCCCAAGACACTAGTTTGTCTCATGAGACATAACGATTCATCAAGGAGCTATAGTGGGCTCCACCCGTCACATACTATGTCCAATGCATTCATAATATGACAAGGTTTAAACATAACATAAACATTCGTATTAAAACTCGCATACAAAATTTCAATACCTTATCCATAAACCATGAATTGTATGAAATAACACATCCACAGTCAAACAAATCTCAAAACCTACAATAAAATATGGATGTTATGTATCATAATAAATCATCTTCAACCAAACTTAAAATCCATCAAAGGATGTTGACAAAGATGAAAATAAAACATTTTTAGAGAAGTATTTATTTCTATTTTAAAATATTTTAAATGTCATGTAAATATAAAATAAAACATTTATATTTGAAAATATTATTATATTCTTGTAAGGGAAGCTTCAACGATGATATAATAGTAGAAAATTGCCACACACACCGTATAAGTTAAAAAATATTTCTTACCTTAATTTTTTCGAAGAGGTTATAAATGACCATTTTTGGAAAATGATGGAAATATTAAATTATTGACATATTGTAAAATTCAACAAGTGTATAAATGATTTTAACCCATAGTATATAAAATTGTGGTAATGTTATGAAATACATTTTTAAGTAACATGGATGTGGATGAAAAAGAGGTCACAGTAGATAATTACATATAAAGAACTTTAGATAATGAAGAGATAGTGAAATTAACCATTACCTTGTACTTTTCCTTGGTCAAGGGTAGGTTAACCTCCTGTA
Source organism: Viscum album (assembly GCA_963277665.1). Lineage (NCBI taxonomy): Eukaryota > Viridiplantae > Streptophyta > Magnoliopsida > Santalales > Viscaceae > Viscum > Viscum album. The sequence continues at coordinate 776,231 of CAUJRU010000112.1, forward strand.
TAATAGTGAAATATTTTTTATTAAATTATAAAAGAGTTATATACATTAATATGATATCATATACGATATTTCAACATTTCTTTGTTAATAATATCATAGTATTATCGTTGTTTTTGGTGCTAACGGATTCGTTTTCTATTATATTATTTGTTATGTGAGTCATAATTTTTATCAATTGGATGTATCATTTTAATACACATAATTATATCAAGTCTTCAGTTATTATTTTTAATCATCAGATGGAAATTAGTCTTGAATGGATATTATGGGGTATGAATCTCATCGCGTTCGTGGAGACGGAAATCCGTACGTACACATGAGCGACAATATGATTCTTAAAATAATATATAATTGGATGGTATAACATATATATACAGATTTATTATCTTGTTATATTTATTATTTATATTAATTACAAAACATTATTATACCCATCCAAATAATAATGTATTGAATAAAAATTACACCACGATGTGGAGACGGTAATCTGTACGTACGCAAGTTTGGTGACATGTCATTCAAAGCATGGATAGAATAATGAATATGTTTGTACCATACTTATAATAACATCACAATATATATAAGATAAATGAGTTATTATTTTATAATGGAAATAACAAATAAAGAGGAAGTGGAAGAAGAAAGGAACATGAAAGAGGGGATGAAATATTTACCTCTTTTTCAAGTTCTTCCTATTGATTTGATCAAAAGGGCTCCATGGGTTGGATTTTTTGACTAAAGTAACGCCTCTAAGTTTAGGGGAGGACTTTTTAGAGGGTATTTGGACTGCATTTGGCCTATCCAAATGGCTTTGAAGGTGTGAATTGGATAGAAGGGGGAGTTCCCTTTTATAAGAGGGGCGAGGGGCACCTAAGGAAAAACTAGAAATATTATTTTATAAAAGAATCAAATTCGGTTTCTAATGGATACAAAAAAGATTATTAAAAGGATAAGGTTGAGATGGGTCTACAACCACTCAATCTCTATGTTTTATAAAGTTTTGGGTCACTATATTAACATTATATTTTAGATTTAACTCTTAGTTAAATAGTTTGAGATTTTCGATGTATCTTTGTATTTTTATATTATATTTTTAATAAACATACTATATTCTTCCAAGAGAATATCAAGTGGTTCATTAATTATACACCTATCATTATATAAGTACCTTGTCCGATCATTAAATTTTAATGAATAGAATATCAATTAATAATATAATATTTTTTTTTAAACACTTTTATGTCAATTTTGACACAATTTGGTATTTTGTTTTTTATAAATTTATAACAAAATTATTACTTCGAATAAAATTATTATAGACAACCGTAATATGTCATATTAACCTAGAAAATTATTTAAATTCATAAAAAGTCTCAAATTACAATTATTTGGATATTTATAAAATCAATTACTTTAATATTTCATAATTACGATAATTATTGCATCATCAGTGTGTCATAAATAAATTTAATCATTTAATATCTTAAAATTATAAATAAAATACCATTATGTAGGAAATAGTTTTAGATTTATAATGAATATTTATAGTCTAATTTATCTTATGTATAACCTTATATTAAATAAATTTTACTTATTAAATTTTTATTTTAACTCTTTTAACTCTTCATTATATAAAATAATAATAAATGTCCTAATCTAATCCAAGTGGGTCTAAAGTATCATATTTTGTTCATAATGTTGTTTTTGGTCTAGTTGTACTTATTCAATAGAATTAGGACATGTGTTAGGATAATTATTATATCATTTTTACCCATAATAACCCTATTTAATTTTAACCGTGGTAAATAAAATTAAAATGTTACTATTCACCAAAAAATAATATTCATTTTATTGAACCACATTTTTCATACTGATATCAACCGTGTCTGTTGGAATTTTGAAATTCCACTCACATAAGATGTAATGTTATGTTTTATGTAAATTTGAAAATGCTCCTAGGAGGTGGGTAAAGACGCTAAAAAGTTCAATAACATTTTTATATATCTAAAAGTATTATAAATTGACTCTAATTAATTATATTGAACTTATATAGGTATTATATATCTATTTTGACCTAAAATAAATTTAAATAAAATAAATAATTATTTAGACAAAAAAATTGGTTTTAAAGTATAACTCAGCGTTTTTCACTATTAATAAAAAATTACAGGTTTTCATAAAAACACCAAAAATTCACCGTAGGATAAATATGATAATCCGAATCTAAAAATGTAGTTCATTTTGAAATAAAAAAATTAATATAATTTTAAAATGTGGTTATTCTATTTATAATGGCTAGTTTGATTGATGTAGTGTGTTAAAACACGACGTTGCATACAACACATGCTACTCTATTATTCAAAGAGAAGTGTATCGTGGAAGCATGGGGTGTTACAGTAGCAGCATGTTGAGAAACCTGTTGTTTCTAAGAATTGGGAGCATCCACACATGTAGAAGTCATCATCTTCATATGTAGTTAAAAATTTAATTTAGATTACATTAATTTAGTAGTGAACAAATAATAATATGAGGTAACATAATGTATATTACAAAAAAATATATATAACCTAATTATTAAACTATATTTTTAAATTTTTGAAGGGATTTAACTCTTCTATCGAGTATCCAAATCCTTTCCTTATGGTCTACTCTAACATACAAGACGCTGTAAATATTGGGACCACTATGAAATGATTGAAAAGTACCAATGAAAGGGTCATCCTGAGTTGAATTCCCATCCGACCCTTCAGTGGTTTTGGTCGATTATAGAACAATTGGCCACTTTTGATTTTTAGGTTCTGGAACATAAAATACATGTACTACATGTGATTACATAATAAATGGTTTGTATTTGATCCCTTCCATACTAAAATCAAATTTCATGAATCAAAATTCATTTATTTTAACAGCATTCATTTTTTCAACCCACTTGCATTAAAAAATCAGCATTTGGAATATTATATAATCCAAATCCCTTGTTTTTTTAATTATACAAATGTATGTCATATTCATACAAATTGTATTTCATTACATGGTACTAGATACATCACTAATGAAAATATAGCCTTTATCAGTACTAGAAAACGGCATTAACAGTGCTAGAAAAGCAATGTTAATCGAGGCGATGATAAAGGGGGTCCCTTTTATCAGCTCTTATAAAAGCGCTGATAAAGGCCCCTTATATTTTAGCTAAGCATACATAATGATAAAATTTAAAAAAGAAATATTTTTTTTGCAATTCTTGGAGGGGCTTCAACAATGTTTGAAGCCCCTTCAATAGTGCCCCACCTCCCACCACATCCCACACGCCCCAGCCACCACTAGCCTTTAACAGTTCCCCCACCCCCTTTAACAGTGCTAGGCATTATTCCCCACCTGCGTGCGTGTCCTTCTTCCACCAGGATTCAAACTTGGGACTTACTGTCAGCGCGCCAAATCCCTTACCACTCCACCATATTGTGTTTCACTTCATTTATTAATATATATATATATATATATTCCTTTATATTTACTCGTATATTATATATATATATAGTTATAGTAACATATATATATCAGTATACTAATATATATATATATATTAATATATTTATTTGTATATTAATATATATTGATAAGATATGTTTTAAATACATTTAAAAAATATGCTTTTATGTGTATGTTTATAAATAAACAAATATATATATATAAAACATACACATATTATATGTGTATTTGTAAGAATAATTATACATATTTATATATATTTTGTATTATATATTAATATGTATATACATATGTTTAGAATATATAGATAATATATATCAGTGGGTCAATACAGATGCACACAAATACACACACACACACAGACATCATATTTGTATATAAATATAAATATTTTTTATTTTAAATAAAATGGATATTAGTTTTTTATTTATATAAACCTTATATATTGAGAAATATACTTCATATGTATATATGATTAATTAATAATTTATAAAATTAAATTTATATGGGTGCATATATAAAAAATATGTATATATTATTATCTAATTGATTATAAGTAACATTACATTATGAAAAACAATAAAATTTCAAATACATAATATCAAAATAAATTTAAACCCTTGGAATAAATTCATTCCCCAGTATAAAAGGTCAAAAGACCCCCTCAAATGATGTTGAAATTTCATCAAATGTTAAAAAATTTGGGTATATGAAATAATAACTCAGTTTGGGAGGCATTATAAACCTTTTTTGGCCTCCAAAAATGTTACATGAGGTTCCCTTGGGTCACATCACTTATAGACCATCGCAGGATTCGATTGGATATGTTGTAGTGCTCAAACAGACACCCGGATCAAACTATATGGTTGTTTGAAGTCTGAGTTACGTTTTCATCTTTTTTTAGATCTTTATTAATTTTTTTAATTTTGTGGGTCTTAAATTTTTTTGAAATTATTATTAGTCAATGATAATTAACAAATATTATTAAATTATATTTTTATGATAATTTATAAAGCATTTTCAATACATCTCTTACATATTTAGTGAAAATTTTCATTTATAATTATCAAAAATATATTTAAAATAATATATTATATTTATATCAATATAAATATACTTATATATAAATATATTATTTTATATGAAATATTTCTTTAAATATACACATTATCAATGCTATGAAAATGTGTTGATAACCCCCCACCCATTATCGGTGCTATTGAAATATTGATGATAAAGGTGGCCCCGTTAATAGTGCTAAAAAAACTACTGATAAAGGAGGTGTCATTATCATTGCTAAAAAAAGTTCCCATAAAGGAACCCCCTTTATAAGAACTTTTTTTACATCTGTTAATGGGTGGAACTACGAAAACCCAGTTTTGTTGTAGTGCATGCATCACTTTAGACACATGTTTCACTATACTATTTTTCATTGTACTACCTTCGTCATGTTCATTTATATAGATCATATAATAAATAATTACATAACCATTATAAGATAGAAAATTCACACTTTTTCCTCTAGATAGCCATCTAAGTCATTCTAAAATTGACTATATATTTTCATCCAAATATTTAAATTATGGGCTTGAAACCATCTTATAAAGAATGGATTTGTGTATTTGATATCTAGAATTCAACCCATACTGGATTCAAATGCCAAATAATTTCTTTGTGGGTTTCAAAATATGTTGAAACCTTTGAACTATAATCAAAATACAGAAATGTGTGCATTATCAAGATATGTAATATATATTTTGACAACATCTATTCTATAAATTCATTCTCCCATAAGCTGTATAGTGTGATGAGATATTTGTAGAAAAATTCCTTCCACACTGGATAGGTAGTCGGTACATAATTCATTGACTTCCTCAACAATATATCACTCATTAATAAAACCCTCTAGAAGAATTCAATTATTTTACATACCCTTTCATAATATTCATGTACCATTAAATGGGGTACATCCATATATAATGTACAAGACCACATAGTTGAATCTCTTTCTCCAACTAAACTATCATGTAAAAATCATATCAAAGAATGTCGATCGGAAGAACATTTAAAATTCCTATAATATGAAGAAAAGTTTGTCTTCCATAGTTGGAAATTTCATTAGGCCTATAAATTTGTTGAATATAGATTTGAAAAAGAAACATATATTGGTTAATGTATGAAAAACATTATTAGGAAAAATTCAATGTAACTCTACTGGAATTAGTTCTTATATGAAAACATGACAGTCATGGGATGTCAACCCCTTTTATGTTAAATAATACATTAAAAAATTATTTTTTGATATTCAACGAATACCAGTACAGAACCTTTACATCATTCATGAAGTTACAAAATTGATATATCTTATACTTGGAAATGTAGTAAGCTGCTTGATGAATAATATTTTATTTTTCACCCTTCATTGGCATCAACTCATTCTTTATTCTCATGTAAATAATTTATAACCTATCATTATTTCAATCATTTATTTTTCTATATGAATTTTGTAATGTTCAAATGTCACTATAAAAAACATATTTTTCAAAATGAATAACCTTAATAAAATAACTGACATATAGGAAGTTCTATTATGGATATTCAAAAAAACTAATATCTTTTTGCAGCTTGTCTTTTTACGATTTTTCAGAAAAGGTTGACCAAAAGCAGTGTCAATAAGATTTAGTTTCGAAAATAGTTGATCACCTATTAGTACATATAGTGTTATACATTCTTTTGGACTCCCATATATTGATTTCATCCAACCTCGGTAAATATGTTTTCCGGGTAGAATTCAGTGTTGTCCTCGATACACAGTATTTGATGATTGTTTCAACCAAATCAATTGTGTTCTATGTTCACAAATGGTAAACTATAGAGTTCTTTAAAATGCTATATCATGAAAATTTTACATAAGACAGAATGTAATTTATTTTCTAGTACAACATGTATGTCAATGTGAAATCTTAATTTCTATAATAATCAAACAACGTAACACCTAAATCACTCAATAATATCAAAATTTTAATCTATAAGGATTTATAAACTTCAATATCAATGTTTGGATACTTTGGTCCTGATACAAGTATAGATGAAATTATGTATTTTCATTTCATGCACAACCACAGTGGAAAGTTATAATTATAGACCATAATTATCCAGGTACTGTGATTACTGGTTTGAAAATCCAAAGGACTCACTCAATCTGGAGATAGTATAAGATGAATGATCAGTGGATCATTTCCAAATTCAGGATACCCTTTATCAACTATCTTCCACTAATGAGAGTTTATAGGTTGATGAAGTTTCCCAAATTTATTTCTTCTTCCCTTGTGCGCTGCCAATTTTATTACAATCTCCTCACTTCCATTTAGACACATAAACTATAGAATGATTTGAATGTACCATACAACTTTCATAGTCCCTAAATCATCATTATATATCGGGAAACACAACACATTGAATATTAATTAATATATTTATAGTACTTTAGAAATAGAATATAGTCAATGGGATTGGAATATATTCTTTTGGAGAACGTACCCTTTGACTGAAGCATTCGTTAAGCATCTTATGTTCGGATATGAATATCATTTTTTATTGGAGAGTATCATTTATGAGAGAAAGTAGTTCATTAAAACATGATTCAATCAATATATTTCAAATTCTTAAATTATAATTCTTCATTGAGGATGATAAATCAAAATATTTTGTACAACCATCATAAAATGAGGAATTTTCACAACTCTTTAACATCTCAAAAAATTATGGAAAATAAAAAAATCCATCTTAAAATTTCATTGTCTTTTCTTCAATATGATCTTTATCATCATTCATAGATATAATCACATCCTCGACATAGTCTTCTTCATTTTCCACACTTTTAGTCATATCACATAATCCATAAAATGCACATGTGTTATCCTATATGCTAGTTACATTCAGTTTTTCCCCCTGTTTAGGCCAAAATTTATAACATCAATCTGTTACATAAATATCAATTCATCGTATAACTCCTCAGGATTAATTATTCATGAATAAAAATAGAATAAAAAAAGATTTGATAAGATTCATATGCATTATTTTCTAAAAATTTGATGAACTCTTTCACCCCATATTCATACTATTTTATCATATGATTTCCATCCATCAATTTTTTATTAGTATCCAATTTATTTTATTTTATAATATTAATATTTAAAAAATACACAAAAGGGGTCTTTCAAATATGGGGAACCAAACTTTTTAAAAGGAAAAGTCTTTTGGTCTCATGACAAGATTTCAGCGACTAATGTGATAATATAATTTAAGTTGGTTATATGGTAAATTCATTCAACTTACATCTTAATATAGGAATCCAAATACGGAATGGATAGTTTGACATATGGGTGTGTTTTGAACAATGGTATTTGGAATTCCTTACATCGGTACAATTATCATTATTGTATATTTCCACTATAAAGCTGTATTTTTTAAAAACATGGTTATAATTTTCAATGATATGTGTTTTCCATTGAAATATTATCCAGTCATTAGAGATGAGGATATCAATGGTTTCTAACAGTTCCAAATTCCAATCAAAAATATTTTTGTTGATTTATTCCCTAGGAGTTTCACCAAACACCTGTAAAAAAATTATTTAAGAATGAATAAATTTTTTATTATTTGTAATAAAAAAATTAGAAATTTCTATTAAGTTGTAATTATTTTTAACTAATGTGATATTAATTATTAATCAGTTTAAGAAATTACTAATTACGTCTAGTTATTATGAATTATAATAAATATAATAATTTTATTATTATCTTAAATATTATTATTTATGGTTAATTATTACTAATTATTATAAATTAACATTTATTAATATTTTTGAATAAAAAATTGTTATTAAATAGTAATAATTTATATTTTTATATTTTATCTAAGAATATATTGATTATTTGTTAGTAAACAAATAATAATGACTATTATTCATGTTTATTAACTATGAAATTATTAATTAATAAATATTAATACTAACTAGTAATAATTATACAAGGTGATATTCAATATTAATAAATCAAATATAAATGTTAAATTACAAATTACGATAACTTATAAAAAATTAAAATTTATTAATTAGTTTTCTTAATTTTTTAGTAATTAATTGACAATAATTAATACTAACATGTAATTATCAACTATAAACTGATATTAAATATTAATCAATCCATGATAATTGTAAAATTATTAAGATGAATTAGGAGGTAGTTACAAATTAATGTTTATATTTACTAATTAATTATGAATTAATTATCAAATATAATATATGAATTTATTAGTTAAATATTTTATTTATAATTTTATAATCAATTTAAAATATATTTATTTATTAACAATTCTAAATATATATATATATATTAATAATTGTAAATATATTTATATGAAAATATATATTTCTATGAATATATATATATATATATATTTATTTAATTCTATATATTTATTAATATATGAGTATATCTTCTTATAAATATAATATAATTTGTTATTATTTAAATATATTCATTAAAATTTTAATTATTAAGTTCTTGGCTATACAATTACATTAAATCAAACACACCACAAACACAAGACGGAAATGCATACCATAGCCCCACCTCCAAGGGGACTTCCAACCCATCAAAAATTATTTATTTAGTTCATGGCTTGTAGGACTAGTGGGCTTGAAGCCCATTACATGGCCTAAAACCCCAATGCAACATCATATCTTCATCATCCATCCCATGTCACTAGGATTGTTCCATGCTTGCACCAATACCATCCAATATTGTCGTCTATATCCCTTCCTGAATAGTACTATCACTATTACAAATTCTCTCATTAGAGACTTCATCCTAAATTTATTTGGAGATCATGGTTGGACCATTAGTATAGGTCTTTATCAAACCCCAGAGGCAGTTGTTATAGCCACTCCCACCATGACCATTATAGTGGTCTCTATGAAGAACATTAGCAATTGCTTCGGTGGGTTCTAATGGCCCAAAAAACATATGTAGATAGAATCCACCAAAGGAGGTTGTTAATGTTCATGAAAATAGTATAAATAGAAACTAATATAGTTAGTTTAAAATCTAGAGGAATTTTTCAAAATAAATTGTAGTTTAACATTCCCAAATAACCAAAACAAGAAAAACATCCTACAAAAAAACTAATAAAAAACTGATATCCTGACAAACCATCTGATCCAAAATTCTACAAATCCATTCCAAACAACAAAAAGATATCTGGGACGAATAAATTAAACAAACTTAGTATATTATATGTGTGTAAATTTGGATAATGTATATGAAATAATGTTATGTAACATATTAACATCATTTTTCTTTGTATGCGCTATGAAAGAAAATGTTTATCAATGAAAAATTATTGATACAAAAGTGTGATCCTTCTTAATTATTTAAGATGTTATAATATAGGTTAATTCATTCCTCTTGGTTTATTTAACTGAAATCTATTGTCGTTTTATTTCTATTTAAAAAGGTCTAGTTGGATAGATAGTGATACAATAAAAATTACTTTGTGTTTAATTGAACATGTGATCCAATGTTGTTTGTTTTTTATTATATATTTCCATGTTGTTCCAGCTCACAACATGGTGGAAATAGTTTATGTTCATTATTTAACAAATGGTGGTAATGTGGATAATTTGGAATAGAGTGTTTTATTTAGGGTTTTCACTTAAACTGATTAATAAGGGGTGGCCATTTACTTCATTGTTTTTTTGAATGGCCTTATTATTAATAGTGTAATGGCTATTTAAGAATGGTATTTTAATTTAAGAAGACATCATTGTGATTTCTGAATCAATATCACAATTTATCATGTTTATAAAAAGAAATAAAAATGAAATTTGTGTGATTCTGCAACCCGTGATTGGATTTTGAACTTAATATTCACTGGAAATAGTACTAATTTGGAGATTTTATTGAGTTTTCCCACCCATGAGATCATAACATTAGGATTGTTTCACGGAATGATAGTTGGAAAAAAAAATTCCCCATTGGATTAGACATAAATAAATAGACAAGATTGATTATTGAAATATAAAAGGATGAAGATGTTTGGATAAAAAATCATTTTCTCCACTGACTAATATTACGAAAAAGGGTGGAGCTATGATGTCATGATGTTGAAAAAACATGTGTACTACATAATAAATCTTGAAATGTGGGAGTATGGTCATGATAGAAAATTATACAGTCTAATTCTATTACATTGTAACAATCATTAGAAGATAATGAATAGTCTCTAATATTCCATGTTCAGTAATCAGAAAGAGAGGAATAATGATTGATTATTATGTGATATGAAAGGAATAATCGAATGGTTTAAGAGTATCCTAGGACATATATATGATTTGAATATGATAAAGTCACATATGATGATTTATGGAAGGGTAACAATCAGACAATCTAATTTTATAGTATGAAAAGGTGGACCGCAATATATTTCAATACTAATTTACAAAAATGTGAAGGCTTGAGTGTTATGTGTTGGTAGTTGAGTATCAATTAAATGGTGTTCCTGGTATGGTCATTCTTACAGACTATAGAACCCCATAGTTAGATCATGGTGAGAGGATGATGATAATTGAGAAATAGAGAGTATGGAGAAATTTTTATCAGAAAGGGTATTTTATATCAAGAAAAAATTTATTTACTGGAATAAGAGGAGACTAAAGGACCCACATGAATGTGATGTATCGAAAGAACCACTTGAAAATCTGACTGTTATTATCAAACCAGATTAATCATACAATGTTGATGTAGTCACATGTGGTTAATTATTAGAGTGACTAGAAGCATTGACATACCAACATGATAATTAATTGGTGAACATATTATGTTCAAGGTAGATGTGTGTGTTATAAAATATGGTTTTTGATTTACCAATATAGTGTATTGATATTTTCAAAATAATTTTTTGTGTCACGATTATCATGTCATGAATTAATAATGTTGTTTGATGTTTATTGAAAAAAATTTGAAAAACCAAATAGCATATTATACCATCATGGAAACAAGGATGATTTTAGTGGAAACAAGTTGAAATAATTAAATCATCTTCAATCATCATGGATGAATTATTATGAGAAATATACTAAAATTGAAAATACTTTAAAGGAAGGAGTGATTGAAAAAATCTTTATCGGGTGGTGGGTTAGCAGTAAATGTGGGTGGCCAAATTTGGTGGTGAAAAAAAGGATCTTCAATGAAGTTATGTCTATCAGTCATATATATTATGGTGGGAACATGACATGGTCATGAACATGGGTTTCAATAGTAATATGTAATGCCCTGACCCCAGTTACCCAGAGTCGGTGCATTTTTACATAACATTTGCCTGATCACAAAAGATCAACTATCGAATGACCGATTAGTTTAGTAGCCATGGAGGTACTAGATACATTTATTAGGTTTACATTACATCATTAAATGAAAAACTACAACAATATTTTTTCCATAGACCACACTCAGATCCCCTCAGACTATCCCTACAAGTCAGTCATAAATTACTTCCTCACATCCTGGGAAAAATAAAACATAGAAAGGGGTGACCTGAGATGCTTAGTAAGGATAAAAATCTAGCGGAATCTTTCAAAAATAAACATAAACATTTTAGGAAATGTATGAGACTAAAAAAACTCCTTTTAAACATGAACTTCATCATAATATGGAAATGGGAAAATCAATAATACCATTTACATATTCACATGGATATTCTAATAATCAAATAATAACATGAAATATCAATATCCTCTTTCATAATGATGGAATGCATAATACCAGACTTTCATAACCAAATAGTCAAGGCCTGGTACCAATAATACATATAAGATTTTTTCAAATCCCTGTTCCGCGACACTCATTTTGCTTATTAGACCAACCGATGAATCATGGAGCTATAGCGTGCTCCAGCCGTCACATACTATGTCCAATGAATTCTCATATGAATAGTTTTAAACATAACATAAACATTCGTATTAAAACTAGCATACGAAATGTAAATACTTTATCCATAAACCATGAATGGTGTGAAATAACACATCCATAGTCAAACATATCAAAAAATTATCAATACAATAAGGAAGTTTTGTATCATAATAAATCAACTTCAAACAAACTTATAATCCCTCAAAGGATGTTGACATAGATGAAATCAAAACCTTTTTTGAGAAATATCTCTTTCTATTTTGAAATCATTTAAATTTCACTTAATTATAAAAGAAAACAATTATATTTGAAAATATTCTTATAACATTGCAATAGAAGAATCGACAATGTTATAAAGGTAGAAAATATCTGCACCTACCGTATAAGTTAAAAAAAGATATTCTTACCTTAATTTTGTCGACAAGGTTATAAAGGACCTTGTTTGGAAAATGACGGAAATATTCCATTATAAACATATAATAAAACTGAAACAAGGGTATAAATGACTTTAACCCATAGTATATAAAATAGTAAGAATGTTTTGAAATACATTTTTAAGAAACATGGATTTGGATATGAAAGAGGTCCCAGTAGATAATTAAATATAAATAACCTCGAATAATGAAGAGATTGTAGAATTAACCATTACCTTGTAATTTTAATTGGTAGAGGGTAGGTTAATCTCCCGTGTAATGGTGAATTTTTTTTTGTTGAATTATAAAAGAATCGTGTACATTAATATGATATCATATATGATCTTTTAAAATTGATTTGTTAATAATATCATAGTGTTATCGTCATTTCGGGTGTTAACAGATTCATTTTACTTTATATTTTTTTTATGTGAGTCATATTTGTTATGGATGGGATGTATCATATTCATATCACGAATTATATTAGGTCCTTAAACATAATTTTTAATCATCAAAAGAAAATTAGTCTTGAATGGATACGATGGAGAGTGAATCTCATCGCGTTCGTGGAGATGGTAATTTGTACGTACGCACGGGCGACAATATCATTCTTAAAATAATATATAATTTTATGTTATATCATATATATAGAATAATTAACATTTTATATTTATTAATTACATCAATTACACATCATTATTATACCCATCCAAATTATAATGCATTGAATAACATTTACACCACAACGTGGAGAAGGTAATATGCACGTACGCACGTATGGTGACAAGTCATTCAAAAGATGGATAGAATAATGAATATATTTGTACCATATTTATAATAACATTACAATATATATAGGATACTGAATTTATTATTTTATAATAGAAATAACAAAGAAATAGGAAGTGGAAGAAGAAAGCAACTTAAAAGAGATGATGAACTATTTACATTTTTTCTTCAGATTCATCTTTTTGATTTGCTCAAAAGGATCCATTGGATGGAGTTATGACTAAATTAGGTCCTCTAGGATGAAGGTAGGAAAGTTGAGTGGGTATTTGGGTAGGGTTTTTCTGAGTAAAATGGATTTGAAGGTGTTAATTGAAGAGAATGGGGAGTTCCCTTTTATAAGAGGGGTGAGAGGCACCTTAGGAAAAGCTAGAAATATTATTTTATAATAAAATAATTTTCAGTTTCTAATGGCTCAAAAATAGATTATTTAAAGGATAAGGTGGTTATGGGTCTAAAATCACAAAACCAATTGGATTAAGATACATTTGGGTCACTATATTAACATTATCATTTAGATTTAACTTTTAGTTAAATAGTTTGACATTTACCATGCCTCATTGTGTTTTTATATTATATGGTTAATAAACATAGTATATACATTCAATGGAACCCCAAGTGGTTCATTAATGATACAATTATCATTATATAAGTCTTTTCTCTGATCCTTAGATTTTTAGGAATATAATATCAATTCATAATATAATATTTGTTTTAAAAACTCTTTATGTAGATTTTGATACTATTTCGAATTTTGTTTTTTATAAATTCATAAAAGCATTATTACATCGAAAAAAAATTCATCTAAACCATCCTAATGTGTATTATTAACCTAGAAAATTAGTGTAATTTATAAAAAGTCTAAAATTAAATTTATTAGGATCTTTACAATATCAATTTTTTTAATATTTCATTAATTAGGTAATTAATCCATCATCATTGTTTCATAATTAAAATATTTACCTTCTAAAAATTATAAATAAAATACCATTATGTAGGATATAATTTTATCATTATAATGAATTTTTATGGTGGAATTTATCTTATGTATAAACCTATAATAAAAATATTTTAGTTATTAAACATTGATTTTAACTCTTCCTTAAATAAAATAATAATAAATGTCCTAATATAATCCAAATGGACCTAAAGATACATATTTTATTACTATGGTTTTTTTGGTTGAATTAGACTTATCCAATAGAATAAGGACACATGTTAGGGTAATAATAATATCATTTTCACCCTTAATTACCCCATTTATTTATAATCGTGGTAAATAAAAGTAAAAAGATACAATTTACCGAAAATTATTTTCATCATATTGAACAAAATTTTACATTCTGATATCAACCGTGTCTCTATGATTTTTGAAGTTCGACTAACAGAACCAGTAAAATTATGTTTTATGTGAATTCGAAAATTCTCCAAGGAGGTGGGTAAAAGACGGTGAAAAGTTAAATAAAATTTTTATATATCTAAAACTATTATAAACTGAATCTAATGAATTACATTGAACCTATATAGTTATTATGTATATTTTTTGACCTAAAATAAATTTAAATAAAATAAATAATTAAAAAAAATTCGGTTTTAAGGTATAACTCGGTGTTTTTCACTATTCATCTAAAATTGAATGTTTTTAGAAAAAGACAAAAAATTCACCCTAATCCAATTTCAATATTACGAATCCCAAAATGAAGTCCATTTTGAAAGATAAAATTTATAATATTTTAAAAAGTGGGTATTACAATTCATTATGGCTAGTTGGATTGGTTGTGGTGTGTTAGTACTTGTACTTACAAACAACACACGCTACTCTATTATTCAATGAGAAGTGTACCGTGGAAGATTGGGGTGTTACATTCTCCCCTCCTTCGAATAATTTCATCCTCATAATTTCTAAAATATTACTGTATAAAAAGACTCAGGTGGTTCTTCATCATATGTTCATCGGGTTCCCAAGCTTCCTCTTCCATCTGATGGTTTCTCCATAGAAATTTTACCAGACGAGTCGTCAAGTAACTCAACAATTGTTCTCTTGTATCTATAATATTGACAGGCTCTCCGCAATAAGAGAGATCGGGTTCCATTTCTAATTCGTCATAGGTGAGAACATGTGTTGGGTCCGTCATGTATTTTCTCAACAGTTATACGTGGAACACATCATGAACTTTGGAGAGACCTGGCGGCATTGCCAAATAGTAAGAAAAAACCCCAATATGTTCTAGAATTTCAAATGGTCTAATGTACCTGGGACTTAATTTTCCCTTCTTACCGAAGCTTATACTTCCTTTTGTGGAGATACCATCAAGAAAACATGATCTCCTACCTGAAATTCCAAATCCTTCCTTCGGTTATCAGCATATATCTTCTACCAACTTTCAGCTTCTTTGTTGTGGTTTTGGATTACCTTCACCTTTTCCATCGTTTCGTCCACATGTTCTGGGCCGAAGAGTGTTTTCTTTCACCAACATCATCCAAAAAGGTTGGTGTGTGACCTCTCTTTCCGTATAACATTTTATATGGTTTTATCTGAATATTTGAATGGAAGCTAATGTTATAGGAAAATTCTACCAGAGGTAAATATTGATCACACATACCTTTAAAGTCAAGTGATCATGATCTCAACATGTCTTATAAGGTTTGAATAATCCATTTTCATAGTCCATTAGTTTTGGGGTGGTATCCAGTGCTCAAACGAAGTTCAGTATCTACGGATTTCTAAAGACTTTTACAGAATATTGATATAAAACATTAATCACGATCAGAAAAAATCGATAGTGGTACTTAATTAAGTCTCAAAAATTCATTAATATATAGTCTTTCTAGATTTTGAAGTGGTAAATCTACCCATATATCAAGAAAATGTGCTGACATGATAAGACAATCAACAATGAACCGTATTGCATCATTCCTTATAGGAGTCTTTTGTAGTCCCATGAAAAATCCCATCATAATATTATACCATTTCCAATCCTGTATGGTAAGAGACTACATGACTCCTCCATGTTGTTTCCTTTCTGGTTTCACTTTTTGAAAAAACATACATCTTGACACAAAATCAGCAATCTCCCACTTCATGTTGTCCCTCAAAAAAAGTTCTTTCAAATCTCTATACATTTTGGTTCTACCCGGGTGTATAGAGAAGTTGGAACTATGAGCATCATCCAACAATTCCCTTTTTAGATATGGTATATCAGTAACACAGAGTCTCTACCAAAATTTTAACATTTCATCTTCATACACAATGTCACTCGATCTCCCATCATTCACACCTTTAATCTTCTTTTGAAACACTTTATCACCGGTCTGATAACTCTTTATCCTTTACAGTAAAGGTGATTTGGTATCCATTTGAAAAAGTATTGATGTTTCACCTTCCATGGTTACTTCCAAATCCATCTTTCCTAGATCCATGTATATAGGATCCTTTTCAACTCTCATCATGTTCAAAACTCTGTGATCATTTCTATTCAAAGAATTTTCCACGTAATTTGCCTTCCCCGGGTGGAATCGTATAGTGAAATAATAATCCTTGAGTAGTTAAATCCATCGCAATTGCCTCTTGTTGAGTTCTATTTGTGAGAAAATATACTTGAAACCCATGTGATCAGTAAAAATCTCACAATTTTACCATATAGATAGTGTCCCCATATCTTTAATGCAAATATTACAGATGCTAACTCAACATCATGAGATGGATAGTTTTTCTTCGGAATTTTTAGTTGTCGTGATGCAAAGGAGATATCCCTATCATTCTGCATAAAGACACAACCACTTCATTTCATTGAATCATCATTATAAATAACAATACCATCATTCCATGATGGTAGAGTCAAAACATTTGAATTGACTAATCATCTCTTCAGTTATTCAAAAAATTAATCACACTCTTTTTTCCAAATAAATTTAACCCCATTTCGTGTGATCATAGTTAATGGGTTAGACATCTTGGAAAAATTCTGGATGAAAGGTTGATAATAACCTGCTAAACCATTAAAACTGCATACCTCAGTTATACTCATTAGTACTTTCCATTATTGGATTGCCTTTCTCTTTGAAGTATCAATGGAGATTCAATCCATAGAGACAATATAGCCAAGAAAAGAAATCCTCTGAAGCCAAAATTCACACTTTCTAAGCATCCCATATAACTCATGTCTTCTAAGAGCCTTTAGGATAATGTGCACGTGATTTTCATGATATTTGTATATTTTGGGGTATACCTAGAAATAATCAATAAATAACACATCAAAGTCATCAAGATATTCCTTGAAAACCATATTCATTATATCCATGAAGACAGATGGTGCATAAGTCAATCCAAAAGGCATTACTATAAAATCGTAATGTTCGTACCTAGTTCAAAATTCTTTTTTAGAAATGTAATCATTCATCACACACAATTGATGATATCCAGATCTATGCTCAATCTTTGAAATGTATTGTTCTCCCTGAATTTGGTCGAATAAATCATCAATGGCAGGTAGGGGATACTTTTTCCTTATTGATATAACATTTATCTCCCTACAATCAATGCACAAACTCATAGATCCATCTTTCTTATTAACAAAAAGAACATGGGCTCCCCATGGAGAAACACCAGGGCGAATAAATCCCTTATTACTCAATTAATCGAGTTTTTTCATTACTTACAATAATTCCAAAGTGTACATTCTATAAGGGGTATTCGATATGGGCCTTGAACCATAAATTATTTCAATAGAGAACTCAATTTCTCATTCTGGAGGATGTCCAAGTAAATCTTTTGGAAACACATCAACATATTCCTACACTATAGGTACATCATATATTTGAACATTATTTCCCTCACCACCAATTATTTCATTCTCTTCCTCCTCAATAAGGATCATTAGTTGAGATACTTGGGGTGGATCTAGATAAGAATTAGGTGGTGACGTTTCCTCTCTAAAGTTAATGTGCTCTTTATCATCATCATCAAAAATTGTAACCTCTTTCTTTATATGAAAAAATCTTCACATCATGGTCCGAAATCCAATAAATACCGAGGATTATTTCAAATCAATCATGGGCATGACGACGAGATCAGTAGATAAAGAACATTTATATTACCTAATGTGGAGTGATTCACAAAACATTGTTGCAATGATGCTTCCCTTAAGAGTTTTAAATGACAAATCCCTTGTTAAATCAAATTTGAAATATCTAATTTTCTTAGCAAACTGGAAATATATTGAACAATGCGATGATCAAGAATCAAATAAATCATTTTTCAACACAAGGAAACCATTAAATTACCTCCCACCACGTTTTTCAGAGCTTTAACCTCAGTAGTTGTGATAGGATAAGCTTGTCCTTGATCCCTTGGCCCCTTATGAGGTAATTTACCCTGACGCTTAGGACATTCATTCACATAATCCCCCCATTCTCTATAATTGTAGCATTACACATCCACAACCTCTTTCTTCCCCTTGCAATCACGAGATTGGTGTCCTTTTTCACCACACTTGTAACAGACTCTCATTCCCTTCAGGAATGTACCAGGTTGTTTCTTCCCACATTTACCGCATGATGGATATTAAACTTTTCCCTTCTTCCCCTTATTTCCTTTTCCAAGAGTGTCCTAAATGTCTCTCCTTCACTAGTTTTTCTTTAATTACATAATACATAGAGAATTATATTTCTGTCTTGATAGAATAGGAGACAATATCTTCGTACAATGAGAAGGAACGTGAGACTAATGCTCGACAAGGAAATGGTTTTAACCCATCAAAGAAATGATCAATCTTAATTCTTGGGTTACGTATATAATCTAAAGCATTCCTCGCTAACCTTGTAAAGTTTTGTTCATACTTTTCGACATTCTAATCCTCCTTTTTCCTTAGACTCAGAATTTTTTTCCCATATCTGCTGGATGGTCATGAGGAGATTATTTTTCTAAAATAAATTCTTTAACCTCCCTCCATTCCATATTTGATACTTTCTCACCATCCTTTGTTTTTTGAATCATTGAACACAATTGATCAACATCTCCATTGAGGTGGTATACTGCCACAAAAACTTTTTCCCTTTCACTGCTTCCCAAGGAGTAGAATATTTTCTCTATGGAATTTATCCATTACTCAGCTACTAATGGATTTGTACCCACATTGAATGTTGGTGTTTTTTCATCCTGAAGAATTCTTACATTGATCTTCCACATTGTGGATCAAGGTGCTCCATAAGGGTAAAGTTATTATTCATAACCTGAGTGAGTAGTCCCAGTATGGTTATTTGGTGACCAGCACCAGTTCCATCACGAACTCCACTATAATTATCTTGAGTAGGAGGGAAATCCCTAAATGGACTGCACTCATTGAGACAGTTTCCATTACATCCACTATGAGACAATTCTAAATAATGGAATAAACTAGATTAGTTTATGAATCAGAATACATAATTTCAAACTTGTAAACCACTTAACATAAATTGAACAGTTTATGGATATAATACATAATCAAACAAATGTTTTCATTGAGAATGTATATACTCATAAATCCTTCATAATGATTATTAATGAAAATTAGAATAATCCTAAGCATATCCCCCGGGATTGTCGTAACCAAGAGTGCAAAAAGGCCCGTTGTCTTGCACCAGTTCCCATTCAAGTCTAGATAAAAATGGTGTTTTCTGGTTTTACATCTAGTACATCTGTGCCAGAGATGCCTCTACCTACTCCTATCTAGACAGGGATGCATTTATTGGAAAACTTACAAAATATTTACAATACAAAAATTCTAGGAAGTCCTTCTTTGTTAACCCTCAAAGTCTATCTTAGGGCTATGTTCCCTAATTAGAGTTTATAAAAATCTAGTTTCCATGGTTTGTACTACATTTCCTCAGATACCAAATGTAATGACCCGACCCCAGTTACCAAGAGTCAGTGAATTATTACATTACATTGTCATGATCACAAAATATTGAGTCTCAAAAGGCCGATTATTTTAGCATCCTTTGAAGTACTAGATACATTCATAAGGTTTACATTAAATCATAAAATGAAAAACTACAGAAAAATTGTTTCCATAGACCACACTCATATCCCCTTAGACAATCCCTACAGTTCATTCATAAAATACTTTTTCACATCCTGGAGAAAATAAAACATAGAAAGGGGTGAGCTCAGATTCTCAATAAGGATAACAATCTAGTAGAAACATTCATAAATAAGCATAAATATTTAAGGAAATGTATAAGACTAAAACAAAAGACTTTTAAACATGAACTTTAGCATAATATTGTAGAGATAAAATCAAATAATTCCATTTACATATTCACTTGGATATTCTACTAGTTGAATAATCACATGAAATAACTTTCGTAATGATGGAATGCATAATACCATACTTTCATAACCACACAGTCAAGGCCTTGTGCCAAGACAACAAATAAGATTTTGTCAAGGCCTTATGCCAAGACACATGTTTTTCTCATGAGACCAACCGATGCATCGAGGAGCTATAGAAGGCTCCCCATGTCACATTCTAAGTCCAATACATTCCTCATATGAAAATGTTTAAACATAACATAATCCTTAATATTAAAACTGGTATACAAAATGACAATACATTATCCATAAACCATGAATGGTTTGAAAAAATAGATCCACAATCAAACATAACACTAAACCATCAATACAATATGGAAGTTTTGTATCATAATATATCAACTTCAATCATACTTAAAATCCATCAAAGGATGTTGACATTAATGAAATCAAAACCTTTTAAGAGAAAGATATCTTTCTATTTTGAAATCATTTAATAGTCATTTAATTATAAATGAAAAAATTTTTATTTGAAAATACTCTTATAATCCTATAAGGGAAGCTTCGACGATGTTATAATGGAAGAAAATAGCCACACCCACCGTATAAGTTAAAAAAAGACATTCTTTCATTAATTTTGTCGAAAATGTTATAAAGGGCCTTGTTTGGAAAACGACAGAAATATTTCTGTATAAACATCATATAAAAGTAAAAAAAGGGTATAAATGACTTTAACCCATATTCTATAAAATAGTAATAATGTTTTGAAATACATAATTAAGAAACATCGATGTGGATGATAAAGAGGTACTAGTAGATAATTACATATAAACAACCTCAGATAATGAAGAGATTGTAGAATTAACTCGTACCTTGTACTTTCCCTTGGTTGAGGGTCTATTAACTTCCTATATAATTGTGAAATAATTGTTATTAAATTATACAAGATTCATTTACATTAATACGATATCATATATGATCTTTTAAAATTTCTTTGTTAATAATATCTTGGTATTATCGTCATTTCGGGTGTTAACGGATTCGTTTTCCTTTATATTCTTTATTATGTGTGTCATATTTTTTATGGGTGGGATGTATCTTATTCATATACATAATGATATCAAGTCTTTAAATATTATTCTTAATCATCATTTGAAAATTAGTCTTTAATGGATACGATGGGGAATGAATCTCATCCCGTTCGTGGAGACGGTAATCAGTACGTACGCACGAGGGGAAATATATTCCTTAAAATAATATATAATTGGAAGTTATATCATATATAAAGAATCATTATAATGTTATATTTATTATTTACATCAATTACACATTATTTTTATACCCATCAAAATAATAATGTATTCAATAACAATTACAGCATGACGTGAAGACGGTAATCCGTATGTAAGCATGTATGGTGACATGTCAGTAATTGGATGGATAGAATAATGAATATGATTTTAAAATATTTATAATAATATCACATTATATAGAAGATTCTGGAGTTATTATTTTAGAATGGAAAGAACAAAGAAAGAGGAAGTCGAAGAAGAAATGAACTTAAAAGAGGTGATGAAATATTTACCTCTTCTTCAAGTTCTTCTTTTTAATTTAATCAAATGGACTCCATATGATGGATTTATGACTAAAGGAGTTCCTATAGGATGAAGGTAAGACCGTTTAGATGGTATCTAATCAGGGTTTCCTATAAAAATTGTGTTGATCGTGTTAATTGGAGAGAAGGGGGAGTTCCCTTTTATAAGAGTGGTGAGGTGCACCTTAGGAAAATCTAGAAATATTATTTTATAATAAAATCATTTTCTATTTTTCATGGGTTCAAAATGTATTATATAAATGATAAGGTGGGTATATGTCTAAAACATCTCAACCAACAGCTTTTATACAGATTTGGGTCACTATATTAACTTTATCATTTAGATTTAACTTTTAGTTAAATAGTTTAACATTTACCTTGCCTCTTTGTACTTTTATATTATATGGTTAATAAACATACTATATACTTCAAAGAGAATCCCAAGTGGTTCATTAATGATACACCAATAATTATATAAGACTTTTGGCTGATCCTTAGTTTTTTAGGAATTGAATATCAATTAATAATATAATTGTTTTTAAAAAAACTCATTTTTGTCAATTTTGACACTATTTGGTATTTTGTTTTTTCTAAATTCATAATAGCATTATTACTTCAAAAACAATTCATTTAACCAACCGTAATATGTTATATTAACATAAAAATTTTTCTTAATTCCTAAAAACTATCAAATATCAATTATTTGGATTTTTATAATATCAAATATTTTAATATTTCATTAATTAGGAATTTACTGCATCATCATTGTGTCATAATTAAATTATTTAACGTCTAAAAAATATAAATAAAATAAAATTACATAAGAAATCTTTTTAGATTTCTAATTAATTTTTACAGTCCAATTTATCTTACGTATAACCCCATATTAAAAAAAATTTAGTTATTAAACATTGATTTTAACTCTTTTAACTCATCCTTAAATAAAATAATAATAAATGTCCAAATATAATCGAAGTGGTCTTAAAGGATCATATTTTATTCCTAAGGTTTTTCTGGATGAATTAAACATATCTAATGGAATTATGACATGTATTAGGGTAATAATAATAATATCATTTTAACCCTTAATTACTCTATTTACTTTTAACCATGGTAAATAAAAGTAAAACGTTATTATTCCCCAAAAATTATTTTCATCTTATTGAACCAAATTTTTCTTACTAATATCAACCATGTCTCTTGTATTTTTGAAATTAAACTCACAAAAGCGATAAAATTTTGTTTAATGTCAATTCTCAAATACTCCTAGGAGATGAGTAAAATACGGTGAAAGGTTCAATAAAATTTTTATATATCTAAAAATATTATAATCTTACTCCAATGAATTACATTGAACCCATATAGATATTATGTAACTATTTAACATAAAATAAATTTAAATAAAATAAAAAATTATCAAAAATTCGGTTTTAAACTATAACTCAGTGTTTTTAAGAATTCATCAAAAATTGAATGTTTTCAAAAAAATACAAAAAATTCACCCTAAGCTAATTTTAATATTACGAATCCAAAAATGAAGACCATTTTGAACGATAAAATTTATAACATTTCTTGTAGTTGGTATTACTATTCATAACGTCTAGATTTATTGGTTGTGGTGTGTTTGAACTCGATGTTGTGTACAACACACACTACTCTATTATTCAAAGAGAAGCATACTGCGAAAGCTTGGGGTGTTACATAATTCCTAAGGGGCCTTAAAATACAAACAATGATAAGGCCTTATGGGGATTATAGGAATTAAAAATTCATTTCATGTCCATCATTCATTGGCATTAAAATTGAGTACATTAACTAATAAATGATCTCACTGGAAAGGATTAATTATAATGATAGTTGATACTAAATATTTATACATAGAGTGGATGAACTATTTCTTCTTTTTTTATCTGTGGTGGTTTTTGGGTGATCTAAATTCAACAGTCGTGGCTTCTCAGTTGGGATTTCAGTGTTTCCATTAGTTTGGATGAATGTATTTGTGAACTAGATGTATCTATTTCCAACATATAATTAAAGGAGTGTATATGCTATCAATATTTAGAGGATATTTAATTTCATTGTAAAAAATAAACCAGGAACATATAATTAGCTAATAGGGTAGTGTATAATGATATATAAGTCTCATGGTGGAATAGTTTCCTAATCTCAATCATTAAATAATTTATTGACTATATCAATGTTCCAACATAATACTCATCTTGCATTATATCCCAAACACTATCACCCCTTAATAAATCATATAAAATTAGATCCTAAATAATATCACGAAAATATTTTTTATACATTTCCCTCCTTGTTAATTTTCATTATAATGAAAATTTAAATTTGATTTGTGAAATTCATAATAATAATAAAACAAAATTATATATTCAATTTGAATGAGAAACTATAATGATAAAAAAACACAACTATTGAATATGATGCGATAAGTGAGACCATCACAGTTACCTCCATTTGGTACACCATAGGCATAAAAAATAAAAAAAATATGAAGATAATAATAATGAATATAATAAAAAATTATATAAATAAATTCATTATTAACCTAAATTTTGGGATCCCCAACACCATCACCTCAGTGCATTTTCTCCCACAGAGCTCTGACCTCAGATAATAGTTTCACATTTAACTATTTGGAAGCATAGTTCTTTGCCTCTAAATATGTCACCTATTGTTTCATACCAGTAGAATGAGTAGCCACATCTTTAGCACGTAAAACTATAGAATAGTTAATCATCATTCCATATGTAATGTTATATCTATTTCTATCACAACTAATAATGCAATTTTATATCTCATTCCATCGCAAGAAAAGTTGTCACTGGTCGTCTATTAGCAGTTCTAACATGGACTCAAATTGAGCCTATGTAATATATCAATATACATAAATATGTACATAAAGATTTATTTAATTATTGATAATTAGTACAGATTCATATTATAAGATCATCAACCTCCATGTCATTTTGATCATAATTAATCATCCACAACAAAATTTTATCAGCCAATGCTCCATTATCCCATAATTATATACCAATAATATATAAATATAGAACACAAAACCATATTAAATAAAAAATTTAAAATGAGTATAATAAAAGAAAATTTGAATCTGGGACACGTGATGGGTGTCATTCCTGAAAGGTGGTCTATGGAATGTACGATTCGAGGAATGACATACTTCCACCTCCAAAATTCAATTAATTCAAATTTCAAACAAGATAAATGCCACATATTCATAAAAATATATATTACAAAATTAATATAATCACCATTTAATCATTAGTGGACCAATACCAAAATTACTTATTCCACTGAGAAGGGAGAATGCCTCTATGGACTCCGTCCAGAATGTCTAGGGCCCCAAAATTTGGTACCCATTACTCCATCATGGATCTCCTTTATGATATTTCCAAATTATATGAAATTTACCCAAACAAAGCAGCCAAAACTCATTGATTATAACTCTTATATTATACTAATTAATAGAAAACATTATAAAAAATGTTAGTATTTTTTAAACATAGCTATGAAGTGGAAATGATCCTCTAACATGAACTTCCCTCCATAGGTGATCTAATGTATCCCTATGGAATAAATCACATTCACATATATTCAATGAAAATCTATGTGGGTCACATATTATATGACCCAACTAGAAAATAGATTAAGGGGAACCCACTCCCATTGGATGGAATGTCTCGTCAAATGATATGTAAAGGGTCGTGACATAATTCCATGATGAAATACCACAACATGGGCCTCTCCTATGAGAGGAATATGTTGTTACGTCTGAAAAAATTGAAAATAATTTCATACATAATTATACATATGTGCATATATATATATATATATAACTAAATATTAAAATATTAAAATGAATTTACATTTATACACACCTCGGCCCATAGAAACAGATGGCTCTTTAGAATGATGTGGATCGGGATACTATTTCCCTGACATGTCAACAATCATAGAAAGAATTATTATGTAAATGATTAATTTCCAATTATAGTGCATATATATTGTGAACTACAATGTACTTGTTTAGTTTTTATTTATTGTACATATATCTCATCAAATATGCAGGAGTACCAAGATCAAAACACATGTCCAAGAAAACCTATCACGGCTATAAAATCAGCCCTTAACAGTGGTATAAAAGGCCTTTATTGTTGGTAAAAAAGTTTTGATAATCATGTTGTGGTTAAAATTCTGAAACAATTATTAGCTCTAAAAAACACTATTAAAGGTCCCCATTGATCTATGCTTTTTTAGAACTTTTAATGTGTGCCATTAACAACACTTTTTTAGCACAAATAAAGGCCCAAGTGAGAAATAGTATATTAAACAAGTCCATGGCCCACCTACCCCCCATTATCATCACACCCCCACCATTTTTCAGCACATTAGAAAATCTCATCACCCCGTTTGTGCCCATTCCTCTAGTGAGTTTTGAACCCTAGATCTCTATCTTATACACCAGCGACTTTACCACTATGTTATACTATTTGGTTTTAGATTTTTTGATATATCAATGTATTTCGATCGATTTTTTACCCATATATATGTGTGTGGGTGTGAGTGTGAGTGTTTTTTTGTTTATATTTATATGTTTATTTATAATTAAATATTTTTTATATGTATATATGTTTAATTATTTATTTATAAGATAAAATATTTATGTCTAAATATATATAAAAATATGTATATTTTGTTATATATTGGATTATAAATAATTTTACATTATGAAAATTGATAAAATTTAAAATCCCTAATATCATTATGAATTTATGCCCTAGGAATAAATTTAGTCCCCACTACGGGTAAAAAGGCCCCTATAAATAATGTTTAAAATCCATAGAATGTTTAAAAAAATGGGGTTCCCTGACTAAAAACATAGTTTTGGAGGCCTTATGGGGATGTTTTTGCATCAAAAAATGCAACATATGGGTCCCTTGTGTTTCCAACTCATTTAGCTAATCACAAGTTTTGATTTGATATGTGGTAGAGACCAAATCGACACTCATATTTGAAGTTATGACCGTTTGATGTTTAATTTTTTTCAACTTATATTAGATCTTTTATTAAATTTTTATCTTCAAATTGATATTAAATGACTATTACTCAGTAATAATAAGAAAATTATTAATTAAAAATAATTTCTTGTTATTTTATAACACATTTTCATTAAGTATCATAGATATTAAGTATAAATTCATATTTTACTTATTTAAAAAATATTTCAAAATAGATATATTATATTTATAAATATATAAATATATTTTCATATTAATATATTATTTTTAATGAAATATAATTTTTTTGAAGTATACACTTATCAGTTGTTGTAAAAAAGTATTGATAAAATGGGGTCTTTATTAGGAATTCTAAAAATATTTGATAAACACCCCCAATCAGCACTTTAGTACAAGTGATAATAAAGGTACAACTTTAACATCTCCTATTTTAGTGATGTTAAAAACCCCCCATTAACAATGACATATTTAGTGCTGACAATGGGGGTCTTTAACAGTATTTTTAACTCACATTGTTAAATCTCTTGTGCTGGATAATCCCATTTTTGTAGTAGTGTATGATATTTAAATGTTACATAACACTGAAATCTTGTAGCAAAATTTCAATATACAAAATACATTCCTTTGATTCATCAATAATGTTAAATTAATAAAGACGGAGTTTCTCAACCCCAGGATATAAACGGAGTGGAATGACTCTTTCCACTACCAACAATTAAATATCATCACAATCATATACTATAAAAGAGTCATCTAAATTCATGAAAATAAAATAATATGTCATTGTCCATTCACTTTTCATTCAAAAAGAGAGGCCCCATTGTTTAATGTATAGTAATTGGTTGTTGATGTCCACTACTTGATATATCCATGATCATAAATGGGGACGATTATATTCTCGAGTTCCATTCTACTCATTGGTGGGATAACTTTTAATTTTTTTATTGGATTTCTTTAAGGTAATTTTAGTTTTTTTATTTTTATTTTACATTCATCTATGTTGCAGTCACCTACTCTTATTGAGTGTTCCCTAGATCATCATCTTGTGGCATAACCTTCTTGTCATTTCTATATTAATTCCAAAACCTTGTAATGTTCCAATTATTTATAATTCAATCATGGATTGACCAAGTATTAAGGAGATCAACTAAATTGATAATGTTTAAAGGGAGGTTGTGCAAAAATGAAGGGTGTAAGTTTCTAGTTTTCTTTCTTTTGAGGCACCCTAAATAATTCCAATTTTTATAGTTTTCTTACTATTATTTTCCTCTAAAAAATATAGTTTTTTTGCCTATAGCATTATATCCACCATATGTCCACATAACAAGCAGTGGAGCATGAAATATATTAATTTTATTATTCTAATAATAAAATAGATAGTTCATAATTAAATTATGGTGCTTCTATGAAAATAATGAATCTTTTTATATAGTTCAATCTCCTTCATGTCACGACCCATCCCTTAGGGCCCGTGCTGTGACATGCCCCAAGCCCGCCTCCCAATGGCCAAGCGTTGGAGACTAGTGACAACGGCATCAACCTACAAGTGGGAGGAATTTTAGTGAGTATATGTACTCATGCACACAAATCCAAGTCCCATATCATCCATGTTAAACAAGCATTCCACGAAAAACCACTGAGTAAAAGTAAAAATAAATGTCAATTAGTCCAGAATACAAACCCAAAAAAAGTAAAAATGGAAAACATGAAAGTACAAAAAAACCCTGGAATGGATCTTCTATAAACACTACATGATGGTTAAGTACAGAGTAGCTACTGGATGTTGTATATGTACACCCCGCATTCTTGGCCTCACTGGGCCCCACCGGGTCTTGGGCCACCAAATCCTCTATCAAGTCAGTGGTCATCTACACTAGACACAACACATACGAGAGAAGCCCGTGCAGGGGTGAGTAATAATATACTCATTAGAGACCCCAAAACAAAAAGGAAATACTACAAATAAATCCACAAAAAAACCACAAAGCATGATCACCATGCATAATCATGAAGCAAGACAGATCACACAAGGTATATTCTAGAGTAGAAACGTAGAACCTTTTGTTATAATGTTGAACACTACGTGATACTGAAGAAATCCTCCTCAATGAGTATAGTATGCTGTCCATGTCACATAGAATCCACTTCCCATGAACTTACAACTATTTTGGTACTCAAACCTAATACGTATCATGGGTAAGACGGGTGACACCAGAGTCGCTCCCCACCATAGGCAAGTCAGTCACATAGAAGCTACTTCCCTCTTATTGGCATACCAAGGAACTCTTGATGTTAAGTATCATGGGTCTTCCAAGTCACACAAAAAGCCTCTCGCCACTGCGGGGCTGTCGGCTCTCATAGAAGTCAGTTCCAACTAATCCATAGTATTTGATCCACATATGGCAGCTCTCCAGTAGTCCTTTTGTCTCATCCATCCACAGGGTTTCCACACGTAGCTAGATCTATATCGAGATAACCGCTCCCCAAGACATTCATCTAATTTAAACATCCTTGATAACCTCCACAGAGTTTACCAAAAGCTCGTCTTCATCATGAGGGTTCTAGCTCCACAAATTTCTTTCCAATCAGACACCTAGTTTGAATGATATTAGTGTTTTTCCAAAAACAAAAGGCCTAGTGGGGTCTGGATCCCCACCGACCTAGACTGAGGTCCACCAACCTGACCTAGGTCTGCTGACCAAACTTGGACCAAGGCCAACCTGGGTGCAGCCCATTGTCGGGGGTCCGGCCTGCTAGCCCGCCTGGCCTGCCTAGCCAGGATGCGGCTGGAATCCATGTAAGGCTCCCTTTCCCCTTGGGTCGTCCACAGGGCCACCTACCAAGTTGCGGTTGATCAACCATTTAAACTATGTGGAACACGGAATGTTTCCTTATCTTCGTAGTTATGAAATGGATGAGTGGAAACATCCAGCCGTTGGCCCTTGTTGCAGCAACACGGTCAGTTGACCCTGGCGTCCTCCCAGCATGCCGACAGTTTCTTCTTTTGACCATCTGGTATACATCGTTGGTCCATTCTTCGCATATCTTGATGCTATGGCCTCTGGGGGATCATGTCTTCCCTAACAAGGCCTCAGATCATCCTATTCCACAATTTGAAAACATGGTCATGAAGAATACACAAGAAAAAGGGCTTGGGCCATGTTCATATCGACCCTCACCATCAACATTAGAGTTTTAAAACAAGGGAAGGATCGGGAGGATTTTCGACCAATAATAATTCAATTATGAATAGAAACCCCAAGAAACAACACCCTTCGACAAGAACAGATGATACATAGTTCCACCTATTTGTGGGTTGATCTATTTTTGTCATTTATAATGATGAATAGGGAAAACTTAAAACAGATAAACCCTTTCCTTGATTGAAGTTCAACTTTGAGGAGCCCCACCCTCAATGACTCAACCTCCACTATCATTTTTCACTTCCTGGTCCTGTTCTTTGTAAGGAATCAATGTATCTAATGATCCTACTGGTGTTTTTCACTAGTCATTAGAGGGAGTCCTGGATATAGGTTTGTCAGAATTTCCACGATTTAATACTCAACTCTCCAATGCATTATCTTATTAAATGAAAACATGTTTCATTGTTTCTATTACACTGCAATGCT
The DNA here is from genome assembly GCA_963277665.1 of Viscum album. Taxonomy (NCBI): domain Eukaryota; kingdom Viridiplantae; phylum Streptophyta; class Magnoliopsida; order Santalales; family Viscaceae; genus Viscum; species Viscum album. The sequence goes on from CAUJRU010000112.1 coordinate 807,462, forward strand.
ACATCATTACATTGTTTTGTTTATATAACACATTATATGTTATGCCTCAATTAATGCGTCATTTTGCTGGAATAAAATAGTCCATTAAAGAGCATCCTTTAATGTGGCTCATCACCGCACCACAATGTCATCGTCCTCTGCTCAATGGTTAAAAAAGGAACAAAATAACTTTTTATGTTATTTAATTATTTTTTAAAAAATTATGAAAATTATCTTTTCCACCCAACCCTTTCTGGTCATTGTTACGTTGTTTCTAGGAGAACCCTGGTTCTCTGAGATTAACAGTGCCCTCATATTTTTTTATCTGAGCACCACTTCAAAAGATATAAATACCCACATACACATTTACTTGGGTAAATATAAAAAAGTTCAAAATTTAGTTCCAGAATCACAGGGTCTTGGAATCTCTTTCCCTCAAAGCGTGTGGTCTCAAAATAATACCATTCAATTTTAATAAAAAGTATACTGAATTCTGCGACATTACATTCTCAAAACCTTAGGGAATTACATCCCTAAAGGTCCAAATTAGGGATAATAAATCAAATTGGGGAACTAATCATGAATCAGAGCCTCCCACTCCCATGTGCTCTCCTATAGGTTCCCATCATTCCACCAAATATGCACCAGAGGCATAAATCATCTACGAAGGAACTTCTCCTATTGATATGATATCTCCCCAGGGAACTCATGAAACGTTTCCCCATCGTCTATTCCCAACTCCCCAAAGTTGATGACTTCTGATAGATCATGTGTGTACCTCCTCAACTACGACACATAGAGAACATCATGCACCTGGTGCATCTGGGGGGAGATATATGTGGTACACCACTCCACAACACTGCTATGATTCTGAAAAGCCCCGATCAACCTTAGAGATAGCTTACCGCCCTGACTAAATGTCTGCAATCCCCATCGAGGTGAGACCAAAAGGAAAACATAGTCTCCCTCCTCGAACTACAAGGTTCATTACCTCCGATATGCATAAGATTTCAATCCGCTCTGTGCAGTCCTCATCTACTTTAGGATTATCTGCATCTTCTACGTTGTAGACCATACAAACTCTAGACTAATGAGTGATAACTATTTTGGGTATGTACAGCATAGAGGTGATCTGAATGGACACACGTACATGGCCTCAAACAATACCATGTTGATGGTGGAGTGATATATTTTGTCATATGAAACCCCCTCCAGTGGTCTGTGTTCCTCACAATTGAGAACAAAATCAAGGACACAAGAAGGAATATTTTCTTGCAAGGTCTGAATGGTCCGCTTTGTCTGACCATCTTTCTAAGGATTAAATGTTGTGATCAACAGTAGTTGAGTCCGGAATGCCTCCAGCAACCCCCTCCACAATTGGGATGTAAATCGTGCATCACGGTCTGATACGATCATTGAAGGAACCCTGAAAAGCCGCACTATATCTTGGATGTAGAGGCATCCCAATATCTCTACTGATACCAAAGGGGATTTCTGTAACTCCCCTAACACCTACTCGAGTAACGTCCCTGGTACTATGGTGTGTCCCTTAAAAAGGATGATGTGCTCCCCAAGTATCAAAAATCCATCAAGAAATTGTCCTAAGGATATCTGAGCACGTCAGACCACATTTTAAACATCCCAAAGTTGTTCCACCTTGAATCGATGTAAAAGTTGGGGATTAACAATAACTGAATGATGGAATGTTTTTCCATCGCTATATATAAATAACATCTTCATCACAACTACCTAATATGTCACCTCACACAATAGATGTAAACCATACCTCCTACTGAGCATGTCTGCCACATCGTTCCCCTTCACAATAGTATATATTTTTTCAAACTCATAGTCCTAAAAGATCTATAGCTATCCCTGATGTATGAAATTCAGGTATTTCTGTGATAATATTTACATAAGATCCTTGTGGTCAGAGTCGATGGTAAACTGCTCACCCATCTAGTAGTTCCACCACATCATCAAGGCAAAGACCACGACTTCTAACACCAGGCCATGGGACGGGTAGTTCTTCACATGATTCCCAAAATCCATGGGCCCTAAGTGATCACTACTTGATCCTGCATCAGGAAACATCCTAATCAATTCCCAGATGGTTGCAGAAGACTATATATTCAGTTCCCTCATCTGCTAGTCTCTATATAGGGGCACTCGTCAGTATCTACCTCAACTTCTAGAAACACTGTTGTCAATTCTCTGTCCATACGAAGGGATTTCCCTTCTACGTCAAGGCTAATAAAGGTTCTGATACTTTGTAAAATGTGGCCATGAACCTATAGTTGTATACATACAACCCCAAGAAACTCTTCACAACATTTATGCTCCTTGGTGGTTCCTAAGAAATCAATGCCTCTATCTTTTCCAGAACCACTGCATCTTGACCCTCTGAGATGACATGTCCAAGAATGTGGATCTCCCACATTTAGAACTAACACTTAGAGAGAATACTATAAATCTGTCTATCCTGGATTTTATCTAGGAAAGACATTAGGTGTGTATCATGATCCTTCTCTAACATAGAGTACACCAAGATTTCATCAATGAAGACTACCACAAAAAAATTAGGTATGTCTATAAGATTCTATTCATAAGTACCATAAACATGGTTGGGGAATTGGTCACACCGAAGGGTATCACCAAAAACTCATAGTTTCTATACCCGCACCTTAAGTCTATCTTTTTTACATCTTCATCTTATTTACAAATCTACTGGTATCCTGATATGAGTTTTATATTTGAGAACCACCTAGCTCCCATCAACCGATTGAAAAAGCCACCAATACTTTGTAATGTATACTTGTTCTTCATGTTAACTTGGTTCTGGTGTCAGATGTCCATGCATACCCTCAGGCTCCCATCTCCCTTCTATGAAAACAACACTATGCCTACCCATGGTGAAACACAATGCCTCACAAGAATATTCTCTTGCACGTCCTTCAATTGTACCCTAAAATCATGTAGCTCTGTAGTAGCCATCTGATATGCCAGTGTGTATATCAGTGTCTTCCTAGGGTATAGGTCAATGTTGAAGTCTACCTTCCTGTGAGGGGTAGTCCCATATCATTATCAGAGAAGACATCCTCGTACTCGTCTACCAATACAAGAAATATTGGACTCCTATCATCCATCGCACTAAGGGTGAGGCTGGCCAACTGGTGAGTGATTTGTTGCACCCTCCTTCTATATTGAATGTCATGTGCTAAAAAATTTCCCTTCTCTCCAATGAAAGAAAAACTAGTGGCATCCACACAAACACACTATATCATGAGCCTAAAATAGTAGATATGAGAATGGATTATGGATATCCAGTCCATACCAATGATGACGTTGTATGGCATCGGCACCGCTACTAAGAGATTACAGCCATCGATATCTCCCCCAAGGGTAATCTCACACTACCGGAACTAGTGTGTAGTCATCTAATACCCTCCCATATGATTCTCTAATAATAAAGATCGACCCAATGGCTCTACCAGAATCTCTGAGCCCCAAACGAGGTCCATGGAAAGGAAAGATCAACTAGAACCTATGTCTATAAGAACCACGGATAAGGTCGAGAAGACATAGATAATACCTCTAATCATCTCTAGAGTGTCCTGGTACTAGGCCTAAATCCCTTGAATCTGGCCTCACCCCTGTCTTTTGGCTCCCTAAGACTGTGGTGGACAACCAGGGGGTGGTGGTGGTAGCACCTCGAACCATCATCCACCACCTGTCCCTTGGCCTACTCCCCTTCCAAATCTGCAACCCTAAGGACCACCTCGCTCGAGCCTCTGTCTATGCATTGGGGGTCCCTCAACCATCAGCAGATCATCTGTGTGGAGGTTTAGGAATTCACGAGCTATTTGTCCCTTCCCACTACACATGAAGAACAAATAGGTTCCCTACTGGCTCCCTCTACTGTTGGAGCCCATTACTACTGACCCCGATACTTGGTGTCATTCCCTAAAAGACCTATCCCACTTAAAACCCAGTGTCTACTACATTCATCTCATTGCTAAAGAATCTATTACCTGAGATCTGCTGGAGTCTTCGGTTGTTGGTGCCTATTCCACAAGGAATCTCTCTATTATAAGGGCATGCTCCAACACTCTAGCCTACGTGGGGATAATAAGAGAGGCCATGGATTCCATACTCTCTTGTCTAAGTCCCTACTCAATGTTCTAGGCCCTGAAGAAAGGGTCTCGCACAATGAATGTAGAGCAGCGATAGAGGTGTGTAAACCTTAAAGAGTACTCATCCAATTATAGGCTTCTCTGCTGTAGGTGAAGAAGCTATTATATGTGCATAGAGCACAAAGTCACATGGAATATCTCCTCCTGGAATTGCAACTCAATTTGTCTCTAGGTGCGGGTCGCCTTATCATGATTCTGAATCTTTATACACCACCATATCCCTATTGAGCCCTAAATATGTCTTACAGCTAAGATCGCAATATTTTCAAGTGGTGTCCTCACTAGTCGGAAGACCTACGTCACTACCTCCAGCCATTCCTCAGGAACATGAGGATCTATCTATACCTGAACCTGGGAGTTCTCGGTCTCTGAAACTCATGCAAGGAACTAAACTAGAATGCATCCTCTATTGGTATCACTGGTTCAAACTATTGATCAATGGGTGGGGGCAACACCAGTGCACCACCAGGTGGGGCCATCTCTAGAACTGGTCACTGAACTGATGCCTCATCGCTAAGAAAGATTTCTACACAATCACATATCGGAAACCTAGATAGATTTCTTAGTGGAGGCATCCTAAAATATATCAAGATGTACCATATTCAGCATATTACACCTGGTGAGTGACACTTATTGATGAAGATCATAAAGAGATAATTATGCAACCTTTTCTTTCATTTATATAGTCGAAAAGTAGAATTCAGGGTCATGGTGTATGGATACGTCGGCCGCCGCACCAACACTGGACTCCCTGAATCTGAGATTCAATCTTGAAACATTCAACAATTTTTCCCCAAAACAAAACAAAATATTATCAGTCCTTGAGGTAAAACTGACCACCTTTGATACAAATATTTCAGGACCAGACCCCCGGGGCCTGTGCCGGGACATACCGCAAGCCCGCCACCCTAAGGCCATAGGTTTGCAACAAGCTCCGAAGGCATCCACTTTCATGTGCGAGGAATTTTCCAGAGTACATATACACACATAGAAAAAACCACATCCCCAAAGTGGAAAATTTGATTAATATGTCACTAAACCACTACTGAGTATATGAACTACTAAATGTCAAATGGGATAGAATACAAACCAAAAAATAGACTAACTAGAAAACAGGGAAGTACAAAAGAAACTCATGAAGACAAATACTAGAAACCCTAACTACTGGGTAAGTATAGATTAACTGGTGGATGTCATAGAAGTACACCCTACCTGCCTAGTCTCACATGGAACCACTGGGTCTGGTTCCACCAAGTCCTCCATCAATTCGGCGGTCATTTACACTAGACGTGACATGTGCAGGAAAATCTCATACATGGGTGAATAAAAATATACTCAGTAGGGAGCCCAATAGATAAAGGAAGGACCAAAAATAATTCCACAAACAAACCAAATAGCATGATCACCAAGAGTGTTCATGAAACAAGATAGCTCACACTAGGTATATTCTAGAGTAGGAAAATAGAACCATTAGTCATAACATAGCACACCATGGGTTTCTAGAGAACTCCTCCTCAATGAGTATAGTTGGCCTCCCAGGTCACACATAAGATGATTCCCACAATCCTATGACTATTTTTGTACTCATCACTGATGAAAATTGTGGGTTTGATGGGTCACACAAAAGAGACCTCCCACAGTGGGCATACAAAGTCAAACTGAAGCCACTTCCCACCTATGGTCATACTAAGGTACTCCTCCTATCGATTACCTTGGGTCTGTCCGTATTTATGTCCCCAAAAATGCCAAAACAAGGGATAATCAATCAAATTGTTGTATGGATCATGAATATGAGCCTCCCTCTCCCATGTGCTCTCTTGGAGCTTCCCATGCTAGCACCGAAGGTGCACTAGAGGTATCAACCATATACAAGGTACCCGTTCTAATAGATCCTCTCTCTCCCATGGAAACTCTGCAAAAGATTCCCCATAGTCAATGTATATCTCTCCTCGATCGATGAATTGTGATGGATTATGCGTGTACCTCTTCAGTTACGACAGATGGAAAACATCATGCACCTGGTGCATCTGTGGGTGATGATCAATGTGATACGCCACTTGCCAACTCCACTAAGAATCTAAAATGGTTTGATGAACCTCAAAGATATCTTTCCACCCTGGCTAAATCTCTAAAACCCCCATCAGGGTTAGACCTGATGGAAAACATAGCCTCCCTCATTGAACTACAAGGGTCTCTGCCTCATGTCAGCATATCATTTCTATCTGCTCTATGATGTCCCCATATACTCTAGATTATCTACATCTTCTAACTTGTAGACCATTCCAAATCGAGACCCATGAGTGATAATTCCTCTGGGTATGTATTGTGTAGAAGTGATTTTCAGAGCCACCCATACAAGGCCTCAAATGGTACCATGTTGATGATGGAGTGATATATTTTGTTGTATGAATACTCCATTAGTTGTCAGTGGTACTCCAAACTACAACCAAAATCAAGTACACAAGAACGAAGCATGTCCTCCATGGTTGGTATGGTCCACTCTATCTAACCATATTTATGTGGGTGAAAAGTTATGCACAAGAGTATCTCAGTCCTAAATTCCTCTTTCAACCCCTTCCACAATCGGGAGGAAAAGCATGCATCACTGTATGAGACAATCAACAAAGGAACCCCGTGAATCCTCACATTCACTTGGACGTAGATTCATCCCAATCCCTCTACTGATCCCTGCTCTTGGATGGGTATGAAGTGAGTGAACATGGTGAGTTGGTCAATGAACAACCAGATAGAATCATGACACCTAGATTTGCATGGTAACCTTGTCAGAATGTCTATGGAGATACGATACCAGATCCATTCTGGTACATCCAGTGGTTGTTCCATGACTAGAGGTACCTAATACTTGGTCTTCACTTTCTGAAAAGTTAGGCATCCTGAAATGAATTCTTCCACCACTTTATTCATCCCTGGCCACCCGTACAGACATCGGAGGCCCTAGTACATCTTCTCCACACCGGAATGTACTGCCAAATAAAATGCATGGAACTCCTTTAAAAACTCCACCCGTAATATCACTGGTACTATTATGTGTCCTCTGAAGAGGATGATGTGCTCCCCATGTATAAAAAATTTATAAATACCCTTTCTTGAGGATATCTGAGCACGTATAGCCTCGCACTAAACATCCATAAGTTGTGCCTCTCTGAATCGCTGTAACAGTGGTGGATAGAAAATCAATGCATGAATGTATGTTTCTCCATCTCTATCCATGAACGATATATGAATCATAGATATATTCACTTTCACCTCACTCAATAGCTACAAACCATACCTCCTACTGAGCACGTCTTCCACCACATTCCCCTTCCCAAGAGTATATATTTCCTCAAAATCATAGTCCTATAAATACTCCAGCTATCACTGATGTATCCAATTCAGGTCCTTCTATGATAATATATATCTAAAATTGTTGTGGTCGGAGTATATGGAAAACTGCTCACCCATCAAGTTGTTTCACCATATCTTCAAGACAAATACCACTACTACTAACTCTAGGTCACGGGTCGTCTATTTCTGCTCATGCTTCCCAACTTCCATGAGCCATGGGCGATCACTGATCAATCCCACATCAGGTCGCCACTTAGTCCGGTCCCTAATTGGTTGCAAAATACTAGATATTCGGTCCCTCTTCGGTTATTCTCAAGATAGGGGTACTCGTCAGACTCTACCTTAGCTTCTAGAATCTCTTTTGGCAATTCTATTTCCATTCGAAGGGCTATACCTTCCAGGTCAAGGCTGATAAATGTGATGTTACTCTGTAAAATGCTTGCACAATCCTCCAGTTGTATACATACAACCCCAATAAACTCTTCACCTAATTCACACTCATGGGTGGTTCCCAAGAAAGCATTTCCCTTATATTATCTGAATCCACTGCTACTCGAACCTCCAAGATGATGTGTCCTAGAAAGTGGATCTCCCGTATCCATAACTAGCATTTAGATAGAATACCGTAAATATATTTCTCTTGGAGTTATCTAGTACTATCTTCAGGTGTGTAGCATGCTCCTTCTTTGATGCCAAGTACACCAAGATTTCATGAATGAAGACTACAATAAAAAAATTGAGGTAAGGCTGGAAGATGTTATTCGTGATTACCATGAACCTAGTTGGGGCATTGGTTCCACTGAAGGGAATCATGAAGAACTCATATTGGCCATAACCACACCTAAAGGATGTCTTCGGTACATCTTGATCCCATTCCCAAAGTTAATGTTAGCCCGATATGAGTTTTTTCTTTAGGAACCACCTCGCTCCCTTCAGCTGATCGAAGAAGTCATCAATCCTCGTTAATGGATACTAGTTCATCAAGGTCACCTGGTTCAGGTGTCGGATATCAATGAAAATACTCATTCTCCCATATTCCTTCATTGAAAAAAACACTAGGGTTTCCCATGGTGAAACACTAGGCCTCACAAATCCCTTCTCCAACAAGTCCTCCAACTATACCCTCAACTCACGTAGGTTCGCAGGAGCCATCCAATATGCTAGTGAAGATATTGGTGTCTTCCCGGGGTACAAGTCGATGATGAATTCAACACTCCTATGATGGATAGTCCCAAAAATTCATCAAGAAAGGCATCCTCATACTAGTCCACCACTATAGGAAATCATTGACTCATCTCTTCCACCGCTCTGAGGGTGAGGCTAGCCAACTGGTGGGTGATTGGATGCACCCTCATCTGAGAATGTATGTCATGTGATTACAAATTTCTATTCTCTCTGGTGAATGAAAACCAGGTCCCCTCCTCACAGACACACTGTAACTTGTGCCTAAACTAAATTATCTAAGCATGGACTGTGGATAACTAGTCTATAACCAAGATGTCGTCGTACGACATTGACACCGCTACTAGGATAACATTTAAGATGCTATCACCCAAATGGATACCTCACATGACCATAAATAGTGTGTAATCATAAAATCCCTTCCCGTAGGATTCTCTTATCGTAAGGATCGACCCAGTGGCTCCCCCATAATCTACAAGGCCAGAATGAGGTATATGGAAAGGAATGTGAAACTGAAACCTATGTAAATTAAAACCACAGGTATGGAGGAGAAGACATAGATTATATCTTTAATCATCTCTAGAGTGTTGTTTACATTGGACTAAATCGTTTTAATCTAGCCTCGCCCCTATCAGCTGGATCTATAAGCCGGAGGTGGACAACCTCATGGTTGTGGTGGTATCACCTCAAACCATTATCCACCACCTGCCGATCGGCATGCACCACTGCCAAATCTTCCACCCTACGGACCTCCTCGCATTAACTGCTGCGTGTACCTTGGTGTTCCCTTGACCGTCTTATGATCATATATGTTGTGGTTTAGGAAGTCATGATCTATGTGTCCCTACCAACTACACATGAAGCTTTTCCTGGTTCCCTACCTACTCCCTCTACTATGGGATCCCCATACAACTACACCTGATTCCTGGTGTCATCCCCTGAAAGACAAGGCCTACTTGTTCCCCCCCCCATGTCTACTACCTTCTACTCTATTCTTAAGAATATATCGCCAGAGATATATTGGTGGATTTTGTTTTCGGCGCATGATCTGCCAGGAATCTCTATATAAGAAGGGAATGTTCCGACACTCCAACCAGAGTGGGGATGCTGAGAGACACCATGGATTCCCTACCCTTCTATATGAGTCCCTGATCAATGTTCTGGGCCATGAAGAAATGGCATCACACCATATATGTGTAGTAGTGGGAGAGTTATGTAAACCTCACAGAGTACTCACCACTTACAGGTTGCCCTGCGGTAGGTGAAGAAGCTACTGTATGTGCACAGAGCGCAAAGTCATGTGGAATAACTCCTCCTGGAATTTCCACCCAAAGTCTATCTAGGTGACAGTTTCCTAATCATGATTCTAAATCATCAGACTCCACGATCTCCCTATCAATCCCTAAAAAGGATATAGGTAAAATCACCATATGATCAAGAGGATTCCTCACTAAGAGGAAGACCCAATTCACTACCCCCAGCCATTCCTCAGTGACATGAGGATCTTTGTCTCCCACAAACCTTGGAAGACTCTATCTCTAAAACTCATGCAAAGCACTTAACCTTCATGAATCCTCTATCGGAATCACCTATAGAAACTACTGAACAATGGGTGGGGGAAACACCGGTGCACCACCCTGTGGGTCCATCTCAAGCACTGGTCCCTAAACCAACGCCTCATAGCTCGGTAGGATGTCCACACAATCACATATAAAAAACCTAGATACCTTTCTGGGTAGAGGAATCCTAAAATTGACCATGATGTACCATATTAAGAATATTTATACCTGGTGAGATGACACTTATTCACAATGATCTTAAAGAGAGACTTCTGCAACCATTGTGTTCATTTATTGAGTCGAAATGTGGAATTTAGGGTACTGGTGTATCGATATGTTGGCCACCGTGCCAGCACTGGACTCCCTGAATCTAAGAGTCAACCTCAAAATATTCAAAAAATTTCCCCAAAACAAAACAACAATCTCTCAGTCCTTGAGGTACAACTGGCCTCCTCTGATACAACGTTTTTATGACCCGACCCCCGGGGCATGTGCCGTGATATAACCCAAGCCCGCCTCTTGAAGGACAAGGGTTGGAGATTAGCGTTGAAGGTATCCCCCTGCATGTGAGAGGAATTTTCATAAGTACTTATACCCACATACAAAAAACCACATCACCAAGCATTAAAAGTAACTAAATATGCCACTAAACAACCACTTAGTACAAGTACAACTGAAATAAAAATGCACTAGAATACAATCCCAAAAAAAGCTTAACTGGAATACATAAAAGTACAAATGAAACTCTGGAAGTCGTCTGCTGGAAACCCCACCTGATGGGTAAGTACAGAGTAGCTACTAAAAGCCGTAAAGTTACACCCTGCCTGCCTAGTCACACTTTACACCACCAGGTCCGGTGCCACTATGTCCTCTATCAATTCAGCGGTCATTTTCACTAGACACAACATGGGCGTACGAAGCCTGTGCAGGGGTGAATAATAATATACTTAGTAGGGAGCCAAAAACAGAAAAGAAAAACCACCATGAAATCCACAAACAAAACAAAAACAATGGTCTCAATGAATGTTCATGAAACAAGATTGCTCACACTAGGTATATTCTAGAGTAGGAAAGTAGAACTACTAGTCATAACATTGAACACCATTGGATGCTAGATAAATCCTCCTAAATGATTACATATGGCCTCCCAGGTCACACAGAAGATACATCCCACAAACCTCGGACAATTGAGGTACTCATCACAGATGAGTTATGTGGGTATTCTGGATCACACAGAAACGAACCCCCACAGTGGGAATACTGGGTCACATAGAAGCCACATCCCACCTATGGTTAAACTAAGGTACTCCTCCAGTCAAGTACTGTGGGTCTGTCGGGTTACAGATAATCTAATCCCCATTATGGGACTTTTAAGTCACACAAAAGTCAGTTCCCAATGGTCCCTAATATCTGAACCACAGAGGGTTGACCATCAAGAGTCTTTAGGTCGCAACCAACCGAAGGGTTTATGAATGTAGCATGCTTGATCTAAGAAGAATCACTAACCAACACATTTTTAGAATTTAAACTCCCATGAAAACCACCATATAGTTAATGAAAAGTTCTGCCTCGTCAAAAGGGTTAATAATCCACAAACGGCTCGTCAATTGGACCCTCAGTTTGAATGATATCGACATTTTTTTCAAAAACGGGGCTGGTTGGGTATGGGTCCCTTCCACCCCAGTCAGACCGACCTGGGTCCAATGACCTGACTCGGACCAGGCCTAGCCTGGGACCAATCATTTCGTCTATATCTACGGCTCGGAATGATGGGGTGGGTTGGGCAGGATGGGGCTTGTCCATCATTCTAGCCTACATGGTCTATCAAACCTGGATGCGCGTGGAATCTGTGTTTATCTCCCTCACACCATTGGTTGTCTGCATGGCTGCCTACCCTGCCACAGTCTATCGACCATGGCAGTCACAAGGGATGCAACACAATGTTGCATCTGCGGTGCTCTTACAGGGCTAGGTCGCCACATCCACCTACCTGCAACCCTTGCCACACCGCCACAGTCAGTTGATAGTGTTGTACTCCCAACGTGCCATCGTGGAACACAATAATAGACTAGCTCTTCTGTGGACCACCAGGTCCGTTCCGGTGGTTTGATCTTTACGTCGCTGGAGCCTATGACCTTCAGCAGATCCCATCTTCCCAATAAAGTATTTGGATCCTCCTTTTGACCAATTCGAAAACTCAGCCACGATGAACGCACAAGCAGAGGGGCTCAGGCCTTGTTCTTTTCTTCCCGCTCCTTCTGCCTATGTGTTTTAAAATAATGGGTGGTTTGGGGATGTTGTTCTACCAACAATAGATCTATTCTAAATAGAAAACCCTAGAAACATCTCCCTCCCACACGAAAAAACAATTCATTGATCAACCACTTCATGGGTTGATCTACCTTCACCGTTTACAATGAAGAATGAGGAAAATGTAAAATAGATAAACACCATCCTCAATTGGCATTCATCATTGAAGCTCTCCACCATCATGGATTCAAGATCTGGTGGCATTTGTCGCTTCCCAGTCCCACTCTTCATAAGATGTTGATGTTTGAAGTGGTCCTTCTAGAATTTTTCATTCATAGTTAGAGGGAGTCCTTGTCGTAGGTTCATCGGAATTTTAAATAATTAATTCTCAACTCGCCAACGCGTTAGACTATTAAAATAAAACACATTTCAACGTTTCTTTTACACAACGACGTCATGTCGTTAAGATATTTAATTTACGAAATAGCATATCTATTACACCTCAATTAATGCATCATTACGAATCCATAAAGATATTCCTTTAATGCAACTCATTGCTGCACCACAACACTGTTTTCCATTGGTCAACGGTGTAAAAAGAAAGAAATAATACTTTTTATGTTTTTCTTATTTTTCCAAAAAATCCCAAAATTAACTTTTTCATCCAACCCTTTCCAATTAATGTTATGGCCTTTCAAGGTGAATCCCAATGTTCCAAGTTCAATAGTGCCCTCCGATTTTCGATCTGAGCACTAGTTCAAATATTAGAAAACCCCACTAGCATGTTTACATATATAAATATAAAAAAGTATAAAATTTTGTTTTTGGCTCACCAGGCCGTTGAATGAGGTGCCATCAAAGCATGTCGTCTCAAAATAATTCCACAAAGTTTAAGAAATATTATACATATATTTTTGTACATTACACAAAAAGTGATCTATGGATGAAATTTTGGTTGTTTATTTAATACTTGGTGAACCTATAACTCTAACTAGAGCTATTACAGTAGGGAAATTCCAATTTTTAGAGAATAATAAATATTTAATAAATGATTCATAGAATAATTCTAATCATGTTGATGCATATGGATCTTATTTTGTATTACTAGTTGATGATAAGGTCAAATAGAAAATAGTGGAAGAGTTTAGTGATTTTGAAAAACATGAGATTGATCAATCAATATGGAATGATAAGTTGGACAATTACATGATTTTTTATTTTCAGTGATATAGAGATTGTTCCATTAAAAATAGTGTACGAATATATCATAAATAATGGGGAAACTTTTATAGTAACAAGGGGAAATCAACATAAATGGAAGGACCCAATAATAGGACCATTAGGAGTTCCAAATAGCAGCCACGATACGAAAATAAATAGAAACAATTTAAAAAAAATAATTAATTAATTAATTGAATAAATAATAATTTTGATTCCAAGAAATAAATCTTTTTATCTAATATATATCAGTGATAAAAAATGGGATGCACATACACATCTAAAAATAATAATAAAAATGTTATATTATATTAATAATAGGATTGAAATAATTATTTCTTGTTAAAAATTTATGACCCACGTATTATACATTTGATTAAATTAAATCTTAGTAAAACTTTTTATAATAATAAATTACATAAATTGGAGTATAATCACAGTAGTGGTGGGTTAGGCTTAACAAATTTCTGTTATTATTTTATTATAAGTGTTTAGAAATGTTTTATTATTTTTTTTGTTTTTTTATATAAGTATTGTAGGAAATATTGTCTTTTTTATTTTTCTTAAAAATAATTAATTTATTTATTTTTCCTCTAATTAGTGAAATTTTTATTCTTTTATATATCAAAGACATAGATATTAAATATATAATAAATAATTAAATATTTTATAAACTGTTAAATAATTATAAACGGTTTTAAAAAAATATAAAGAAAACAATCATACCTTCATTAAACTTGAAAATAGACCATTTTTCCTTCAATGGTCTCTCTTACCCAATGAAGATCTTCTTAATTATGAACTATGATGTGTTGATCTTGCTATTTTGTAATAAAAGAACAAACTCCTGGCTTTCTATACTATAATTAAAACCAGTACTCACCATTACATTTTCATAGAATCTTTCCAATTCGTATCAGATGGAAACATAAATAAGAAAACATGTTCTGATTATGATTTCAAAATGAAAGTTTCTGTACTAAGTCATTTATCTTTGTATAAAATATTGTAAATATTCATCAATGTAAATAGATATTGATGAAATTTACTTCTACGAACTGTTTCAAAAAAACTACACTTTAATAATATGTATCTAAACCTATGTTCATATACAACTTTGATGATATATTTCAATTGATCATCGCAATAACCATAATCGATAGATGGACAACCAATTCTGTTTATTTGTTTTTCTAATTTATCATCGACAATTTTATTGTTAAACTGAAATCCATTAGTATCTAATTCTTTGTAACGACGAGCCATTATAGATGGTCCCTTATCTAGTAGGATGAATATTTTGGTCAGTGTATGTTAATCTATCATCCGTAGGTTATAGGCCTATATTTTGTTTTATAGAATTCAGTACAAAATTATGAAAAAATAAATTATTATTATTCATCAATCATAATGAAAATTCATTTATATGTACAAAATCATAGAACTAATCATGAAATGGTTCATAATGGTACTATTTAATGTGATAATAACTCACATGATACATCTCTTATTTTATATCATTAACGTGTTTCCTAAAAATGATAACTCCCTGATTAAATGATCAACATTATATATAAAAATAGGACATGTGAATGTTAAATAATAAATGTGATAAAACACTTATTGCATTGAGGGTGCAACTGAAAGAGTATTGAGTAAGATATATCAAGGATCTTGTACCCACATGATGTTTTCCATATCAAATGTAGTCCCATCTACAACTGGACCATCATGAATCTATGAGGTCTTATCTAATTTTTTTCAACATTCATAATATTTTCTATAAAACAATTAGCACACTCATCCATCAAATAAACAATCGCTATTGATGCCTCAAAAAGATCTTTGATATATATGAATCATTTAAATGTACTCATATACATATCAATAGGATACATCCATCATAATTTATTGGAACAAAAATCATGATATCATTTCTTAGTTTCAAATTCATGTGAACCATAAAATTGAAAAAAGATGGTTGAAATATTTTCTCCACATGTAAAAGCTTAATTATATTTTTTTGCAATAAAATTTATTAAGCACGCACTAATTTATTTCATAAACTAATATACCTAGGAAATTACTCATCTTAATTAATGGTTGAACAAAATTTGGTGATAAAAATCATGATTTATTTTAAGAATCAACTATTTAAGTAGTATGTTGTTATCATTACTTTTCAATCCTTGCAATTTCCATATCATCACATTCACAAGCTTGGATATATTAGAAGAGTAATATTTAGGAGCCTTGAGTAAATTTAAAATTGAATAAAATGACTCTATCAATTTTTTACTCATTGTATACTCACCAGCAGGCATGTATGACTTGTTTCCCTCACCCAACATTAAATACAATTGTTTCCTTAAACCCATTTCTTCTAAATCACATCGTGCATTGAAATGGTGCTTTAATTTTTTACGAAAACCAAAAATGGTTTACAATATAGTATCATAATCATTTTTTTCAATGTGATTGACATCCCAATTATACATTAGCATGTTAGTTTTATGGTAAATGAGATTAAAAAATTACTCTTATTCTTCTAATTTGGACTCCGCAGTTTACCTGCACCACAAATATTAGGTAATGGATTAGCCACCAAATCCTGAAATTTATATATTGTGTGGATGTTTTCTTCCCCAATAGGTGATAATATCTCTTCTCCATGATGATCTTTGGCGCTAGGTTGAATCCTGTATAACTATAAAATTTCACTCAGTCCTTTCGAAAGTTGTGTTGATGGGGGAGAAATTTTTTTTAACCCATGTGTGTACATTTTTTTATTTTTTAATCCAAGTATAATTTTTTCATTTTTTAGAATGGGAATGAAAATACATCTATTATACTCCTACCTGAAAAATTTACATAAGCTGTAAGTCCATGATTGTCTATAAAAAGTAGCCAATAGTTTAAAATTTTCATTTCTTTCACAGTTGTAATTCACCTCACAATCACCCCCAAATTCACTCACCTCATAAATCAATCGCTGAAGGTAAACATACATATTATACCACAATATATATATGTATATCCAAAAGAATGAAAAATTATAGAAATCAGTGTTTCATACAAATCCATTGAAGAAGATTATATAGAACTAACACCACGGGCCATGTGCTATGATTTTCACCAACCATAGACCTGAATGAATTGAGACTATCTTCTACCAACCCTAATTGGACATTACAACTATATTTGCATAGTCCAGGTGTCTTTTTTTGAAATTTTTATATGAAATAGAATTTTATGGGTGGGTTAGCATGTCACATTCCTTATTTATTTTCACATTCCATCTCATTCATTTAGAAAAATTAAATTACATAAATACTTTTTTTCATCCTCAGCTTCAGTGGAAAGTAATACATTTTCATAATTAGAATTTTTCCCCTATTTTGAAGTATTAATTTTATATGACTGATTTCTCTTGTTATTTTTCCATTTGGAAAATCACATAATTTAAAATTATCAAAATGAAAATATTCCTTTCTAAATATCATATAGTGGTTTTCACATGCATCCATGGTCCCATATTTGAAACCTATGTTCTATAATATCATATGATCATGGTATAATGATTCAAGAATCATTTTTCAAGTAAGACATAATTTTTTTCAACAACAACAATAGCGTGTCGAATGATGTGTCTTATAACAAATTCAAAGTCTTCAGGTGAAAAAATCCCTGGTAAATAGAAATTTACTGTAATATGTACACATAGAATATAATTTAGTTTTTGTATAATAAACTATTTCAAAAAACATCAATTAATATTGACCTTCACCAGTGTTCAGATTGATCACACCAGACTCAAAATTCCATATATGAATGCCTCAAGAGCCATCAGACATACAATTTCAATAAGCATTTCATGTATCAGATCATTCAACCTCTTATCAACATCCATATGAACTGTTTCTGTATGAGGAAAAGGAATATATTCTTCCCTATTAGAACATTGAATCTTGTAAATTTTTAGAAAATGATTAAAAAAATATGTACTCCCTCAAAGTATCTCATGAAAATTGACATCTGTTAGCATATTTTCAGTTTGGAAAGCTAATATAGTCACTCTAAAATCCTCCAGTGAAATCAATAAACTACGTATTGATTTCAAAATATTCACTAGATGTTCGATTTAAAGGATCAATATAACTATTATCCTTATTCATATATGTACAACAAGTAGTTACATTTAAATAAGTATTCATATTGAATGAATTTATAGAATTTATTATCAAAAAGAAACATATTTAAAATAATAACTAACCAATTGAATGAGGACATAAATTCATACTCATCCAAAACAATTAAAAAATTCACAAATGACATGATCATTTAATAATATTTAATTAATTATACATTTTGTATTTTAAAGTCTTAATTTTTTCATGAAAAAATATTTTTGTGAACAATTCAGACCTCTACATATGAGTAATATCGTAAAACATAATATTCATCACGAATCTGTGTTCTTCAAAAACATTTTGATCATTTAACCAATTGATGAACATCATCATAACATTTAAACTTCATTAAACCATGTTTAAATATTATTTCAATTTTAACCCCGTTTAAATTTTAACAATATTCTTCTCAAAAACTATAGCATCTTAATTTACCACTTAACATTGATCCATCAAAAATACTCTATGCCTATCAAGTTATAACATTGGGTATGAAACAAGAGTCTATGATGATATCTTCAATTTTTCCATGTCACACACTTATGTATAATGTGTACGGATTTTAATTTACATTTTCCATATGTTTTAACAATATTTTGAAGATTTTGTACTCCAATTGTGTGATAATTGATAATATAACAAGTATTTATTATCATGGATGTAAAATAAAAATCATTCAATTCTTGAGTAATTTTTTTTGTTTTTGGTGCTTCATTGATTATAATTTCATTGTATTAATTTTTATCTACTTAAGATCAAATATTTTCAATATAATTCGGTACATTTTTTATGTGGTAAATAATTATTTCAGATTCCTTGATTTTATTTTTAAAATCTTAATGTTAGAATCTGATTTTAATTTTTATTCTGATGCTTAATTTTTATCTGTTTGGAAATTGATATTATAATTTGAGTAAATAATGTCTAATTTGTGATTGTTGAAGAAACTCTGATGCTTAAAATTTTGGTTATGTCCCAGAACTATTGTACCACATGTCCACATGGTGGTAGTTTACATAAGACTTAGAAAAATGGAAAGAGTAACGGGAAACTACCAGCATGCTAAAAAATATGCTAAGCCCCCAACCTTGTAAACCACACCCATTCAACCTTGCTTTCAATAATTTTTGGTATGTCCTCATGTTATTTTTCTTTTATTTGAGTAACCACATAAATGGAATGAATCCAACCATGCCTAAAAATCAATAGACCTACAATGAATTATCAACATGAACAATTCTCAGGTTATTGTGTCATGTGAAATTATAATGTGATCATCCTATAATAAGAAGGATCTTTAACTAACAGTATGAATCATATTTGTATGGTCTCCTATGTTTTCTAAAATTTTCCATGAGTTTTGGATTTATGATGACTTGAGTAACAGTAAATGATCTCTCAGATTCACTAAAATAAACTATGGTGGATCGAGATTCAAATATAGATCATAAAACCAATTTTCGAGAAATAAAGACTTGATTTTGTCTATAGTATAAGAAACTAATGTTGTTCAAATGAATTATAGGTTGATGGAAACTTAACATGAAGCACATAATGAAAACAAAAATATAGAAGTTCAATCTTTATCTTGAATGAGAACTCCTAGATACTAAAAAAGATTAGGTAAAAACCATAGATGTTTTATGGTGATGCCAAATCTCATAATTTGGGGATTTTATCACAAATTCATGTTTTTATGTTTATTAATAGATAGAAAAAAACTCAAATATATTTGAGATAGAGGTATCATTAAACTAGGATATAATTGAGTTGATTATGTGGGCTAGGAAGGGTGTCACACTTTTAGATAGATATGTTCCAATGAAGAAGATTGTTAACCAAACAAATGATTGTTGATTCATGAGTTTTTTATTGCAAGGAGTACATAGAAATTATGATATAATTTCATGTTTGATGATCCTAATAAGATTCAATATTGAGGATGGTATATGATGATTATTTAAAGGAAAATGAGTTGATGTGAATCCGGACTTATGTTTTGGTTGAGATTTTATGTTTGTAGGTATAATTGATGAATTGATGAAGCCTTTATCATCCAAAATAATTTATCTTTATCATTGGATCATTTTTCATAGTAAGTGTTTCATATACTACCTCAATGTAGTTAATGTAAGGATCCTAACCTCTGAGAACTATATATATTGGAGGAGTTTTGTTTGTATCATGATTGAGTATCCCCATTGCATTATTGGTGTTTGTGAATTACTGTGAGAGCTGATATATTCCTAGTCATAGAATTTAAGATAATATATAATTCAAGCGTAAAAAGTTGTGTCTAAGGATACACATACTGTAGATGTTCACCTTCCCAGATCACTAAAAAATATTATTTGCTTGACATTGAATTTTGAAATTGAATGTTGATATTCATGAATCAACACTTAAAGAGAATTGGGGATGATGGACAGTGTATACTATGTTATTGATTAAGTCAAACATAGGTTTCCAATTGTTTATTGATGAATGAAAATGATAAAGAAAAGAATATGGGGGTGTGCCCAACAATGGGTGTAGGAGGGTTTGTAGTGGGGTATGGTTTGAGATCATATTGTCTTGTGTTTGTTAGTTGAAAATTAATATTTCATGGTGAATGAATTTCATTGTAGGACAGAAGAGTGGATGTTGAAAAATATGTTTTCAAATACCAGTTGACATAGATATTCGATTGAATCACATTTCAGTGTTACTTTGTTAACAAGAGAAATATAACATTACTTTTTTATTTGGATCAAGTGAGATAATTTAATAGTTAGGGGTCACCACATTAAGCAGTGACTTAAAATGGAATTACAGATGAACTAAAAAAATATAAATTCACTATTTACTATAATTAGAGGGATTGTGAGCATTCATCAAATGTGTCATTCAAGGATTGTGTATATTTCATCTAGGACGTTGGATTTTTTTGGAAATTGTCCACAACATTTTATAGGGATATTATTCTATATTAAAGGTCTATATTTTATTATATATTCTTATTTTTCCATTTTAATTGGATTATGGAAGAGATTATTTAATACAATTATTAATAAAGGAGTTTTAGTGATATTTCAATGAAAATAAATATCACAATGAAAAAGGGAAAATATAGACTACTAAGTAGCAACTGTGTGTATGAAAATATCAAAATATGTGGGTATTTTTAGTCCAATATGGATTATGTTATTAAAACTACCTGATTTTATGTAGATCTCAGATTCAATTTATTTTGTTTTTCTATTCAAGATGCAAAGAAAAATAATGGTTGCAACTTGGCGGTTGCAGTAATGTAAATGTGGTGTATTTTAGAATACACCTTTTGAATAATGGTTATGGGGTGTGTTACTCAAAGATATTAATATTTCTATCCTATTTTTCAAATAGGAGATATTCATGATACTTTCTGAATACTAGAAAAATATTTCATCAGAATAGAAACATTCAATCTAGATATGAATACAAATGAAAATTATATTACCCAATAAAATATAGAAAGTGTACTCAATTGAAGATTTCATATGTTACACAACAAGACTTTAAAAAGGATTAAATAGAAACACTCATAAAATATTTTAATTTATATTTCAAATATCAGAGATAAAATTATAGAGAGATAGAGAGATAAGGAATACTACTGAACAAGATTGACACACCTCTAGGTTGAAGGGGAGGAGCATGACAGTTCTTATTCTAAATACATTTAATTCAAAAATTAATACTTAATCATGCACTATATTGATGATGAATTTTATAAGAATAATTTAATTTCTTCCTTCTATGAAATTAATGAATATTTAATATTTCACAGCTATACATGGAATAAAGTTTTCCCATACATTCACTAGAACACTGATAGCAAGGATGTTCATAATGAACATTCCAAGAAGAATAATAATATATTTGAATAGGTTTTCATAGAAGGTATTTGATATAGTATCGTACGAGGATTTCAAAAATACATATACCAAAAATAGAATATTCACCTATCCATGATATTTTTGTTGACTAGAGATCCACGTACAAGTGTTGAACTATCATTCTTGGCATTCAATTATTAAATTAAAGGTATCAACATTAATTAGACAAAAAATCAGTAAAAATATAAACTAGAAAGCTATTAAATAATGCTCACCTAGAACCCTATGCAAAAACACAATATGTTGTATAACTTTGAGTGAGAAACCAAGGTGAATACCCAAAGATACGTTGAAGGGAGAAGCCTATGTTAGAGGTGGGGGTGGAGGCAGAGGTTAGGCAAGGCATGAGGAATGGGTGTTGATGAGGGTGGATGGGCGGCACCAGTGACTCTATGAGTGTGATAGACACAACAGGTGAGGCATGAGGGAGAGAGACTTGTGGATGAGGTAGGTGGTGGCATTCGTTGGGAGGGGTGTTAGGGGGGACATGGAGTCGGATCTGGAGCATGAAGCGGAGACAAGTGATGGTGGAGGGAAATGATAGGGTTTGTGTGGGTTGTGATGGGGATTGTTGTGTAGGGGTTGTGTGTGAGGGAGGGGGTGGGGGAGGGGTACGATATGTTGTAATTTTTTAAAGCTTGTGACTTCATATGGTGGTAACCTATGTCAAGGGGATCAAATACCCATTTTCTACTAGTGTGTAATACTAGATCACCCAATAGAGATGGACCCCTGGTCATTCTAGATGCCAAGAAATAGACTTCACCACTCAGGTACAGACTCATTGGATTAAAATGTTATATATATATATATACTTATTAATATATAGGTATATTTATTAATTAAATATATTTGTTATAATTATATAAATATTTAAATATATATAGTTATACTTATAATTATAATTAAATATATATATATTTATAAATATTTCTATATAATTATAGATATCTTCATATAACTATATATATTTATATAAATATATATATACTTATATATATATATTAATATATATAATTATATATAATTATAAATATCATAAATATATTTATTATAATTTTATTATTATTTAAATATATTTATTTATTTAGGATTACATAAATACTTTTTAGAACCCATTATCTATATATTTGAATTCTTAATTTATAAAAACTACCAATTTTCAATTATTAATTTGTAATTAGCCATATAGAAAAATATAAAATCTTATGGGAAAAAATTGATTATGAAAAATCCATTTATTACCCATAGAAAAATATTAAATTGTAATTCATGGTGGAAAAAAAAATGGTGAATACCCTATAGAGATAATTTCTAAATGTTAAAGATAAAAATTAATAAAATTAAATAAATAAAATGTCATAATTACTGTAAAAAACAATAGCTACAATTTGGGATACATTATGGGTGGTGGGTGGTAGTAATGGAGGAGTGGTGGGTGACATATGATGATAAGGGAGGGTGCGGGTGGCAGACAGTGGAAAGGAAGGGGGTATCGCTGGGAGGGATGGTAGGTGGTGGATGATGATATGTGAGGTGTGGTGGATATTGGCTGAATGAAAGGGAGGGAGGGGTTAGTGGATAGTGGTAAGGGAGGGTGGGTGGTAAGTGGATGATGTACAGTGGAAAGGGTGGGAGGGGAGGGTGTCTTAATAGGGATCAATTGGCTGATATCCATACCGTGTCATCAATCCCATAACACGAAATGTTTCAAGTACTAAGGCTGAACATCCAACCCCACCAGATGCCACGCGGTGGTAAAACAACTAGAAATTTTCAAAATCAGATGAAAAATGAAAAATCATTGTAGTATTATAGATCTATAGTAACACAAAATAAATCGGCAAATATTCCTTTGATTTGGAAATGATTTCTTTATTTAGAGCAGTGGTAGGGGTACAATTACAATGTAACAAAAAAATAAAAAATGCACTGAAAACCTGATAGGTCTTGTCGTATCCCCCCAAGGGATGCCCCATCCATAAAATGGCATAGAGGCCCCAGTTTTTCTATTCCATGAAGGTCGATGCAATTTGACCCATATTCCCAACCATAACACCAGAT
This sequence comes from Viscum album, assembly GCA_963277665.1. Taxonomy (NCBI): domain Eukaryota; kingdom Viridiplantae; phylum Streptophyta; class Magnoliopsida; order Santalales; family Viscaceae; genus Viscum; species Viscum album. The sequence continues at coordinate 831,362 of CAUJRU010000112.1, forward strand.
GCACCACACATAATGTTTTATGCCCTGCACAACCCTATATAATTTTCACCCTTCTGCCACTGCTCCATCCAACACCACTTCAGGACCACCTGCAATGGGCCTCCTCTAAAGAACAATAGGAGTCCCACACCATGCACCAAAACAATGGTATACATGCACCATCATCACTCCAGATTTCATTCCTCTGACAATGATGTATGCCAGACCACTACCATACTAATTGACTGGGAGTTTAATGATCTCATTTCATATAACATTGAAATCCATCATCTGGATCATGTAGCACCAAAAACACCCACCGATAGGAGTCATCACATCGATGGGTTTCCACCATAGATTTCTATGGGGGACCACTGTCATGTTGTTCCCACAACATCTATGAAGAAGATTTTTCAACCCGAATACGACAACCTCCCAAACATCCCATATGTTCACCACTGTCCCTAAAACCCAATACCCGAAATCCGTAGTGCCTGAGATTAAGCCCGCCAACATCCCATAAATTATATCAATAATTATCCCTAAACCACTCCCCCACATATCAATCATCAATTTATCTTTGTCACCGGTCAACCAGATGTAAACTGGCCAGGTGTTTTGAACCCCCTACTATGTAGGGACATCATAGTCATCCATCGAACCACTATTTCCACACCATTAGACTAATCCAATTGAAGAAATTCTACATGATAATATATTTAAGAATGATAGTCTCTATGAATACTTTTATTATGTTTGGAGATTTTAGGATGGGAGCCTGACTTCAATAGGTAAGGGTTTTTTCCATATCATTTTTCCTTTGGACATCTTATAATCGGCAACAAGTTGGTTTAGGATTTTATCCCTAGGTATATAATTCATAATATATTGGAATGATACCCTTTCCTTAAACCATCAATAATATAGAATAAAATTAATGATGTCTATTTCAAAATCAAGGGCTTTAGCCAGCTCCTCTGCCACCAAAAGATTCTTTGTTACATTGACTCGGCAGTGGTTGTGTCTATAAAATTTAAAAAAGAGACACATAAAGCAAAGTTTGTTAACTTTTCCATGGTCCTTATTGAGGTTAATATTAATTCTTACCTCACAAAATTTGTAATTTTATTTAATGCTGAGTACAAATGTTATATTTTAATCCCTCTTGACAAGATACATGCCTTCGGCTTTTGCTGTGAAAACATCAAGCATCATGATTGAAATTTCCATAGGAATTTGAAATTATATAATTCTAAGAAAATCGGTCACCATATTGACCATTTAATGTTTATATAACCACTCAATGTTTTTGAAAACAAATTAAAATCTAGGAGTATGTATGGTTCTTATGTTGGTGGGTATCGGGGAAATGAAGCTCTGGTTTCCAGTCACTCTTTTGTTGGCATTGTGGTTGGTGCAATGATTTATATAGCTACTGAGAAAGGGAAGTTCTCTAATTTCTACAAGGTAGGGTCAAATGTCTTAGTAGTTAACCATCCTCTTGAGGGTTTGTTTGAAGTCATGTACCTTGATACACATGCTGGTCTACTAGATTTCTCTTTAGAGAACCCAATAGCTGGGTCATGGCATAATGATGCTCTACAGGTTGATGAATGTATGTTGTATACATAGGAGGACCCCTTGAATAAATGGAGGGCCTCTTATAGAGGATCTAACTCTTGTTGTGTTACTTCCAATGGTGTTCCCTTGGACTAGAATTCATAGGGGGATTCAAAAGTAGATTCCCATATAGACAATTCACATGTTAAGAAGTCACCACCTGAAAATGAGGATGTGATTGATCTTGATTTGGATGCTTAATTTAATTACAGAAGTGGGAATGGAAAAAAGTGTATCTGCTATGTCTATTCAAATGAATAAAACTAATAAGGGTGGTGGGCATGATGTCTCTTCGTTGGGTGCACCTGTTCATTGTGAGGATGTGTTAAGTACCAAATAATCTCTTCTTGTGGTTTCATATGAGGTTTAACTCAAAGTGGGTGACCCTACTATTAGTGTTTTTCATAATCATGTACAATATGATGAGGAATCTATTATGGTGAACATGATACCAGAATATTTGTACAAAGGTAAGAAAATGTTAATGGATAATTAGTGTTACCTATTGGCCACCCCTCGGAAATCCAAAGAAGTTGTGACTGCTTCTATGATGGTGCGGGATCTCCTGCTCCCTTGTAGGTTGTAAACCAATATACTAATGTGGATGATCTTAACCATCAATAATGGAATTATCCATATTCTTTATCGGATATTATGCATAATGTTTATGGCTACTTTGGAAAGGCCTAATATTAGGAATGTTTCATTACAAGAGATAAGAATTTGAGTGTAATTGTTCTAAAATATCGGGAAGGTGAAATTCCACTCGAAGGAATTAGCGAGGAAGCGGTATATTGGTTACATTCATAGCCGGATGTAATTTTTACAATGATGGAATATATATACATTAATCTTTAGTGATTACATAATAGTCTATAAATTGCAATCAATTAATCTTTAAGATGGATTTCAATCTAACTCAGAGATAAATTTTCTATAACTATCGTAGAAATTAAAAACATTCCCTATGTTGGATAAATTTTCGGAGTCAGTATTTGATAATAATTATGCGCCCCATTAATCAAGACATGGTAGAGGGACTTCCATCAACAGGGAAGAGGTGGATTTATAAGGAATATGGGATCTAGGATTATAAATCAGAATTGATATTTTGATTTAAGTGAGGGAATTTTTTTCATGATGGTACCATTCCCTACGTTGTACTTTTATAGTTTACTAAAACATTTCATTTATTGGGTTTGGTTTCCAATCCCATTAATGAGCCTTTTGAGAAAATATATTTATTAGAATTTTATAATTTTTTAATATATATATAATTATAATATCAAATAAATATATCTAAAATGTATTTATACAAGGAAGGTTTGGGATCTGAGCGTGCTTGGTTCTCAAATTTATTAAGGAAAATAAAAGGTAGAAGAAAAGACAGCAACAAAAAACAGTTGGTAAAGAGAGCACCACCAAACTAGAAAATGAAAAAACAATGCCACCTGAAACGAAACTGATGAAGACTATACCTTCATCCACAAAATAAATGTCCCAGGACCAATTAATTACTGTCTACATAACTATCATAAAAAAGGCCGGCAAAAACCAATACCACATGGCCATTGTGGATCAAAAATATTGTTTGGATGAAGCCCATATCCATCACCACCGCTATATTGTAACACCTAAAAAAAGGAATCGAGTAATTTTATTGTTGTCAACATGTTGTTCCTGCATCCCAAGGTCATCACAATCACCGTTCTTCCTGCCTGTAGTGCATATCAATTGTCAAGGTTATTGCCTATGTGCACCACAACCCATGGTCAACACCCACTCCTTACCATCCTGAACCACATGGTGTGTCCCGAGGTCACCACACCTATGCCCCGAGGTCATTGTCGACCCACCGCATACCGAGGTCCCATCACCAGTGAACCCAATAATGCTTCATCATATTGCAGCCTTCGCCCAAGGTTCTTATCGTCATAGACACGGCTTCTTCCTTATACTCGCCGTCATGTAACCCATGTTCCCTATGTTTATATCATTCAATATTGTCACTAATCCATAGTCACTGGTCTACACCCTTCAATCATCAATAGAAAATTCCACCATGGTAGGACTCCATACATAGTCCTCCCAAAGCGCGAACCCACCAACATCAACATATCATCCATTGGGGTGGGGCCTGTGCTACCAGGCCAACATGAACCTCTACGATCCATCATCTCTAACCTCACTAGTAAATTAGGGCACCAAAAAAGGTTGGTATCTAAACTTTATGAAGCTTCCAAGATCATTGCAGACAAAATTCCCTTTGCATCCTCTTGGGTCCTAAACCAATGGATCAATGAATACATCATGTAGTTTCATCACAAACCCATTGCCACTATCACAAGAGACTCTATTATATTTCATAGACAAATTGACATCTAATTTTAGATCAACTGTAAAAAATAACATCTATTCTGATAGAGAAATTGACAGCTTCCTGTCAGCAAGATTTGAAGAGGTGGAAAATTCATGATCCAAATCTCATGGGACATCCTATATAACTATATCAAGAAGCATTCTCTCAGCACCATCTGGGCATGCTGCCAAAATCTCATATCATCCAATGAAGGTATTTTTAACATTTTCATCAACTATAACATTCCTATCATCACTATCCCATTACGACATGTTGAAAACCTCTCATTAAGCCCAAGGATTTCAGTGTCGATGATTCATCCTCGGTTTGATAGGGATGTTTTCTTATCGTCATCGCAATCAACTTCAAGAGGTGCTCCATAACGATCTGTCATTCACTAAATCGAATGTATTTTTATATAATTAAAAATATATAATTATATATATAATACATATATTATTAATGAAAATATTTATTATATTTTTATAATTACATAAATATGTATTTATTTATTTATAATTATAATTACATATAAATCTATTTTAATAGTATTTATATATAAAAATAAATATATTTAGTTATAAATTTATCTATATAAATATAAATTTATTAATATAAAATTATAAATATAATAAATATATTTTTTATTCAAATAAACTATTGAACATTTTGACTAATATATATTAGATAATTTTATATATATAAAATTATGAAAATAAAATTCATTTTCTATTAAGTGTTATATAATTACTATTTATATTTATATATAATTTTTGAAAAATAAATCTTATTTTAAAATATATAAATATATTTATAAATCATTATATATATTTATAAATATATTTATATAATTATATTCAGTTATATGATTATATATATTTGGTTATTATGCATATAATTACATTCAAAAACATGCACAACTCACACATACATATCAGAAAGGTAGGTTATACCCCCACCTAAAGAAAAACCCATCCATATAGCCATATTTTTTTATATGTTTAAATGTTTGTAGAGCCTAGATTATAGTCCCAAATGCCCAATATCTTTCTTATACCCAATTTTGATGGCCAATATTTATTATCCTAAGCCTGTGCTCCGTCATTCTCTACCTATATTGATCCTTCAGTCTTCTATGAACTCGGAGAAATCCCTCGGTCAATGTTGTTGCCACTGCCAGAGTAGCCAACATCGCCATCCAACCGTCACTCCCACAATTCCCAATATCCATATATTTTCACATTCATAGTAGCCTACGTCTCCATCCTATGGGCAATTACACGTCACCAAAATACGATCCACGAGCCATAGAAATGCCACTGACCATCTACCATCGTCCTTCCGGATGCACCATCCCATGTTCAAGAGATAGAATCTGCAGTCATTCCTCCATCCAAATGGTCATTTAACCCACTATAACAATACATTGACCATTTTTGAAACCTAAATCGGTTCCACACTTTCCATCAAGTAGGGGGTTATTTACTCCACCTGAAGGTCAACCTTTCTTTTCTGGAATCATTTGACACTAGCCAACAACAGAACCCCCAAAATAATTTTGTTTTAGGAAGAGGTGTTTTTGGGAATGGAACCCAGGACACCCAAATGAACGCTAAGGTGGTGAACCACTCACCGTATCCTCATGAGCAAATTATATAAATATATATACATATTTGATATTATATAAGAAAATATAATTATCAATATAATAAATATATATTATTTGGATATATTTATTATAAATTCATAATTATTTATATAAAAATATATATTTAATAATAATTATATTTTTAAATAAATACATTGTTTGTCACGAACCGAATCTGGTCGCCGCAAAAACCGGCACCAAACCCAACCCATGACATGACCCAAAGGGCGTTCCCAATACCCATGGGCTGGCACAAGTGCCCAAGTAAAAAAAATCTGGATTGGGAACGATTTACCCGAGTATGAATTCATAAATCATAAAAAAACAAGCAATTATTAGAATCTGAAATTTTCATGCTAAACAATTCATAACAAAACCAGATCTGAATACATGTGTTTAAAGACACTAAAAGTGGTCTAAAAACAATTAATGACAACATAAAGACATCCCCATGGACTCCACAATACAAGGGTGTCATCACCCGTAAGCCTTCTCCGTAACTCCGCCCCAACGATGGGGACTAACACCCTGAACCGCCATCACCCTTAGCCTTCCCTTTACCTGAGTCAATCATAAGCAGGTCTACTTACACCCAATGGGTGTAAGTAGGGTGTGAAACTAAGCCCAATAGGATACCACCAGATGATTCCAAAGAGCATGCAATACAATGTGAACAAAACAAGCAATTTTAATACACAACGTCAAACATTGATAAAATTCAAAGAAATGCAACTTTCAAATGAAAACAGTTTTCAATCCCAGAATTTCAGAATGTTAGAAAATTAAATAGACATCTGATATACTGTAATGTACTTCCAAAAACACCTTACAACAAGGTTAAATACAACAAATCCAATGAGCATCAAAATTGAGAGCACCCCTAAGCACTAGGTTGTCTCGGGCACCATGTACCTCATACCTCAGTGTAGAGTAACCATATAAAAATATGTTCCCGTGCACGAGCCACTGTTAGAGAAAATTCCCATAACAGAGTGGTCCCCAATCATCATCCACGTAGTTTAGTTAGAGCTATCATTATCCAAATGCTAAGTGGAACAGGGACAAAACTCATCCGATCCACTAGCCATACTAGTACAAATCCGCCCCACCTAGGTACCCGGGCTTCCCCTTTTGTGCTCAATAAATTTCAGCAAACAACACATATAATTTTGAATTTAAAATATCACTACTGGTCACAAAAAAATAGTACAGTGTATACACAAATTTTATACCATTTAAAACACATACTAAAATAATTTTATTTTCAATAAAACAACCTCTCAAAACACCTCATTGTTTTGAACCCAAAGCTCTTTAAGATATCCACTTTTCACACTATGTGAACACTTGTAAGTCATTAAAACGAAATTTCAGTTCAATCCCATTTAATTAAACCAAAGATTCAGTTATGGGGCAGCCCAATGTGAACCAATAAGTTATATCTATTAAAAACCACCATTAACACAAAAACATGGCACTTTAAAGCCCATTTGCTTCCCAAATACCATTAAAAAAACATTCACATCAAAAAAACAATTCACATTCAAAACATCATTTTTGTACTAATAAAGTTCAATAAAATCAACTAATTAATTATAGGTCAGCCCAAAATGAACCAATAAAATATTAGAATGAAAAAACCCCAATTTCACCAAAAATTGGAACTTAAAATTCATTTGCATTATAAATGAAACTAAAAACAATTTTTATAGAAACATCAACGGAAATAAACATTAAGGTACCATGAACACAACAAGCTAATTCAAAAAAATTGCACACACAATGGAATCACCAACCAAAGTAACAAATACCCTTGAATCTCCATGCGAAAATCAAATCGCACCCCCGCCGGACCAAGAGAGACCTAGATCAAACCTAAAACCACCAAAATTGGCCAATAAAGCCCAATGTTAAACCCTAGGTTCGAAAACCTAGTTTCTGAACATTATGAAAGTCAATTATAACCAAATAAACCCTAAGAACAATGAATGAAACCCAAAGTAGTTTGGTAGAGGAAAGAAAACGGCTCATTTATTTGAAGTATCTTGAAGTAATCACTCCAAAACACCAGTAGCTGAAATTTAAAAGATCAAAAATTTATGGTTCGTTCTGAAAAGATATATTAGGTCAATTAGGAACTGGAATGGAGGAAAAATCTTGAGAATTGAGAGAGTTATTAAAGAATGACTTTACCTATTCAAATCTGGGCGATTTGAGGATGCCTATGAGGTTTGGCACCACATAGCGATTAACCAGAGCTCCAAAGAGGACAGAGAGAGCACAGATGCACATCTAGTTTGATTGGCCTTGGGTGAGACTTGGAATCCCCGAATAATCCCAAAATTTGAATTAGTTATAACATAATAAAAATTACTTTTTAAAACGGGAATTGGGATTTCGGGATGGCCCAACCCCTTAGATAAAAATCCAAATAAACCCTGGTTATGGATTTCTAAAAGCTCCAAATTACTTTGGTGGAGTTAATAGGTTAGGGTAGGTCAGGTAGGAATTGGGATGGATGAAAAATGTTGAAAAATGAAAATGTTATAAAAGATATAATTTTTTTTATTCTGGAATTGGGCTCACCGTTTAGCCCAATTCATGAATACTCTTCTATTCCTCCCTAAAACCTAGGGAAACCCCCAAAACAGTGCAAGGATGTAAATTAAATGAAAAATACCTTTAAAATATGTCTTGTATGTGAAAATTCTCCCCACCATGAGCATTCCACCCCCGTAATTCCACAACAATACCAGATGCAAAAGAAAATCCCAAACGATAGACCAAGACAGACTTCCTTGCCATGTTTTCACCCGCTTCAAAAAGGACAAACATCTACAATTGATCAAACAAAGGAAGTTAATACTCTCACCAACCAAAAATAACCCCACTTACATGAAATTATTAAACAGATTCAAAACACATCCCAAAACCAAACACCTCAAACACTACAAGACGACGCTCAAGCAATCCACTTGAAACGAACAACGAACTCGAATAACGATACAACAACATTACATAAACAAAACCATTCGGTGTTCTCCAACCCCAAATTTACCCAAGAAAAAAATTGGTGGATAGATAGACATGAAAGAAACTACCTCCTACCTAGAATACACCACAGAGAAAACTGAGTCACTAGTATGGGGTGACCCAATTTGGACATCCCACCACTAGGGAGAACTCAATTTCTAAGACAGAATAAGGATAACAATTGGGGAAGGAACGAATGATCTCCCCATCATAAGGGTTAAACTAACACTCTTCCTTTTCCAATAGAACATACATGATACCCATGAGGGGTATCCCCACCATAATAACGAACACAACATTCCTTAAGACAAAATCAATACACTAACAGGGGGCCTCGAACGGACTTCCCCGCATTAGGGGTAGATTAATATCAGAATTCATCCAATTAAATATACCTAATTCCCATTGTGGGTATACAAAAAACAAAACCCAACCATATTAACTATCTAATATGGGATAACAACAAAAAAACAATATAATTTTAAGGAGCTGGCATGGACGCATGGTTGGTTCACATGGTTTGGAAAACCGTGAGTTAACTGTGTGGATCATTCCATCCAAAGAGGAAACTTCACACAGTTTCATTGGCCAATGATCATGGACGTGTGGAGACCTGCAGTAGCTACTTTCTCTTATCACACGGTCCCATGGGTTGGCACATGGTTACTGATAACCGCGCACAAACTAGGCACCACAACCTGCTTAACCAAAATTTTAATCTTTTCTCAAATAACACAAGGGAACCCAAAGGTGGAAAAAATCAACTCAGGGTATGACATGGGAAGAAGGTACTCACACCTCTTTCCACCAAATGTGAGAAATTGGAACAAGACGACAACACCAGAGGTTTATAATATTCTTATCCTTCATAGTGAGGATATGACCTTGACCAAAATTGTGAATGACTCTAGGATTTCCCCTAACTAGGCACCAGCTTCTCTCCGGGGCCTATGGCTGGAGTTCAATGGATTGAAGCATCTTAGGACTCGTAGTTAGGATTTGGAGACCGCTAAACTGAACATCTTCTTCTACTTCCAAAAACAATTATACTTTAATCTGAGATGGTCTCATTGATAAATGACACACTTCAAACTCGCTTTTCCCCAACCCATCATTTTACCAAAACAAGAACATAGAGGATGCACACACATCACCCCTTTTTTTCTTCGGATGCTAAACAACAGAATGAAAGGAAATATAGAAACACATTCCTTTAGATCATAGGATTTAGAATTACCTATAGGGAGACACACATCCAACAAAATAGTTACTCTCATAAGATTGCACAATCTTCACCCTTATAGTCAAATGAACACATGACATTGAATGGCGTCACCGAACATGAACATTGTAGAAAAATGAAAACACAAGGAGAGGGTCCTTATACAGAGTCACAGATGGCACATGATTCCAGCAAGTGTCCATAATAGCCACTCTTAGCCAGATCTTTCACACTGGTGGCCTAACATGAACTCTTGCTTCAATGAGACAAACGAAAGTCCTAGAGGCCCTTTAAGAAATCATTCTACATTGAAAACCCTGAACTTAATTGACCTTCAATAACTTAAGAAACATAAGAAACTAAGCCCTATTTCAACCTCCCACAATCACTCTACCACTATAGGGGGATCCACATAATTGAAAAAGATGAGGGGTAAACTCAATCTCCAAACCTCAAGAATAAAGTCTTTATGTTCATCAACTGGAGGATCATCCAACTGTGAATCGCCATAGGCCAAACATGAATCATACATTAACACTTTATGGGGGAGTACCCCAGCCTACTGGAAAACCCAAGGACCCAACAAATCTGGACATTTGGTCTCAACAGACCACAAACCTGAACCGAACACATGAGGGGAGCCACCACAATGGCCTCCCAAACTTTTCCTCAAAAGAGACCACTGACCAACACTTCATTCCAACTTATCAATGAAACACAAATCCAAAACATCATTCAAACAAGAGGGGTTATTGAACTCGAAAAATCCCACAATAATAATCCCGAAAACACATAATCCATACCTCCCAACCATACATTATCAAAACACAACACTTTCCATCAAAAACATTATTAAAAAAAATAGTGTTGGTCAGTTGCGCATTTACCGATGGTATTTCTTGAGCCTCACACATGCATGTTTACATGCCACACTGCGAACCCACCTCAAATCCATCCATATTCCCAAATAAACCTATGAATGTTGTCACCCGTGAGAATACCAAATACCAAATATCAAACCTTTACTCTTTTTAAAATCAAACTTTTAACCACAGTTTTCCTTCCTCAGAAACACTATCCATAATATCAAAACCAAATTTTTGATCTCACAAACCAATTTAGAAAAAGAATGCATAATTCAATAAAAGCACATATTCATGCCATTCACAATTGTTTAAAAATATTTCAACCCATTTGAAAACACTTCTAATTTCATGAAAACACCATTTCATACATCTCCATTTAATTATGAACTCAACTATTCTCATTTCAAGATAAGGATTTAAAAGTTCGTAATTATCTTTTCAAATGTTCAGTACTCACCAAACACAAAATCCATCTTCAACCCCCCAAAAAAATTCTAGAACACATAATTAAATTTTAATCACTTTTACATGGTTAAAAAAATTCCGCTAGAAACATATTTTCAAAACCCCAATTAATATAGTTCATACATTCAAAAGAGATGTAAACACATAATTTACCCTTTTAAAATAATTCTGAAATTTCAATTATTGACATAAAAAAACAATTTTCATTTTAATTGAAAATAAAATCACAAAAATTCACACTCCATAAAGTGAAGTCATTTGTTTTTCTTAAAGAAACCAAGATTCCAAGATTCCAAAACAAATAGACACAAGACAATGTGAGTGGAAACTAGTTTCGGTGGGTGACCTGGACATATGGTTGGAATCTATATTCCAATCACTTCAACGTCATAAATAGTATTCTAGGGAAATATCCACAGCTCCACATGGCATGCCATGCCCTGCGAGCTCACTGAGATTATTCTCCCGACTATTTTTTCATTTCCCATAGTCATCATTAAACCAAGAAAACCAAAGGACTCAGATAAATCCATACATCCCATGGTGACTTGAATCCCATCATGAGGTGTGCTGGCCAGGAACACTACCCATGACTGAAATTTCAAGTCCCAAAAATCCTAACTCCAGACTCTGCCGACTCTTCCCAAATAACACGACCTAAAGAGCGAACCTCCTCTGATACCATTTTGTCACGAACCGAATATGTTCGCCACCAATACCGGCACAAAACCCAGCCCATGACATGACATGAAGGGCGTTCCCTATCCCCACGGTCTGGAACAATTGCTCGGGTATCAAACAAATCTGTTTTGGGAACGATTTACCCGAGTATGAAATCATAAATCATAAAAAAACATTCAATTATTAGAATCTGAAATTTTCATGATAAAGAATTATTAACAAAACCAGATCTGAATACATGTGTTTAAAGACACTAAAAGTGGTCTAAAACAAATAATGACAACATAAAGTCATCCCCATGGACTCCACATGACAAGGGGGACATCACCCTCAATCCTTCTCCGCAACTCTGCCCCAACGATGGGGACTGACACCATGAACTACCATCACCCTTAGCCTTCACTTTACCTGAGTCAAGCATAAGTAGGTATACATACACTGAAGGGGTGTAATAAGGGTGTGAGACTAAGCCCAAAAGGATACCACCAGACAATTCCAAAGAGCATGCAAAACAATGTGAACAAAACAAGCAATTTTAATACACAATGTGAAACAGTGTTAAAATTCAAAGAAATGCAACTTTCAAATGAGAACAGTTTTCAATCCGAGAATTTCTGAATGTTAGAACATTAAATTGACATGTGATCTACTGTAAATTACTTCCCATAACACCCCAAAACAAGGTTAAATACCACAAATCCAATGAGCATCAAAATCGTGAACACCCCTAAGCACTAGGTTGTCTCGGCCCTTATGTACCTCGTACCTCAGTGTAGAGTAACCATAAAAAAATCTGTTCTCATGCACGAGCCACTAGTAGGGAACATACCCATAACCTATTGTTCCCCAATCATCATCCACATAGTTTATTTAGAGCCGTCGTTATCCAAATGCTAAGTGGAATAGGGACAAAACCCATCCAATCCACTAGTCGTACTAGTACAAATCCGCCCCACCAGGGTACCCGGGCATCCCCTTTTGTGATCAATAAATTTCAGAAAACAATACATATCCTTGTGCATATATAATATAACTACTGGTCACAAACAAATAGTACATTAGCTACACGCATTTTATAACATTTAAAACAAAAAATAAAATAATTTGTTTCAATAAAACAACCTCTCAAAACACTACATTGTTTTGCACCCAAAGCTCTTTAAGATATCCACTTTTCACACTATGTGAACACTTGTATGTCATTAAAACAAAATTTCAGTTCAATACCATTTAATGAAACCAACAATTCAGTTATGGGGGAGCCCAATGTGAACCAAGAAGTTATATCTTTTAAAACCCACCATTTTCACACAAACGTGGAAATTAAAGCACATTTGCTTCCCAATCACCTTTTAAACAAACTATCATAGCAAAAAAAAAATAAACATTCAAAACATGATTTTTAGTCCTATTAATGTTAAGTAAAATCAACTATGTAATTATAGGTCAGCCCAAAATTAACCAATAAAATATTAGAATGAAAACCCCCCAATTTCACCAAATATTCAAACTTAAAATTCATTTGGATTATAAATGCAACTAAAACCAATTTTTACAGAAACATTCAAGTGAAATAAACATTAAGGTACCATGAACACATCATCCTAATTCTCAAAAAGTGAACACATAATGTAATCACCTACCAAAGTAACAAAAACCCTTGAATCTCCATGCGAAAATCAAATCGCACCACCGCTACACCAAGATAGACCCAGATCAAACCTAAAAACACAAAAAAATGGCCAAAAAATCCCAATGTTAAACCCTCGGTTCGAAAAACTTGTTTCTGGAAATTATGAAACTCAATGATAACCAAAGAAACCCTAAGAACAATGAATGAAACCCAAAGTAGTATGGAAGAGGAAAGAAAAGGGCTCATTTACTTGATGTATCTTGAAGTAATCACTCCAAAACCCCAGTAGCTGAAATTTAAAAGATACAAAATATAGGGATAGTTATAAAAATATATACTAGGTAAATTAGGAACTAGAATAGAGGAAATATCTTGAGAATTGAGTGTGTCATGAATGAACGAATTTACCTCTTCAAATCTGGGCGATTTGAGTAAGCCTATGATGTTTGCCACGAAATAACGATTAACGAGAGCTCCAAAGAGGAAAGAGAGAGCTCTAACGCGCGTCTAGGTTGATTGGTCTTGGTTGAGACTTGGAATCACCAAAAAATCCCAAAAATTGAATTAGTTATAACATAATCAAAATTTATTTTTAAAACAGGAATTGGGCTTTCAGGCAGGCCCAACCCCTTAGATAAAAACCCATATAAACCCTGGTTATGGATTTATAAAATCAGCAAATTACCATGCTGATGTTAAAAGGTTAGGGTAGGTCAAATAGGAATTGTAATGGATGAAAAATGTTGAAAAATGAAACATTTAGAAAAGATACAAAATTTATTTTTTAATTTGGAATTGGGCTCATGGTTTGGCATAATTCATGAATACTCATATATTCCTCACTAAAACCTAGGGAAACCCCCAAAACAAATCAGTGATGTAAATTAAAAGAAAAATACCTTTAAAATATTTCTTGTATGTGAAAATTCTCCACACCCTGATAATTCCACCCCCGGAATGCCACAAAAAGACCAGATGCAAAAGCAAATCCCAAACGATAGACCAAGACAGACTTCCGTGCCACGTTTTCACCCGCTTCAAAAAGGACGAACATCTCTAGTTGATCAAACAAAGGAAGATAACACTCTAACCATCCAAAAGAAACCCCACTTACATAAAATTGTGAAACAAATTCAAAACACATCCCAAAACAAAACACTTCGAACACTACAAGACGACGCTCATGCAATCAACTTGAAACGAACAACGAACTCAATTAATGCTACCACAACATTACGTAAACAAAACCATTGGGTGTTATCTAACCACAAATTTACCCATGTAAAAAATTTGTGGATAGATAGACTTGAATGATACTACCTCCTACCTAGAATACACCAAGGAGAAAACTAAGTCACTAGTATGGGGTGACCCAATCTGGACATCCCACCATTAGGGACAACTCAATTTCTAAGACAGAATAAGGATAATAATTGGAGAAGGAACGAATGATCTCCCCATAATAAGGGTTAAAATAACACTATTCCTTTTTTAACAGAACATACATGATACCCATGATCGGTCTCCACACCATAATAATGAACACAAGTTTTCTTAAGACAAAATCATGACACCAACAGGGGGCCTCGAATGGACTTCCCCGCATTAGGGGTAGATTAATATCAGAATTCATCCAATGAAACATACCTGAGACCCATTTTGGGTATACCCAAAACAAAACCCAACCATATTAACTAACTATTATGTGATAACAACAACAAAAAAACAGAATTCTAAGGAGCTGGCATGGCCGCATGGTTGGTTAACACGGTTTGGGAAACCGTGAGTTAATTGTGCGGATCATTCTGTCCAAAGAAGAAACTTCACACGGTTTCCTTGGCCAATTATCATGGATGTGTGGAGACCATGCAGTAGCTACTGTCTCTTATCACATGGTCCCCTGGGTTGTCACATGGTTACTGATAACCACGCACAAACTAGGCACTTCATCCTGCTTAACCCAAATTTTAATCTTTTATCCAAAAATACAAGGGAACCCAAAGGGGAAAAAAATCAACTCACGGTATGACATGGGAAGAAGGTACTCACACCTCTTTCCACCAAATGTGAGAAATTGGAACAATACATTGACACGAGAGGTCTAAACTATTCTTATCTTTCATATTGAGGATACAACCTTGAAAAAAAGTGTGGACGACTCTAGGATTTCCCCTAAATACGCACCAACTTCTCTCTGGGGCCTATGGCTGGAGCTCAATGGATTGACGCATTTTCGTCCTCGTAGTTAGGATTTGGAAACCACTAAACTGGACATCTTCTTCCAGTCCAAAAAACAATTATATTTTAATCTCAGATGGTCTCATTGAGACATGACACACTTCAAACTCGCTTATTCCCCAACCCATCATTTTACCAAAACAAGAACTTAGAGGATGCACACACATCGCCGTTTTTTTCTTTGGATGCTAAACAACAGAATGAAAGGAAATATATAAAAACATTCCTCTAGATCATAGGATCTCTAATTTCTAATAGGGAGACACACATCGAAAAAAATAGTTACTCTCATAAGATTTAACAATCTTCACCCTTATAGTCAAATGAACACCTGACATCGAATGGCGTCACCGAACATGACCATTGTGGATAAAAGAAATCACAAGGATAGGGACTTTGTACTGAGTCCCAAGCAGCACATGATTCCAGCAAGTGTCCATAATAGCCACTCGTGGCCATATCTTGCACACTGGTGGCCTAACATGAACTCTTGCTTCAATGAGACTAATGAAAGACCCAGAGGCCCATTAAGACATCATTATACATTGATAACCCTGATCTTCATTGACCTTCGACAACTTAAGAAACATAAGAAACTAATGTCTATTTCAACCTCCCACAAACACTCTCCCACTATAGGGGGATCCACATAATTGAAAAAGAAGAGGGGTAAACTCAATCTCCAAACCTCAAGAATAAAGTCTTTATGTTGAAAAACCGGAGGATCACCCAACGGTGAATCACCATAGTCCAAACATGAATCATACATTAACACTTTATAGGGGCGTACCCTAGCCTACAGGAAAACCGAAGGACCCAACCAATCTATACATTAGGTCACAACAGACCACAAACCTGAACCGAACACATGAGGGGAGCCACCACATTGGCCTCCCAAACTTTTCCTCAAAAGATACCACTAACCAACACTTCATTCCAACTTATCAATGAAACACAAATCCAAAACATTGTTCAAACAAGAGGGGTTATTGAACATGAAACATCCCACATTAATAATCCTGAAAAAACATAATCCATACCTCCCAACCATACATTATCAAAACACAACACTTTCCTTCAAAAACATTATTTAAAAAAACAGTGTTGGTCGGTTGCGCATTTACCGATGGTATCTCTTGAGCCTCACAATGCATGTTTTCATGCCACACTGGGAACCCACCTGATATCCATCCAAATTCCAAAATAATCCTATGCATGTGGTCACCCTTGAGAATACCAAATACAAAAATCAAACCTTTCCTCTTTTTAAAATCAAACTTTTAACCACAATTTTCCTTTCTCAAAAACACTAACCATAATATCAACACCTAATTTTTCATCCCAAAAACCAATTTAGAAAAGAATGCATAATTCAATAAAAGCACATATTCATTCCTTTCAAATAATTTTAAAAACATTTCAACCCATTTCAAAACACTTCTAATTTCATGAAAACACCATTTCATAAATCTACATTTAATTAAGAACTCAACTCTTCTCATTTCAAGACAAGGTTCTAAAAGTTTATAATTTTTTTTTCAAATGTTCAGTAGTCACCAAACCCAAAATCCATCTTCAACTGCCACAAAAAAAATTCTATAACACTTAATTAAATCTTAAACATTTTTCCACGGCTAAAAAAAATTCCACTAGAAACATATTTTCAAAACCCCCATTAACATAGTTCATAATTTCAAAAGAGGTGTAAACACATAATTTACCCTTTTGAAATAATTCTGAAATTTCATTTAAAGACTAAAAAAACCATTTTCACTTTACTAGAAAATAACATCACAAAAATTCACACTCTATAAAGTGAATTCATTTTTTTTTTCTTAAAAAACCAATTTTCCAAGATTCCAAAACAAAGAGACACAAGACAATGTGAGAGGAAACTAGTTTCAGTGGGTGACTTGGACACATGGATGGCATCCATATTCCAATCCCTTCACTGTGACATAGAGTATTCTAGGGAAATATCCACGGCTCCACATGGCTTTCCAGGCCCTGCGAGCTCACTGAGATTATTCTCCCAACTCTTTTTTCATTTCCCATAGTCATCATTATACCAAGAAAATCAAAGGACTCCGATAAATCCATACTTCCCATGGTGACTTGAATCCCGTCATGAGGTGTGCTGGCCAGGCACACTACCCATGTCTAAAATTTAATGTCCCGAAAATCCTAACTCCAGACTATGCTGACTCTTCCCCAAATAACAAGACCCCAGGAGCGAACCTCCTCTGATAGCATTTTGTCATGAACCGAATCTGTTCGCCGCCAAAACTAGCACCAAACCTAGCCCATGACATGACTCGAAGGGCGTTCCCTATCCCTAAAGGCTGGAAAAAGTTCCCGTGTATCAAACAAATCTGTTTTGGGAACGATTTACCCTAGTATGAAATCATAAATCATAAAAAAACAATCAATTATTAGAATATGAAATTTTCATGCTCAACAATTCTTAACAAAAATAGATCTGAATACATGTGTTTAAAGACACTTAAAGTGGTATAAAAACAAATAATAAAAACATAACGACATCCCTATGGACTTCACATGAAAAGGGGGTCATCACCCGCAAGCCTTCTCCGCAACTCCGCCCCAACGATGGGGACTAACACCTTGAACTGCCATCACCCTTAGCCTTCCCTTTACGTGAGTCAAGCATAAGAAGGTTTACTTACACACAAGGGGTGTAAGTAGGGTGTGAGCCTAAGCCCAATAGGATACCACCAGATGACTCCATATAGAATGAAATACAATGTGAAAAAAACAATCAATTTTAATACACAACGTGAAACAGTGTTAAAATTCAAAGAAATGCAACTTTCAAATGAAAACAATTTTCAATCCAAAAATTTCATAATGTTATCACATTAAATAGACATGTGAGCTACTATAATGTACTTCCAAAAACACCCCACAAAAAAGGTAAAATACCACAAATCCAATGAGCATCAGGAATCGGGAACACCCCTAAGCACTAGGTTGTCTCAGGCCCTATGTACCTCATACCTCAGTGTAGAGTACCCATACTAAAATCTGTTCTCATGCACGAGCCACTAGTAGGGGACATACCCATAACCTAGTGGTCTCCAATCATCATCCACATAGTATATTTAGAGTTTTCATTAACCAAATTCTATGTGGAACATGGATAAAACCCATCGGATCCACTAGTCATACTAGTACAAATCCGCCCCACCTAGGTACCCATGCTTCCCATTTTGTGCTCAAACAATTTCAGCAAAAAACAAACATCATATTGCATATAAAATATCACTACTGGTCACAAAAAAATATTACAGTAGCTACACACATTTTATACCATTTAAAACACACACTAAAATAATTTTATTCTCAATAAAACAACCTCTCAAAACACCACATTGTTTTGCACCCAAAGCTCTTTAAGATATCCACTTTGCACACTATATAAACAATTGTAAGTCGTTAAAAATAATTTCAGTTCATTTCCATTTAATGAAACCAACAATTCAGTTATGGGGTATCCCAATATGAACCAATAAGTTATAACTTTTAAAACCCACCATTTTCACACAAACATGGCACTTAAAGCCCATTTGCTTCCCAAACACCATTTAAACAAAATTTCATAGCAACAAAAAATAAACATCAAAACATGGTTATTATTCCTAATATAGTTAAATAAAATCATCTAAGTAATTATAGGTCAGCCCAAAATTTACGAATAAAATATTAGAATGACCCCCCCCCAATTTCACCAAAATTTGGAACTCAAAATGCATTTGCATTATAAATGCAGCTAAAACCAATTTTTACAAAAACATTCAAGTGAAATAAAACCTATGTTACCATGGAAACATCAAGATAATTCACAAAAAAATGAACACGCAATGTAATCACCTACCAAAGTAACAAAAACCCTTGAATCTCCATGCGAAAATCAAATCGCACCCCCGCCGCACCAATAGAGACCTAGATCAAACCTAAAACCACAAAAATCGGCCAAGAAAGCACAATGTTAATCACTAGGTTCGGAATCCTAGTTTTTGGACATTTTGAAACTCAATGATAACCAATGAAAACCTATGAAAAATGAATGAAACCCAAAGTAGTTTGGAAGAGGAAATAAAAGGGCTCATTTACATGAAGTATCTCGAAGTAATCAATCCAAAACACCAATATCTGAAATTTAAAAGATACAAAATTTAGGGTTCGTATGAACGAGATATGTTAGGTCAATTAGGAATTGGAATGGAGGAAAAATAATGAGAATTTATAGAGTTATGAAAGAAAGACATTACCTCTTCAAATATGGTCTATTTGAGGAAGCCTATGAAGTTCAGCACAAGATAGCAATTATCCAGAGCTCCAAAGAGGGCAGAAATAGCTCAGAAGCACAGCTAGTTTGATTGGGCATGGGTGAGACTTGGAATCTCCAAAAAATACCAAAAATTTAATTAGTTATATCATAATCATAATGTATTTTTAAAACAAGAATTGGGCTTTTGGGCAGGCCCAACCCCTTAGATAAAAGTCCAAATAAACCCTGGTTATGGATTTCATAAAGCTCCAAATTACCTTGGTGGTGTTAATTGGTTAGGTGAGGTCAAGTAGGAATTGGAATGGATGAAAAATGTTGAAAATGAAAAATTTATAAAAGATACGAAATCTATTTTTTAATCTGGAATTGGTCTCACGATTTGGACCAATTCATGAATACTCATCTATTCCTCCCTAAAACCTAGGGAAACCCCCAAAACAAAGCAAGGATGGAAATTAAATGAAAAATACCTTTAAAATATGTCTGTATGTGACATTGAACCTTTTTATTATAAAATTATACTATCTTGATTTCCGGGTTTCAGAATCATTTGAGTATTTATAAACAAATACATTTTTAAAAGCTGATGGAGAATAAGTATTGATCTGTAGTACTAAATTTTCTTGTATAAATAATTTATAATATTATTATGTAAAAGTTACTATTATAATATTATTTTTGAAAAGTTTTGTATTTTTTATCGTCAACGAGGAAACATTTTTTGGTCTTTTAGCTAGAAATTACCTACCACATGCATATCTTCCAATTGTACCATTTAAATCAAATCCCAGCTATTGATTGTTGTAGAATACAAAGGCTTGGATCAATAGTGAAGGTATGTTAGATGATTAGATCATAGAGGGTTCCCAGATTATGGATCTCTATGATAGATGAAATGACATAAATTAAAAGTCAATGTAGATATTTATCTTGAGGAAACAAGTGACTTGATTCTTGATCCAGTGGGGGAGAATGATGGGTGTCAGGTTGATGATTTTGATGGTTCTTCATATGACGTTCTTTATCTTTGGAGGGGAGACAAATACTGAAATTATTATGTTAGAAGGAATGAAAGTGATGAATCTCTACAACAAAACAAGCTTTTATCAGTACTACAATTTTCCTTTATCCGTTCTAAGAAAATTCTTATAATCGAGGCGTTATTAGAAGTGGGTCAGTTTTATTAGTGCAAAAAATATCACTGATAAAGACACCTTTTCTCAGTGCTAAAAATTACTAATTTAAAGTTTCTTTTACCAGTGATAAAACAATGATGATAGTATGTTCTTTTATCCGTATTTTTTAGCATTGATAAAATTCATGAAAATCTAAAAATGAATAAAAAAATCTGTTAATTGGTTAGTAGACCAACGCCCTTTATAAAAGTGTTTTACCCCCTTACAACAATGTTACGATGCCCCATCCACACACCCCATGACACTCCTTTAACAGCACTAGGTTCCCCCCCACCATTTGACAATGCTAGCCCCATGCACCCACTCACACACCCCTGTCCCCACTTTCATTTGAACCCGAGACCTCTCCCTTGCGCACCTACACCTTTACAACTCATCCGACTTGTTTCGTTTTCCATTTAATGATATATATATATATAGTTATATTTATTTATATATTAATATTGGCATATATGTATATATATATTGTTGTATTAATATATATATATTAATTCATATATTAATATATATATACACATATATTAATATATATATATACATATAGTTGTCAGTTATATATATATATATATATATATATTTATATAATGTTTTCATATTAAAATATATTTATATATATGTATATATTTTCATATTTATTCGTATATTAATATATGTATATAATATTAGTTTTAAATTCATTTATAATTTTTTTTTGTGTTTAAAAATAAAAAATTAAAAATATAGAACACACACACACACCAAGATATATATTATATTTGTATCTGTAAGTATAATTATAAATATATATATATATATATACAAATATTATATATTAATATTTATATACATATGATATAATATATAGATAATATATATCTGTTTGTTAATATAGAGAGACACCAATACACGCACATTATATAGGTGTGTATATATGTTTATATTTGTATTTTATATAAAATAGATATTAGTATTTATGTAGATAAGTATATTATATTGAAAAATATGTTTTATATGTAAATTTGTTTAATTATTTAGTAATAAAATAAATTTTTATGTGTGAATATATAATATATATATATATTGTCATATATTGGATAATAAATAAAAGTACATTATGAAAAATAACAAACTTTAAATGTCATAATATCAATATGAATGTAATATTTGAGAATAAATTCAATAACTATAGAAAAAGGGCCAAAAGACCCCTTTAAATGAGGTTGGTATTTCATCAAATGTTTAAACTTTTTTATATAAAAAAAACATAGTTTTTAAGGCCTTTTGATATTTTTTTGTCCTTGAAAAATGTGAGAGAGGGATTCGGTCGATCACGAGTGCATGTATCTTGTCGTAAACATCGATTTTATATATTTTAGAGCTCAAACATACACTCGGATAAAATGTTAATGTCGTTTGAATTTTGAATAATGTTTTCAACTTGTTTTCGATCTTTTAATTATTTTTTTATTTTTTGTGTCCTCAAATTTTTATTAAATGATTATTAACAGAAAATAGTTAACATATATATAAATAATACTATTTTGTAAATAATTTATAAGCCATTTTCACAAAAAACCTTTTATGTTAATTATAAATGACTATTTATACTTATATACAACATATTCAAAAATTATATAATATATATATATCTATATAAATATATATATATATATACATTATATTAAATGGTTTTTTGTTTTGAAATATACCATTTATGAGCACTATTAAAAATCTACTAATAAAGACCATCCTTTATCAGTGCAACAAAAAAATCGCTGATGAAGTTGTCCTTTTAACAACCCTAAAAAATATCTGATGAAGAGGTACCTTTATCAGCACTATTAAAGGATTGTGCTGCATAAATCTATTTCTGTGGTAGTGGCTGAGGATGTATTATAGATTAACGATCTATGGTGATTGTTGGGTGAGACTCCCCTTGTATGAATGATGGAAGAACTTATGGTTGGATAGGATCCATGCTTTTAAATATAAGACATTGGGAGTATCTATTTTTAAATATTTTAGTTTTCATTTAACCTATATGGGATTAAATAAGATGATGAGTACTCATTAACCGGGTACCCAACACTATGAAAGCCGACTAAATAGGGTTAGGGTAAGGATTAAACATGTATTTCGAAGGTTGGAGTACCAAATTGAACACCAAATTAATAATGGGATAGATTTAAGGTAGTGATATTTGGGTAACATAATGTAGAATTTGATTAGGAATATTATTATAAATAATAATTTTTCAAATGAAATTTCAATTATAAAAAAATATTTATTTATTGTGAGATCGGTTCATATAATATTTATATGTAAATTTTAAATTTGAATTTTTTGAATATATCTTATTAAATAAAGTAAAATTAAATAATATAATTACATAGTTTTTGGATACATTTATTCAAGGTTTATAAATAAAATTTAAATATTTAAATTTGTAATAATGTAATTAAATGGGTAAGTGTAGTTAAATGGGTAGTTAAAATTATAATATTTTAGTGTGAGGGTAGTGATTTTGAAAATTAAATGGGTTACAGTTAGTGTTAGATTTTTATTTAAAAAAATGGGTTAGTGTTTGGGTACCCCAAAATTCATTGTTACCCAACCCATTTCCATCCATCTATAGAAGTTATGTAATTGTAGTATTCTATAGATTAAATCATAATGTACTTAAATTATAAGTCTTGTAACACAGAAATTGTCTGTATTCATTTAATACAGTAAATTAAGGTCTCTAAATCCATATATCACCTCCTAAAATTGAATATATATATCTATATCTATATATATATCTGTGTGTGTGTGTGATTAATTTTTTCTTCAAATTTGAAAATGTGTTTTTCGTGTTCTATTAGGGTCTTGGGGAGTTCTCATGTTCATTTCTCCCTGAGTACTTATTCATATGTGTGTTTATTTGTGTATTTTCTTTATAATTTTACACTCTCCCCAAAATCTATGTAAATTATTATTAATTTTATACATATACTAAGACCGATTAATGATCCTTTGATATGTATATATTTTTTATATTATTATTAATATTTTTATCAATTTTCATAATCATTCTTCTAAAATTAATCCTTAATATCATTTCATTAATAATTTATTTGAAAATAATCTTATTCATGGTCCTTCTATGACACTTACTACTATAGATTTGAAATTTTTCAACACACAAATGGGTTTTAATAGTGATAAAAAATATTTTTATCCCTAGAACAATTAAAAGAGGATCCCTTTATTATGTTATAAAAAAGTTACTTATAAAGCCCCATTTTTTCATTACTAAAAAAATCATTGATAAAAGGTATTTTTTATCATCGCTAAAAATGTGTTGATAAAACGGACAATTATCTGCACTTCTTTTCGCAATGATATAAGAAATATTTTATCAATGCTATAAAAATCACTGATTAAGGGCAATTGTTTTTAATAAAATCTACAAATTGGGGGGGGGGGGGTGGGACCCACCCACCCCCCTCTATCGGTGCACGATCCCCACTATAACAGTGGCATCTCATCTGGCCACTCGTACCAAACATAACAGTTCTAGCCCCCCACCATATTTCATAGTTCTAGGCATCTTCTTAGCCATGCACATGCCCCTACCTTTGGCGAGGTTCGAACATCAGACCTCCCCATCATTCAATCGTGCCTCTTCAACTCAACTAGGTTTATTTCTTTTGATTTTGGTATATATCTATATATTTCTATATATTAAAATACATATATAAAATATTTTTTTATGCGTGTGTTTATAAATACAAAAAAAGATACAAATATTTATATATATGTGTTCATCTATAAATATAATTATACAGATTTATATTTATTTACATATATTATGTATTTATATTTATATACATATTTTAGAATATATAGATAAATATATACATGTTTTTCAGTGCACACACAAATATATTTATATATTTATATAAACATTATATATACATTAGTTGTATATGTATATAAATTTCATATATATTTATTTTAACTAAATTAGTTTTTTTTATTTAGATAAGGCTTATATATTTAGATTCATATTTACAAGTAAATATGTTTACATATATATTTATATAATTAAAATTTTTATGTCTGAATATAATATATATATATATATATATTTATTTATATATTTGATCATTGATATAACTATATTATAATAATTAAAAAAATTGAAATCCATAATATCAATATGAATGTATTACATGAAAATAAATATAATCCCCACTGAAAATGGGTAAAAAGACCCCCTTAAACGAGGATGAAAGTTCATTGAATGTTAAAAAATTGGGATACCCTGACAAAAAACATTGTTTAGGATAACTTATAAGCCTATTTTATCCATTAAAAACCACACATGGGGTTCCCAATTACATTAGTGCATTGATTCATCAAAAGATTTTATTTGATATACAGTAGAGCGTAAATGAACACTCAGATATAAATTTATGTCTGTTTAATGTTTGAGATGCATTTTGAACTTATATTTGATCATTTATTAGTTTTTTTATCTTAAATTTTTTATAAAATGACTATTAATCGATAATAATTACCAAACAATTAATTAACATATTAAAAAAAATCTAAATCCATTTATTTCACTAAATATCTTATATATTAAGTGTAAATGCATAATTATCCTTATATAAATTATATTTTATACAATATTTTATATTTATATCAATATAATTATATTTATATATTTATATACCAATATATCAATATATTATTTTAAATGAAATTTATTTTTGAAAATTACCCTTTATCAGTGCTAGTAAAAAAGAATTGATAAAGAAAACCTTTATCAGTGCTACTATAAAAACACTAATAAAGAGGGTCCTTTTAATATTGATAAAAACGCTAATACAGTTGATATATTTTTCAGTACCAAAAAATCTTTATAAATGTGTGATTTTGAAAGTGCTTTTTAAACAAATTTAAAATAACCTTTTATCCGTGCTTTTTTTAGCATTGATAAAGCTACCCCCTTAATTGGTTCTTTTTTATCTCTCTTAAAGGGTGGAACTGTGTGAAGTTGTTTATATTGTGGAGTCTACATTCACGATGTTGAGTTGAATAATTCAATACTCATATGTTGCAGGTAATTTTGAATAATTAGATGAGCCCCTATACCACCACATTCCTCAATGATGTTGAAATTTTGATAAAATGTGGTTTTTCCCCTGGGTGACCAATTTTAATAAATGAACATTTGAAATAAATGATTCTTTCATATTGACCATTTTCCCCCACACATACACATACACATTCTCATCCTAGTTATAAAACAACTTTCTAAATGTATGAATTGATGCTTTGAATTGAATGGTGAGGTAAACAGTATGAGGTCAATTTATTTCCAAAATGGACTTGTTGACTATCATGAGACTCTCTTATATATTTATTACTTCTTCATGAAACTATTACAAATAATAATATTGGTTACCCTTTTTGTATATAAAGTGGTACCATGAATTAACATGATCATCTAGATGTATGAGAGGTTCTTTGATTTCCCCTTTGTTGTATAGTTAGATTAAAGATATTATGATAGAAATTATTGAATTTTTCTTCATCATGGGAGGTGGTAACTATTGAAGAATTTTTATTTCACCAATGATAAGGTCTACCCTTGTATCTCTATGAATGGAATCAATACCCGCATGTTTTAGAGTTTTTTCAATGAGATGATTCATACCATTTAAGGTCAAGTGACAAGGACTATTATGGTTTTTTAAGGTCGTGAAACCATGACTAATGAATTTTTATTTTTAGGTTGTGAATCTAGGACAATGGGAATGACTTTCTGGGTAGTTTGATTTCATTTGGTAAGGATTAGCAGCTAAAAGACACCAAGAAATGATTTTTATTAAAGTTATTCCAAATAATATATTTTTTGACCATAAATATGGTCCATGTTAGGGTAGATTAGGGAATAGACTATGATAGATGCTCATTTAAATCTCTAACCCATTAAAAAAATAAAATGGAGGTATATTAAAGTATTAGTCGAGCCCCAGATTCACATTACAAAGCCAAGAAAATATTATGCCCGATGGAATTGGGATACAAGAAAATACATGCCTGTCCGAATGACAGCATTATATATAGGAAGGAATATGAATTTCTGTCAGAGTGTCCAAAATGTGGGACATCACGGTATAAGGTGAAAGAAAAATCACGGGGTGATGTAGAGATTACAAAGCTCCCTTCAAAGGTATTTTGGTATCTTCCTATAATTAATCGTTTCAAACGTTTATTTGCTAACTCACATGATGCAAAAAGGTTAAGATGGCATGCTGAAGAGCGGGTATGTGATGGAAAAAAATACGTCATCCAGCTGATTGTCCACAATGGAAGAAAATTGATGCGCAGTATTCTACATTTGGAAATGAAATAAGAAATCTCAGACTAGGGTTTTGCACAGATGGAATGAATCCATACCGAACACTCAGTAGCACACATAGTTCATGGCCTGTTTTATTGGTAATTTACAACCTCTCTCTTGAAGTTTGCATGAAGCGCAAATATGTCATGTTTAGTACAATGATCTCTGGTCCAAAGCAACTCGGTAATGATATTGATGTTTACTTGTCACCATTGATTGATGATTTTAAACTGTTATGGGATGATGGTATTAGGGTGTATGATTCTTATAAAATGGAATATTTTCAACTGCATGCAGTGCTTCTGTTCAATATAAATTACTTCCCAGCGTATGGAAATTTTTCTGGATACAGTGTTAAAGGGCATAAAGCATGTCCAATTTGCGAACAACAGATGTCCTATTGTCAATTGCATCATGGGAGGAAAACAATGTACATGGGTCATCGAAAGTTTTTGCCTATGGAACACCCTTATAGAAGACTAAAAAAGGCATTAAATGGCTCACAAGAATTTGATACTGCTCCAAAACCTTTATCCCATGATCTGTATTTTGAGAGGGTGAAAAACCATGACGTGACATTGGGAAAGACATAGAAATCTGGTAATGATAGACATATGTGGAAGAAAAGGTCAATATTTTTTGAGCTACCATATTGGAGGTATCATGAAGTTAAACATAATATTGATGTCATGCACATGGAGAACAATATCTGTGATTCTTTGATTGGAACATTGTTAGATATTAAAGGAAAGACTAAAGATGGGTTTAATGCAAGATTAGACTTACTATCAATGGGAATACGTTTGGAGTTAGCTCCCACTCCTAAAGGAAGATGAACATTTCTTCCCCCAGCTTGTCATACATTATCGAAGAGGGAGAAAATTAGCTTCTGTCAGTGTCTTCATGATAACAAAGCGCCTCAAGGTTATTCTTCTAATGTAAAAATTTTTGTCTCATCGAAGGACTTGAAGTTGATAGGTATGAAATCACATGATTGTCACGTCATGATGCAACAAATTCTACCATTCGCATTGCATGGAATATTTCCCATTCGTGTTAGAAATACTATAATGAAGTTGTGTTATTTTTTCAATTCAATTTGTAACAAGGCGATTTATGTGAATGCTTTGAACATTTTGGAAAAGGATGCAATTTTAATACTTTGTCAATTGGAAATGTATTTTCCTCAAACTTTTTTTGATATAATGGTGCATTTAATGATTCATCTGGTTCGAGAAATAAAGCTTTGTGGACCTGTATATCTTTGTTGGATGTATCCTTTTGAAAGGTATATGAAAATATTAAAGGGGTATGTTAAAAATCTATATCGACCTGAAGCCTCCATTATTGAAAAGTATATTTCCGAGGAGGTAGCAGATTTTTGTACGAGCTACTTGGCTGCGGCGCAACACATAGGTTTGCCTCCATCTCGCCATGAACGAGTTAATAATGAGGGAAAGGGGATTCACGGCTTGAAAGTCAAATCAATGTCAGCTGAACAGATGAAGAAGTTAGAATCATACATCTTGAAGAACATTGTTGATGCTCAACCATATATCACATTGCATATTAATGAGTTGAAACAATGTCATCCAAAGAAGAAAGAAATGTGGATTTTGAATGAGCACAACAAAACTTTTTTGTCATGGATTAAAAATACTTTTCTTGGTAGATCAGATGTATCAGAGACATTAAAATGGATAGTGGGTGGTCCATGTTTAAATGTGATAACATGGTCTGGTTATGACATTAATGGTTATACATTTCATACAATAGCTCAGGACAACAGAAGTGCAGTTCAGAATAGTGTTGTATTGGTGTTTGCAGAAGCAATGCATTTTTCGAGTGCTAAGGACAAAAACCCAATTTCTGCATCAAATTCATATTATGGAGTGATTGAAGATATATGGGAGGTTGATTACTTTAAAATTAAAGTTCATGTTTTTAACTGTAAATGGTTTAACGGTAACAACAATGTCAGACATGATGAATTTGCAATGACACTTGCTAATCTGAATAGATTGGAAGACACAACTGATTCTTTTATAATGGAAACACATGCAAAACAAATTTTTTATGTAGTAGATCAATCAGATATGCAGTGGGCTGTTGTTTTACAAGGGAAAAACAATATGTTGGTGAGGATGAACTTGATGAATATGCGGATTTATGTGAGATCCCTACTTCAATGGAAATATTAACAGAACATAATGACGATCATGTTGAAGACATAGTTTGTGCCATAAGGAACGATCACGACGAAAAAATTTGGGAAAACAATCCATCTGTACATTCCTAAAATTATAGGTAACATATGTTTATTTCTTTTTTACATTTATTTTTTCCATAAATGTTAGATATTGTTAGTTTTTTATTTAATAAAACATGTTTTAAAATAAAATAAGTATATGTTATTGTTTTTTATGTTTGTTTAGTTTACTTTATCATGTTTATTGTTGTACCCCTCTCTCTTCGATTTTAATGATCACAATCACTCTCATCATGTTTTAACTTGTTTTCAAGTGTTTTGATGCTAGGAAAAAGGTTGCCCAGGAGTTGGCCCAAGGAAGCTGATAGTGGACTCTCTAGGTCCACCGTCCAACCGGTGGATTCCCACCGGCCAAGCGGTGGTCTCTGGAAGAAGCATTGCTTTCTTCCAAAGCCACCGGTCAGCCGGTGTTAGCGCACCAGCCAGCCGGTATGGGCACCGGCCAACCGGTTCATGCCCACCGGCCAGCAGGAGGACCCAGGCAGTAGGCTTTCCCACTGCCTGGTGACACCGGCCAACCGGTGGATGACCACCGGCCAGCCGGTGGAACCCAGACATAAAGCCTGCTCTGTCTGGACCACCGGCCAGCCGGGAGCTCAGCACCGGCCAGCCGGGAGCTCAGCACCGGCCAGTCGGTGGACCACCAGCCAGCTGTTGAGACACCACCGGCCAACCGGTGTGCCCAGTCAAACTAACCGTTGGGCTTTGACCAGACGTGTAACTTAGTACACTTTTCTATTTTCTGATTATAGTAGTATTAAAATATTTGAATTTGTATATTTCTTCACTGAAAATTACTTTACCATGTTTACAATGTTTACCAGGTTTACCATTTTTTCCATTTTTTACCATCTTGACCATCTTGAACATCTTGACCATCTTTTCCATCTTTACCATTGTTTAACATGCTTACCATATTACCAATGTTTACTATTATGTAACCTAGTACACTTTTCTATTTTCTGATTACAGTAGTATTAAAATATTTGAATTTGTATATTTGTGAACTGACGTTTGTTTTTTTGATTTGAAGGATAATGACAGATCATTCAGATGATCAACCACATGATTCTGGGGAGGAGCATATTCCTGGTCATACCTCTGGGGATGAACATTCACATGCTCCTATTACGAAAAAGAGTTCAAAGGTTGGTAAACGTGGTTGCACATGTTTACCAAAATTATCACTTTCCCATACGCATGATCAGAGGATAATAGTTGATTTTGATTATGATGATATTCCTAGAGGTCTAAATGCCAAAGATTTTAAGAGTTTTGTTGCAACTAAGGCAAAGACCAAAGTAAGCATTCGATATGATGATTGGAGAGGTGTGGATAAAGCGATTATCTATTAATTGTGGGAGGCGATTTTGGTAAGATATTTTGTCATTGTTTGACCATTCTTTTAATGTTTCTGGTATATATAATATGTTTAACCTCTTTTTTATCATATGACATTTGATATTCCTGACACTGGAGGAGTCAGGAAGAAATGCTTATCGTTGGCTGCCAGGAGATGGAGGGATTTCAAATCAACCCTCACATCTGATTTCATTTATGGTCATAGGAGTCATGAAAATCCATTTCGTATATATCATTTTATAGATGAAGACACATGGAGACAGTTTTTTGAAAGTAGAAAAAAAGAGTCATTTCTGGTTAGGTCAATGTAAACTTTTATATACTTTCTTATATAAATGATTTTATTAATGTTTTGTTAATGATTTCTTATTCTTAAATTACAGCAAACAAGGAAAGCTCATCAGGAGATCCAATCTAAAAATGTATTCCCTCATAGTTTATCTCGGGGAGGGTATATATTATTGGAAGAAAAAATGATAGCGGAAAAATTTCAATAACTAAGAGCTGAGTCTTCAAGCTCTGGAGAGGTGGCCCCTCCATCCACTCCATCTAGACATGAAAAATGGAAGAGAGCTCGGAAGGGAAAAAAAGGGCAATATCTTTCGGAAGAATCGAGAATCGTAGCTGAGAGGATTGTAAGATATATATTTAATTTATTTAAGTTAACTTTTTTCTTCATATAAGTTTCAATAATTACAAAAATGATCAATTAATTAATACAGGACTCTCTTGAGGAGAAAAGTTCAGAGGGGACATTTACAGCTACTGGGAGGGAAGATATTTTATTTGCAGCATTGGGATGGCCTGAACATCCTGGTCGTGTAAGAGGATATCCGACAGGTGTATCGGTAAGAAAAGTGTTTCCACGTTCTTCAACTTCTAACATTGAGGGGGTTTATAAAAAAAATAGAATCCTCGGAGGCTGAAGTTCAAAATATTAATGCGATGATGGGAGACAAGATTAGAGATTCGGTGTAGTCTATGTTTGCAGAAATGCAAAGACAATTTCAGACTGCAGCTCCCACTCCTCCACCTCCCCCTGCAGACCCCATTATTTATCCTCCACCTCCGCCAGTAGCTCCCACTCCCCCACCTTAGCCTGCGGACCCCATTTTTTATCCTACGCCTCCGCCGCAGCTTCCTACATATTGCGAGTTGTATGTTGATGATTCTCAACATCATATAGTAGCATACGGGTTTGTATATTGTATAGGAGATACAGTTAACCATCAACAATTAGAGGTAGAGAATCAGAGGGTCACTATACATGATATTATAGATAGATCAGCTAGGGTACCAATATCTACAGATGAGGTGGCGACAGTTGGACAGAGTATCGGCCATTTTTTAGTTTGGCCATCCAAACTTCTTCGACTCATTACCATAGAGGTATGAATGTTATATCTTTTATTTTATTTTTTTATTAAAGTTGTTTTATCATTTGAAAACTACTATAATTCTCAATTTTTTTTCACAAGAATACTTCAAAGGTAAAGAAATACTGTATAGACAACAACAAAGACAACAAGCTATGACATCAGATATAGATTCCAGTGGTCTTGACAGATTGTCAAGATATTCACATTTGTTTTTGGGTTTTTATGAGTTTCCAATGGAATCTCATGTTTGTGGACGTGAAATAAGTGTGGGGATTACAAAATCTGATATCATGGAGCTTGTTACTGGAGATAAGTTGGGCATCAATGTGGTGCAAATTTTTTCCATGTAAGTCTTAACACCTTTTCCCTGCGTTATATTTATTAAAAATGTATACTTATATACGTTTTGTATTAGGTATCTTTATAAAATTTGTGAGAGGAATGAAATGACAGAAGTATATGGATTCATTGACCTACAATTGATTTCCCCTGAAGCATGTGCATTGACTGAGGAACAAAGAATGATTTATATTGCTGAAATATTTGAAAAGAATATAATCCAACAATGTGGGATGATGCCTTTTTGTGAGAGGTATGAAACACATTTATCTCAAATAGTTAATTATCTTTTAACATAAAAAACCACTAACATTAAATTTCCTTTTATCAGTAATCATTGGATTTTAGGGATTTTTTTCCCAAGGGAGAAAGCTCTTTATTGGATATGCTCTGTTCATGGTGATGTGCGGGCAAGTTTTAAGAATATATTGGAAAAGTAAGTTTCAATTTATCAATAGTTTTATATATTATAATAAATTGTAAATTTACCCCATTTGTATTATTTTCTAACAGTTCATGGGCATACTTTCGAAAAAACACAATGAAAAGAAATTCAAAGATCAAATATGTAAAGGCGAAGGTAAATTTCCATTTATAATTTGTACTTTTTGATTTATTACATTAAAATAATATATTGAATTTACACTCATTCAAAACAGAATTGTCATGAACAACAAGGCCTCATCGAATGCGGATATTATATGTTAAGATTTATGTATGAAATAATAACAACTGGGACAGTTGTGAATTTTGACATAGTACGATTTCCTCTTAAACATTGCCATCATATTTCAATTTGATTTATTCATTATACACGTTAACTATCTTCTTTTTCATTTGTATCTTTTTTATGACCCTCAACCCTATAATGCTGAAGACATCAAACACGTACAAGTGGAGTGGTCAAATTATTTTACAGGTTTGATTGAATTTTAGTTGTTTGTAATGTAAAATGTAATTTTGAATATTGTCATTTTAATTGTCTATTTGGTAGTTGTTTAGGTTTGATTTAGTTTTTTTTGAAGTTGACAGTGTAAGTTTTGAATGTTATATAAGTGAATGTTTAATTTTGCTCTACTTCTTGTTTTGGTCTACTTTTGATGGTTCTTCTGGTATGGATTTGGGTCTGTGGGGGAGGGGTTCCCAGGGTGTGGGGGTGTGTTCAGTGGGGTTGGGGGTGTCCAGCGGTCTGGGAGGGCTGTCCGGTGGGGTGGGGGGACAGTCTTGGGGGGTGGAAGCGATGTCTAGGGGTGTGGGAAGCCGGTCCAGGGGTGTGGGAGTGCTGTCCAGGGGTGGGGGGGTTGTCCAGGGGTGTGGTGGGGGCTGTCAAGTGGGGTGAGGGGGTGAGGAGGTGCTTTTCAGGTGGGTGGGGGTTGTCGAGGGGTGTTTGGGGGTGTCCGGGGGTCGGGGGGGCAGTCCAGGAGTGTGGTGGGGGCTCCAATGGGGTGGGGGAGGGTTGTCCAAGGGGTATACATGAGGGTGGGAGCTCCAATGGGGTGGGGGAGGGTTGTCCAGGGGGTATACATGAGGGTGAGGGCTCCAACGGGGTGGGGGAGGGTTGTCCAGGGGGTATACATGAGGGTGAGGGCTCCAACGGGGGTGGGGGAGGGTTGTCCATGGGGTATAAATGAGTGTGGATGTTGTCTAGAGGATAAGTTTTATATGTTATCTATTTACATGCTTATTTTTGATGTACTTCTGTTTTTGTGGTATGATTTCTTGATTTTTTTTCTGGTTGATTCTGGTGGAGAGAAGATCACTGCATTTTGTTTAAAAAAAATTGGGTTTATGACGTCGGTTATTTAATAACCGACGTGATAAAATGCCTGGAAAATAGTTTATCACGTTAGTTATTTAATAACTGATGTCATAAAAGGCCTGGAAAATAGTTTATCATGTCGGTTATTTAATAACCGACGTGATAAAAGTCCTGTAAAATGGTTTATCACATCGGTTATTTAATAACTGACGTGATAAAAGGCCTGGAGAATGGTTTGTCACGTCGGTTATTTAATAACCGACGTGATAAAGGGCCTGGAGAATGGTTTAGCACGTCGGTTATTGAATAACGGACATGCTAAATGGCCTGGACAAGGGTTTATCACGTCCGTTATTGACTAACTGACGTGATAAACCCCCTCCCACCAGTTTATCACGTTGGTTATAGAATAACCGACTTGATAAACCCCCCTCCCCCGGGTTTTCATGTCGGTTTTATATGAACCGACGTGATAAACCATGCTCAGCCCGGTTTATCACGTCGGTTCTTATAGAACGGACGTGATAAACCCCCTCACCCCTGTTTACCACGTCGGTTGTTTAAGAACGGACGTTATAAACCATTGTCCAGGCCATTTATCACGTCGGTTCTTCGATAACCGACGTGATAAACCATTCTCCATGCCTTTTATCATGTCGGTTCTAAAATAACTGACGTGATAAACCATTCTCCAGGCCCTTTATCACGTCGGTTCTAAAATAACCGACGTGATAAACATCGCGATTTTATGCTTTTTGACGTCGATTTTTAAATAACCGACTTCAAAAACCTTATTTATTACGCCGCACGTATTAACGTCGGCTAGAAACCGACGTAAAAAATTAAAAATAACCGACGTAAAAAACGTTTTCTGCACTAGTGATAAGATATGACAATCTATTATTGTTTTTTGGTTAGCTCATCTATTAATTTTTTGAGGAGAGCTTGGGATAAAAGGAGTTCTCCAATAAAGAACCTCCTCTTCAACGAAGAATTAAGAACATATTCTTCCAACGAAGAAGCGAACAATGACCTTCTTCGACTTCTTTCTCAAAGATTCAACCATCATGAGACGTCTTCGATGACAGACTTCAGCATCTTCTTCAATGAGATGACACATCTCGGGTTTGGAAATGGTTGGCGGACACGACGAATGACAATTTATTTATCTACATTCCGCGACTCCTTCAAACATCAAAGACAGACAATCAAAGGTAGGGGTTTAATTTTATCTATCAATGATCATTTCCCATGTTCTTACTTTCTCTCAAAACAATGAAGAAGGGTTGTTGTGCATCATACTTACGAGCCTTTGATACCAATTTGTCTCGACGCGTCCTCCAGGGCCCGTACCGCGACTACCCCAAGACCGCCTTCTATAGGCCATGGGCTAGCGACTAGCAGCAATGGCATAAATCTCTAAACAGGGAAGGCATTGCCTTTATAAAAAGTAATCACACAAAACAGAGTATGAGTAGGAAGATCAACACTATGTATAACTGTATACAAAAAAGTGTTGAAAGTAAAAGGGGCCGGAAATACAGGACAAACAATAAAGTACAAGGAAACTGAAGTAAAAGTACTACTAAAGAAAAGTAATACAACTTCTGTATCATCCTCCAAAAAATCCTACCTGAAGGGTAGGTACAGATAGCATGCACAGCGCACCACATCCGTCTGTCTCCTCCGTGTACCATCACATCGTGTTCTCCACCTCTGGGTACCATCCAGTCCTGTTACACTCAGCCTCGGTTTGCATTGTCTGTCATCTACATCCAACACAATGAGGTGTAGTAATAACCTGTTAATGGGTGAGTATAACAATACTCACTAGGGATCCCGAGACCACAAAGGTCTCTCAATATCCACCATGGAAAAACCACAGATTATGAAATTAACTAATATCCATTACATTGGTTTATGCCCACATATATACCTATGTTATCATGTAACTCATCTCAATCATGAGGAAAACACATAAGTCACTCACTCAACTCACACAGGTATACAAATTTTGTAGAGAGATAGTGATCATCAAATATAGTCACTAAATCATCTATGTTGTCTGACCCACATAGGATCTAGGAATAGCTGTTATAACTGTCGGACCCATAGAGGATCCAATAACAGTAATTAGTGTTGTCGAACCCACACGGGATCCTAGACCAGCAGTTAGAACTCTCGCACCCACAGAGGATCCCGAAATAGTAGTCAGTGTTGTGGGACCCACATAAGATCTAGGACCAAAAGTTAGAACTGTCAGACCCACATAGGATCCAGGAATAGTAGTCAGTGATGTCGGACCCACACAAGATCCCGGAACAAATGTTAGTGTGCAGCCAGCTGCAGGGTTCCACTAGAGAACGCATGATTCCAGGAGGGTCCGCTCCTCAACCTAAGTGTCGATACAATAGCATCCACGAATTCCCACGAAAAAGTATCTCAATGGTCCTCCACATCATAAGGGTATCAACATTATAGACAATGCATAGACAGGTTTCCCAGTCTATCAATTATTAACCATTTAGTATCGGGGGCCCGGATGAATTTGTGTACGATCCACCCTGAACCTTTCCCTAATATACCCCAAATTCTAGTGGGGTATTCTGAAAGGGACAGTCGAGTTACAAGAATACTAGTACCGCTGATTGTTCATCAAATGAACGTCTGGTGCCGAAGAATAGGCCAAAGAATGTAAAGGGTTGGTAGTGGGCCCGAGTTCAGTCTGACCCGGTCAGACTGACTCTGCCCCACCCGGTCTGGGTCCGACCCGGCATGTTCGGCGGGTCTGCCCGCTTGGTTCGGCCTGACCCAGTGGGCTATGGGGACAGTTCATCTCAAAGGTCGTCGCGTAGGCAGTTTGACCTGATGGTTGGGGTCGGTTTGGCCAGTGCCATGAAGGGTGCAGACTATAAAACTCATCCCAGAAGGCTGAGCCAGTTTAGCTAGTGACGCCATAAGGGACGTCGTAGGTTGGCTCAAGGGCCCCGCGTGACGCGGCCTGTATGGCCGAGAACTGGGGTGCGGCCCGGGCAGGCAGGCAGGAGGCCAGGAGGGCGTTGGGCAGGTCGGAGGGGCGTGGGTAGGCCGACGGGGTGCGAGAAGGCCGGCGTGGCACAGGCAGGACGGTGGGGCGCAGTTTGGCCCGAGGGGCGCGGGTTGGCCTGCGTGGCACGGTTCGGCCCCGGATAGGCTGACGGGGTGCGTGGTAAGGTTAGGGGAAGGCCAAAACGGCACGTGGGAGGTCGTGGGTGGGCCGGCCGGGCAGAGCGCACAGATGGTCCTGTGTAGGCCTGTGGGGTGCGGCCAGGCAGGTCGGTAGTTGGGCAGGCGGGTTCGGCGTGGCTCGGACCGTCGTGGGTCGGTGGTGTTTGGCTGAGAGCACTGGCATGTCGTGGGGACGACGCATTTCTCGGAGGTCGTGGTTAGAACGGACATTTTTATCATTGCCTTTGATGTTCCATCACCTCATCGCCATGCCGAGGGCCATCTCATACAAGAACTGTGGAGGGCTCGCTCCATGTTGGTTTGTCCCGCACACTCTGCGTTAGGGTGATATCAAGAGGCTCGCAAGTTTGAAGCACAAAAACCATCATTCTTCCTCTTGAGAGAAATGAAAAACATTGGAAAATATCATATATAGATAAAATTAAATCCCTATATTTGATTGTCGGTCATCGACGTTTGAAGGATTTGTGGAAAGAAGACAAATATGGTCTTCGTTCTTCATGTCTGCCAACCACTTTCAAACCCAAGTTGCATCAGCACGTTGATAACGATGTAGAAGTCGGTCGTCGAAGACGTCTCGTGATGGTTGAAGCTCCGAGGAAGAACTTGAAAAAGGTTATTGTCGGCATTCTTTGTTGGAAGATTGCATTCTTTGTTCTTAGTTGGAAGAGGATGTTCTTCGTTGGAGATATCCTTTTCTCCGAAGCACTCCTCCAAATATGAATAGATGTGCCAAATCCAAAACAATAAGATATTAGGATATCTTATTATATTTTTGTCACAATATTCAAAAAATGATGAATTAAATTAAATGGCTCCACCTAATTAATGTGAAGTATTAAGCATAATTAATTATATTTTAACCCAATTAATTGAAGTGGAGGTGGTGGAACCATAAATGATAGATGAGTTCAAGGGACTCCCCAATCGTTAATCATATGTCGTAACCTCTTGCAAGAGGTTACATTAGGGTGTTCCCCACAAACATAACCTCTCAATGGAGGATAAGATATGGTGGCCCCACCGCCAACTTCCATGAGGAGGTTTTAACCACTCAACACTCACATGGAAGATCTAATAAATAAAGTTAATCTCACATTATTTTATTACATTCCACGAAAACCCAAAAACAATATTCTATTATCGAGTCACTGTCGTCGAAGTGAATGTATTCTTAAGAGATTATCGGTGCTACGAGTTCAATGGGCCCCTCATATTTTAGTTTTGATCCCCAGTTAAAAATTCATAAATAGTCGCTCGTATGTTTACTGAACGTACTGGAACAAAACTTCTGAAAATGATTCTGAGCACACCTGGCCTTAGAATCATGCACCATATATTTTCGCGGACTCCTGTAATTCCCATGTATTTAATAATTTTTTTCCAAGCCCTCCTTCCATAAGCTAAGTGATGGAGACTAGAACCATAGGCGTAAATCCCTAAACTATGAAGTCATTGCCTTTATAAAAAGTAAACACACACAAAAGAGTACGAGCAGGAAGAAAAAAAACTATGTAAAAATGTATACAAAAGAGTGTTGAAAGTAAAAGGGGAAACAAATAGAAGACCAACTGTAATGTACAAGGAAACTGAAAGTATAAGAACTACTAATAAAAATTAAAACAATTATTGGATCATCCTCTGAAAAATCCTACCTAAAGTGTAGGTACAGATAGCCTCCCAAGAGCTCTACGTCCGTCTGCCTTTTCCTTGTACCGTCACACCGTGTGGTCCACCACTGGGTATCATCCAGTCCTAGTACACTCAGCCTCAGTCAGCTCTGTCCATCATCTACATCCAACATAATGAGTTACGGGAATATCCCGTGCAGGTGTGATTATAACGATACTCGTTAGAGACCCCGAGACGACCAACGTCTCTAAAAATCCACTATGGAAAACCACAGAGTATGAACTCAACCAATAACCATTACTTAGGTATATTCCCATACATAAACCTAATATATAAATTACCCCATCTCAATCATTAGGAAAACACAGAAGTCATTGACACAACTCACAGAGGTATAAAACTTTCTAGAGAGATAAAGATGATAAGATGTAGTCACTGAATCATATAAGCTATCGGACCCACACAGGATCCTGAACGAGCAGTTAGAACTGTCGGACCCACACATGATCCAGGAATAGCAATCAGTGTGGTCGGACCCACACATGATCCTGGACCAGCAGTTAGAACTGTCGGACCCACACAGGATTGAGGAACAATAGTCATTGTTGTCGGACCCACACATGATCCAAGAACAGCTGTTAGAACTATCTGACCCACCCAGGATCAAGGAACAATATTCAGTGTTGTCGGACCCACACAGAATAAAGGACTAGTAGTTATAACTGTCATACCCACATAGGATCGAGAAATAGTAGTTAGAGCTATCGGACCCACACATGATCCAGGAACTGTATTCAGTGCACAACCAGCCATAGTGTTCCACAAGAGCATGCCTGATCCTGGGAGGGTCCGATCCTCAAGATAAGTGTCGATAAAATAGCTTCCATGAAGACCCAAGAAGAATTATTTCAATGTTCCTTCACATCATAGGGGTGTCAATGCAATAGACAGTGTGTCTATCTGATGCTCGGTTTGTGAGTTATTATCCTTTTAGTCCTGGGGACCCGGTTGGATTCTCGTACAATCCCACTTGACCATATCTGATATATACCCCGAACTCAAGTGGGTTATTTTAAAATGGACCATCGCATTTCAAGATTACCAGCTTCATTGACGGTTCGTCAAACGGATGTCTGGTGCCAATGATATGACCAATGGAAGTAAAGGGTTTTTAGTGGTCCCGTGTCGAGTCCAAGCAGGTCCGACCGGCTCACCCCAACCCAGTATAAGACGTCCCAGTCTAGGTCGACCCAGTCAGACTGCTGGGTTTGGCCCGGTCTGCTGGGCCCGACCCAGCGGACTGTGGGGGAATTTTGCCCTGGAGGTGGCTGTGTAGGCGGCTCAGCTTGGAGGTCGGGGCCTGTTCGGCCAGCACCGCGAGGGGCGCAGCTCGGGAAACTCGGCCCCGAAGGCTGAGACCGTTCGGCCAGCGAAACTGCAAGGGATTCCGCCTGCCAGATTGGGTGACCAGTGCAGCTCAGCCAGTTCGGCCGGAAACTGGGGTTCATCCCAGGTGGGTTGGCATGGTGGTCGGGCATGTCATGTGGTGTCCTTGGCAGGCCGGCGGGTGGCCTGAAGGGTGTCGGGCAGGGGACGAGCGGCTGGCTGGGCGCGGGTAGACCGACAGGGAGTGTGGGTAGGCCAGGGGCAGGCCGGCAGGGCACGCGGCAGGCCGCGTGCAGGGAAC
The DNA here is from genome assembly GCA_963277665.1 of Viscum album. Classification (NCBI taxonomy): domain Eukaryota; kingdom Viridiplantae; phylum Streptophyta; class Magnoliopsida; order Santalales; family Viscaceae; genus Viscum; species Viscum album. Next base: position 872,648 of record CAUJRU010000112.1, read on the forward strand.
ACGAGAGGCTGCAGGCAGGCCGGGCGGGGCTTGCAGAAGGTCACAGGCAGGCCAGCGGGGAGCGGCCAGGTGGGTCGGTGGTCGGGAGGCGGCCAGGCTGGCCATTGTCCTGAAGCACACCAGCGCTCCTGGCCGAACACCGACGTCCTGCGCTAGAAATTTTCCACAAAAATTTTGGGTCTTTTCAATATTTTTAATTGTATTTCATTTATAAATAGATAAAAGTTTAATCATTTTATATAATTTAGGTCATTGTAATCCATTTCACATTAAAATTTGACATAAAAAATGTTTTAATCATTTGAATATTATCTCATTAAAAACATGTTTTCTAATTCCATCATTGAGATTAATATTAAACTAATTACTACTACTTCTATATTTTGATTCAGGAAAAATCTGTTCCGTATTTTAAATAAGTTGGTCCAAATTATGTAAATAGGTTGCAATTATTTTTTTGAATTAGAATATTTAATTTATTAATATTTTAACATCCATGTTAAAGGGTAAATTTGTCAATTATGAGTAAAAATAAAATTAAAATGACAATAAAATTACCCTAAAACTTACACTGTTTTCATTTTATGAGTGTTTGTATACAAAAATCAAAATTGTTTGTATTTTATAGCATCTTGGTGCCACTTATTTGACTTTAAACATTTAAAAGTATTTTTATTCTATGGGATGTCAAATATATCACATACATGTTTTTAATAAGTATTACCTTTTTAATATATTTTAATTTAAATGACATCATTGACTATAGATATTAATTTGAAATCTAAAATGTTTTTATTCATTATTATAATATATTTTTTTTAGGTTGGAAATATTTAAAATAAAATCTTTCACAATGATGATGTAGTAATTGCTTAATTAATGGACATATCGAATAATTTATATTAAAAATATTAATATTAATATAATATTATAATATTTATTTCATAAAATTATTTATTAGATGACCTTGTGAAATAAGGATATATTATGTATTTTTTCTTGATGTTATCCTGTTTATTGGTATTTAAAAATAATCCTGAATTTTATAGTGTCAAAATGAAAATTAATGCTATTTTAAAATAAATAATATTTTATTAGATGAAATAAAATTCATAAAATATATTGACCTCATACAATTGATTTTTATATAGTAAAAAATGTAATACCTAGCACATTTATGGTTACTTTTTCATTTTATTATTAATATATTAACCCTTAATGAAAAAAATATAGAATCCATGGTATGAGTTATATAGCTTAAGTAAGGGTTAATGCCAAACAATACGGACGGTGCATTTAATTTCATAACATAAATTTTAATGGATTATTATAAATACATAAATAATTGATATATATGATATTTAATTAATTTTGTAAACTTCTTAAATGTTCAATCAGTTATCTAAATAATATTAACAATAAATAAAATGTCAAAAATTACATAAAATTTTTTCAATTGACATAAGAAATAGTGAAAACAATGAAAGAATGTTAACAAACTAGAAATAAGATATAATAATATGCTAATATGTGATATTATAAATTTTAATATTGTACATTAATAAGTTATTATAAAATTAAAACCATTATAATATTTGTTACAGTATGATCAAAAAATGGAAACATAGGTTAAGGGATTTCCTATAAAATTACAGTCTATTTTGACTTTTTTTACTCACCAATTCACATTTTAAGGGTGTATATACAATCCTATGACTTATTATTTCATGAATATTTTTAATCATAAGATATTTTAAGTTACATTTAGTTTTATTCCTTCATTATTATTTGGATTAAAATGATTCAAAGTGGAATAGGACAGTTTAGGTTGTTTACAGATTATTTTTTCTCCATATTGTATCAGTAATCATTCACAAGTTTTTCTATTCATTGACATTAAAAAACCATGTTTTTACTTTTTCTCTAGTGAATAATTATTGATAAATGTGTATCATCTTTCAATATGGATATCTGATAAGTAATATATTTTATTATTGTAATTGATTATTTGATATTATGAATGCTTTGGTAATGTACGACATGGGTGAGGGTCAGTTATAGATAGCCATATGATGTACCAATAGTCTCATGAGATGAAAATGTCTTCCAAAATGGATGGGTTTTTACATGATATACTAAATCATATTCTAAAATGTATCGCCAATAATGGATCCTTGTACCTATGTAACCCAATGATTAATAATTAATCATATCCCTCATTTAGACTCAATTATTATTTATCATTGAAATATCTATGTACGTGTACTATTATATTTTTAATAAGTTGTATGGTATGTGGTTTATTTTATTAACTATATATATTAACATTGATTTAACTAGTTATTTTAATGGAATTTGTTATCAATTATATGCATTTCCATTTTATTTAGTTCCATCAATTCAATATTTATTTTTTTTACATACCCAAATCTATCATTTGATCTCACCATTTATATGTTTCCATTCATCGGGTTGTGAAGAGAAATCCATTGAATGAGTTTCAATGATTCAATTTATTAATTTTAAATATGTATCCTGATGGTATTTCTAATTTCCTAATGTATTATGGGTAGTATATATGTAACCCTATTTTCTATTACTTCTAAAAAGATTAGTCCTTCGGGATTTAATTCATTGAAATTCATGAGAATGTATTAAAATTATGCATTGACTATGAGATTTAGGGTACGAAATGTTATAGTTGGTATCAAATAATGTGTATCAGTAATTATAGAAACACGATTTAGAAATATTATTTTAGAGAACATAACCCAATGATAAGACATGAAGATAATTATAGTATAATGTCCAAGAATTTTCATAAAGAACATATTATATTGGTATTCATAGAAATTAATTCATGCATGAATAATAAAAGTGGATATGGTTCAGGAATATTTCCACCTTTAGGTAACAACTCTAACAATGTGCATCGAGCCTGACTCAGTGTGACTTGCTACACAACAATGAGCCTTATTGAACACCTAGTTTGACAATCATGGTTTATATTTTTAGGATAATTTACATTTTAATTATAAAACATTATGAATAATTTCAATATACTGATGTCCCCAAAAATACATTATTATGATTAAAAAATTATTTGTACGTAAATTTTTTTAATTTATGTTTTGTATTTCATTATTTGTGGGATTATACATTATATTTATAAATTATATGACTCAATATATTTTATTTCGTTTTTTAGAAATGGTTCTTCGAATAAATAATGAAACAAATACTTATGGAAAATGTAAGGATTTGTCTATTTTGGAAACAAATATATCTAGTTTTGGAATGGAGCAAATTATGACTATACTATATTAGATTATTCATGTTATAGAAAATAACCTTCCACGGATGGGTTAAAATGTTCCATAACAGGATTTTCTTTTGATGGATCTCATTAAATGATAAAGTATTTGTAATATTAAGATGGAATACTGACTCAAAAGTAGGTGAGAAGTAAGATAAGTCTATGGAAAATATTTTTATGGAATTGGGATGTACTTGAATTGTAAAGGTTTCACACATTATTTTTAGACTCAGTGGAGATGCAAATCTAAGGTGGTTGTAGATCTAGAATACTCGGGAGAAAGAAGAAATATAACTTATGGAATGTAGAACCTTTATAGATACATTATTTGATTAGTACTTCCCTCATTATAAAAAATTATAGATGAATAGAAAGTTCTTGGGTTCAATGAAAATGAGGAAAAAAGTGTTGCATAATATGAAACTGCTTTTACCATGTTCACAAGGCTTGATATGAATTTCATGAACTATATGGAATTTATGATTGGTCATTTGATTTTACGGACATAAGACAATTCTATGAAGTGACTTGGGGACTCAATCTGTTTCTTCATACGATGAAATTGTTTTATATGATACCAAGAAAGGGAATGAATTTGTTACATCATATGGATTAATAGTCATTCATTATAATAAGAGAATGAATATAAAATAACTAAAAAATGGTTGCCAGACACGACGAATGACAATTTCTTTACCTACTTTTTCCGACTCCATCAAACATCAAAGAAATAAAATAAAAGGCAGGGGTTTAATTTTATCTAACTATGATCTTTTCCCATGTTCTTCCATTAACTCAAAACAATGAACAAGGGTTGTTGTGAATCATATTGCGAGCCTCTCATACCAATTTCTCTCTACCCGTCCTCTGGGGCCCGTGCCGTGACTACCCCAAGCCCACCTTCCATAGGCCATGGGCTGGAAACTAGAAGCAATGTTGTAAATCCCTAAATAGGGAAGGAATTGCCTTTGTAAAAAGTAAGCCCACACAACATAGTATGAGTAGGAAGAAAAACACTATGTAAAACTGTATACAAAAAAGTGTTGAAATTAAAAGGGGCCAAAAATAAAATCCGAACTATAAAGTACATAGAAACTGAAGTACAAGTACTACTAACAAAAAGTAAAACAACTTATGTATCATCCTCTGAAAAATCGTACCTGAAGGGTAGGAACAAATATCATGCACAACGCTCCACATCCGTCCGTCTCCTCCGTGTACCATCACATCATGTTCTCCACCTCTGGGTACCCTCCAGTCCTGTTACACTCAGCGTCGGTCTGCATTGTCTATATTCTACATCCAACATAATGAGGTGCGGAAATAACCCGTGAATGGGTGAGTATAATGATACTCAATAGGGACCCTGTAAAGACCCGCAAATTTCAAGGAAATTTTTTTCTTTGGAATTTTACAAGAGCGCAGCTTCAGACGGCACCTGATTCCGAGGCCCGGTGTGCCCGGAATCAATTTCCGAAGTTTGGCTCGGGTACGTTCAGTGAACGGACGAGCGGGCTTTTCTATCTTTTGAACCGGTGCCCGGAATCAAATTCTGAGGGCACCGATGAAATCGCAGCGCCGGTATTTGCTTAGAAACGCCTCTTCCGGAGTTGCGTTTGCTCAGACGTGGTTTTTAAATTTTGCGGCTTTAAGTCAGAAATAAAATAAAGTTTGTGCGACAACTTTATTTTATTTCACTTAAGCTGTTGGAAGCCACTTGAAGCCACTTAAAGACGGCTTGAACTGAGTTGAACTGGATAGGATGCTATCCAGAAATATCCTACCCTCTTGGTAGGATATTTGTGAGGCAGGGCCCGCACGAGCCCCGCCGTTTCTTTCGCTAAGTAACGCACCCGCGAAAACCCGTCAAAGTAACTGAAAAGTCAACCGACGCGTTTTCTTTAATTCTTAACAGACCATTTAATTGGGCGGTTTATTTCGTGAATTAAATGGGCTGTTTCTTTCGTGAATTAATTGGGCTGTTTCGCTCGTTGAATTAATTCAACGAACTGATGGGTCGTTACTTACGCTTTTGCGTTTGTTGGCATGTTTATAAAATAAGACCAACCTTAAAATCCTTTGAAAGGATTTGAGAGAATCTTGTTTCTTCAGCTCCCCGCGAAGAACGTGAAGAACGCGAAGAACGCGAAAAACGCGAAGAACGCGAAGAACGCCGGCGACCGGAATTCGACGACGCACACCGAGATCTGTGACGTCGACGAGCTTTACCCGCGACGTTCTTCGGCGACGCCTCTTCTTCCGCGGCCGATCCTCGTTCGGCAACTAAGGTGAGAATCGGATCGTTAATTCTCCCTTTTTAAATTTCATAACAACGGATTTAATTAATTAAACCGTTTGATCTTGATCCGGAGATTGGCGATGCGACGCCGGATACCGCAACGACGCGACGATCTCCTTCTTCCGCGACGAGCAATCCCACGACGATCCCCCGTTCGGCAACAACAGCTGCGAGGTAGGGATTTTTTTTTGGAAAAGTTACCCCTTTTAAATTTTCTCGTGAACGTTCTTGAAAATTTAAAAAGCCGGTTTCAAGCGAACAATTTTATCTTCAAATAAAATTGTTGGATCATGTGTTGGTCATCCTTTTCTTTTCTCCCGTTGTTTATGATTAACGCGAAGGGAGCGGGTCTAACGAACAAGACCCGGCAACCCTCCGCCGATCTTCCTTTTTGTGCGGATTTGGAAAGCGACAGCAAAAGCACGACGCAAGGGCCATTTGTTGATTCCGCAGTGGAGGACGCGTCCCGGGAGGAACATTGGCGCAGACAGGAGGCAAAACGGGCCACCGGAGCAACTCCGGCGGCCCGCGGAAGGGGGCGGCGGCGCCGGCGACCGGAGGCGGCGGCGCCCGGCGCGCCGCCGTGGAGAACTTCCGCCGCGGCTGAAGCCGCGGCTGCGGCGGCGGCCGGTTCCGCGGCCGCGCGGAACCGGGAACGGACGCGGCGGCCCGGCCGCGTCCGCGTGACAGGCGGCCCCCCGCGGGGCCGCGATTCTCTCCAAGCCGCGGGTTAAACCCGCGGCGTTAGCTTCGGCCGCTCGGCCGAAGCCGAGCCGGCCGGTCCGGTCGGCCGGGCCGCGCCCAGGCCGGACCGGACCCGGCCGAGCCGGTTCGGGCCGGGTTGGGCCGGCCCGGTTCGGGCCGGGTCGCCCCGGGCCCAGAACCCCCGTTTCGGGCCTTCTTTGGTCTTTCGCCCCTATCTTGGGCCTGGGACCTCCGATTGACGAACCGTCAGCGGCTACGCGATCCCTGGATCAAGACGGTCGTTTCGGTATATTATACTCAAGGTTTCGGAAGACTTTGGGTTCGGCCGGGTTGGTTCGTACACGAAACCAACCGGGCCCTCGGAGCGGAAACGCTCATAACATGAGCTACGGACGTCCGATCGACGTACCGTCAGCTGTGGTAGATTCCTCTAAGTGAGACGGAACTTTTGGCATACTCCGCCCGAGGATCGGATACAGGCGGAGTACGATCGGGTTGGTTTTGCCCTGAAAACCAACCGGGCCCCTGGGACGAAAATGCCAATAACTCTCAGACCGGGCGTCCGATTGACGCGCCGTCTGTCGCGTTGAGATCCTTTTGTCGATACAGAACTTTTGGATACATCAACTTCGGACTACGTGTCAGTTGATGTATCAGCCTCTCGGCTCGTGGAGCGGACCCTCCTAAATGAGCTCGCTTTGTGCGGAAACCCTAGCGCTGGCTGTGACTTCGACGACAGAGCAGAGATCCTCCGTGGACTGCGACGACGGCAGAGCAGAGATCCTCCGTGGACTGCGACGACGGCAGAGCAGAGATCCTTCGTGGACTGCGGCGACGACAGAGCAGAGATCCTCTGTGGACTGCGTCGACTACTGCACTCAGCGATCCTACGTGGATCAGTGCTACCGGTTCTGTGTGAGCCTCTGCCTACAGGTTCTGTGTGAGCCCGATCCTGTGTGGGTCCTTACTACCGGTTCTGTGTGAGCCACTGCCTACAGGTTCTGTGTGAGCCTGATCCTGTGTGGGTCTTTTGCGGGGGTTAGTACCTATCGATCCTTCGTGGGTCCGACGACTTAGATGGATCAGTGATCATCTTTGACGTCATCTGAAAAAGTATACCTGGTTGAGCTGAATCTTATGTTACTCTCCTATGTGGATTGTGTTGAACTATCCTAAGTGGATTTACTGTTTACTCTCCTTTGTGGATTGTGTTGAACTATCCTTTGTGGATTTACTGTTTACTCTCCTTGTGGATTTGAGTCTTGCTTTCCTTTGTGGATTGAGTTGTTCTCGAGCTCGTGAGCAGAGCTAGAAATGGGGACTTAGGTATATGTATGGGCATATACCTAAGTCGAGTCAGATGTTACTTCGTGATTGCATCTTTCTTTTGTGCTATATCCTTTGTGGATTTCGGGAGACCTTCGGGGGTCTCGGGGTCCTTACTGAGTAGCTTGTACTCACCCCTGCACGGGCTATGCCCGCACCTTGTTGTGTTGGTTGCAGACGACGGACAGCGCTGATCACGGTTGGGGCGTGGAGCAGGACGGTACCTGGAGGTGGACCACTGGGCGGAACGTACTCGGAGCGGACGTGGGACCCGAGGAGCCTGGAGGCTATCTGTACCCACCCTTCAGGTGGGATTGCCAGTGGACGACACGAGGCCGCCGTCTTTTCTTCAGTTGTTGTACTTTACTTTTCAGTTGTACTTTACAGTTGGGCTTGTATTTCCGGCCCCTTTACTTTTCTGCACTTTACTTTCCGCTTGCTGACTCTGTGTGGTTGTTACTTATAAAGGCAATGCCTTCCCTGTTTACTGGGATTTTATGCCTTGGTGCTAGTCGCCAGCCCCTGGCCTATGGAAGGCGGGCTTGGGGTAGTCACGGCACGGGCCCCGAGGACGGGTCGTGACAAATTGGTATCAGAGGTGGTCGGTTCTACCGCAGACTCTGATCGTCCTTTCTTTCTATATGAAGCAATAGTGTTTAGTCTATTGAGTGTGGTTATCAGTTCAGGGAGCCCAGTGTTGGTGCGGCGGCCGACGTATCCGTACACCAGGACCCTGACTCCTGATTTCCGACTTAATGCATGAAAACATTGATTGCGTGTGTGTTTCAAGTTTTCTTTGTGATTACTTGTGTCAGCTCACCGGGTATACTGATCTTCTTTACGAAAGTCTCAAGTTTTCTTTGTGATTACTTGTGCCAGCTCACCAGGTATACTGTTCTGACTGTGGTGCCCTTGTTCGGAGCTCGGAGATTCCGACTGAGCCGTTGGCTCGATCCTTACGTCTAGAGACTCCTACGGGAGCAGACTCGACGATTACGCACTGGTGCCGGCAGTGTGAGCTTACTCTAGGAGGCGAGAGCTTCGGCAGGGATCTCCTTGTAGCGGCGTCGAGGCCTTACGACGTCATCTTGGGCATGGATTGGCTATCCACGATTCATGCCCAGATCGACTGTTTTAGGCGCAAGGTGCGATGTGTTCGCACCGACGGGAGCAGGTTTACCTTCACCGGCGAGAAGGGAACCTTTGCAGCACAGGATGGACTTCCGCGGAGGAGAGTGCAGCCCATCTCTCATCAGTTGGCTAGCCTCATCCTAGGAGCAGTGGACGTGCGGAGTCCGGCTTTTCCTGCAGTAGTGGACCAGTACGTGGACGTCTTTACCGACGACGTTCCAGGGCTACCTCCTCATAGAGAGGTAGACTTTTACATCGACTTGTACCCCGGGACAGCCCCGATATCTACTCCAGCATATCGGATGGCCCCCGCTGAGCTTCGAGAGCTGCGGGTACAGTTGGAGGACTTGCATAGCAAGGGGTTTATCCGACCCAGTGTTTCACCCTGGGCTTCCCCGATTTTGTTCGCCAAGAAGGCGGACGGGAGCTTGCGACTGTGTGTCGACTATCGTCGCCTGAACCAGGTGACAGTGAGGAACAAGTATCCGCTGCCACGGATTGATGACCTCTTCGATCAGCTCAAGGGAGCGCGGTGGTTCTCGAAGATAGACCTCCGGTCAGGCTATCATCAGCTCAGAGTTCGAGACGAGGACGTACAGAAGACGGCCTTCAGGTGTCGGTATGGCCATTATGAGTTCTTGGTTATGCCGTTCGGCGTAACCAATGCTCCAGCAGTGTTCATGAGCCTCATGAACAGGATCTTCCAGCCATACCTCGACCGATTTGTCGTTGTCTTCATTGACGACATTTTGGTATACTCGACGACTGAGGAGGAGCATGCCTACTACCTGCGAGTTGTGCTAGACACACTCCGAGAGCACCAGCTTTATGGCAAGCTCTCAAAATGCCAGTTCTGGTTACGTGAGGTCCATTTCTTGGGGCACGTCATTTCTGAGGCGGGAGTTGCAGTGGATCCCGCGAAGATCGAGGCAGTGCTAGCTTGGGAGCCACCCAGGAGCGTGACAGAGGTGCGGAGCTTCTTGGGCCTAGCGGGATACTATCGGAGATTTGTGCCAGACTTCTCCAGAGTTGCGGCACCACTCTCAGCTTTGACAAAGAAGGGGAAACCCTTCGTGTGGTCAGACAGATGTCAGCAGAGCTTCCAGGAGCTGAGGCAGAGATTGACCAGCGCACCTATCTTGAGGTTGCCTGAGGAGGGAGTTGGGTACGTAGTTTACTGCGATGCATCAGGGACTGGACTCGGGTGCGTCCTGATGCAGGAGTGGGCCGTGATCGCCTACGGATCACGTCAGTTGAGGCCGCATGAGCAGAACTACGCCACTCATGACCTGGAGTTAGCAGCAGTGGTCTTCGCTCTGAAGACGTGGCGGAACTATCTGATGGGCGAGCGCTTCACGGTCTTTTCTGACCACCAGAGTCTCAGGTATATCTTCTCTCAGAAGGACCTGAACCTGAGACAGCGGAGATGGCTTGAGTTCCTCCAGGACTATGACTTTGAGATAGTCTATACTCCTGGGAAGGGGAACGTGGTAGCCGATGCCCCCAGCAGGAGGACGGGCATTCAGCTACTTGAGGAGGCGACGGAGCAGCTAGCCTCCTTGCAGATATCCTTCGTGGATAGAGACGGAGCAGCCTTTCTTCAGTCTCTCACAGTCTCTCCTCCACTTCTACAGCGGGTCAGAGAGGCTCAGCGTGGGGACGCTGACTGTGAGACCCGGCGTGCACTGATATCCTCAGGTCAGGCGCCTGATGGTTTCTCCCTTGGAGCAGAGCACGACATCCTTTTCAGAAGGCGTACCTTCGTACCAGTTGCTTTACGAGAGGAGGTGCTGAGAGAGTTTCACACTTCTCCCTTGGCGGTACATCCCGGAGTGGCGAAGATGTACCAGGATCTCAGACGACAGCACTGGTGGCCGGGCATGAAGAAAGCTGTGGCAGAGTTCGTTTCACGATGCCTCACCTGCCAGCAGGTGAAGGCAGAGCATCAGGTACCAGCAGGCTTGGTACAGCCCTTGGAGGTCCCGGAGTGGAAGTGGGATGGCATATCTATGGACTTCGTGACTGGACTTCCACGCACTTCCAGAGGTCACGACTCCATTTGGGTGATTGTCGACCGACTTACCAAGTCGGCACACTTCTTACCCATCAGAGAGCAGGGCTCAGTGGAGAGCTTGGAACGTCTTTACGTCCAGGAGATCGTACGGCTTCACGGTGTGCCATCGTCTATCGTCTCCGATCGAGATGCTCGTTTCACTTCCCGGCTTTGGAAGGGGTTGCAGGAGGCGTTCGGGACGCGGCTCCATCTGAGCACAGCCTTCCACCCTCAGACGGATGGTCAGACGGAGAGGACCATACAGACACTCGAGGACATGCTCCGTGCATGTGTTCTCGACTTTTGTCGCAGCTGGGAGGACCACCTACCCTTGGTGGAGTTCGCGTACAACAACAGCTACCACTCCACCATCGGGATGGCACCATACGAGGCATTGTACGGCAGACCCTGCAGATCACCGTTGTGCTGGACAGACCCTGGGGAGTCAGCACTCGTGGGACCAGAGATGGTCCGAGCCACGACAGAGAAGGTCCAGATCATCCAGGAGAGGATGAGGACAGCTCAGAGCCGGCAGAAGTCATATGCTGACAGGAGGCGGAGGCCACTGGAGTTCGAGGATGGCGACCACGTCTTTTTGCGTGTCTCACCTCGACGTGGTTTACGGAGATTTGGCCGAGGCGGCAAGTTGTCTCCACGCTTCATCGGGCCTTTCCAGGTCCTCAGCAGGATAGGAGAGGTGGCTTATCGCCTGGCTCTACCACCTCAGTTGCACCGGGTGCACGACGTCTTTCACGTGTCTCAGCTGAGGAGATACGTGCACGACCCAACGCACATCATCGACTTTGGGGAGCTGGTCGTGGACGATGGGGCGACTTTTGCGGAGGTCCCAGTGGAGATCGAGGATCGACAGGAGCGGGTCCTACGTGGGCGGTCGATTCCTCTTGTGCGCGTCAGATGGCAGCACGGGAACCTCCAGGAGAGCACTTGGGAGCGGGAGGCTCAGATGCGTGCTCAGTACCCCCATTTGTTCCCCTAGTTTTGATGTATCTTTACGGGGACGTAAACCCCTGAGGTGGGAGTAATGTAAAGACCCGGAAATTTCAAGGAAATTTTTTTCTTTGGAATTTTACAAGAGCGCAGCTTCAGACGGCACCTGATTCCGAGGCCCGGTGTGCCCGGAATCAATTTCCGAAGTTTGGCTCGGGTACATTCAGTGAACGGACGAGCGGGCTTTTCTATCTTTTGAACCGGTGCCCGGAATCAAATTCTGAGGGCACCGATGAAATCGCAGCGCCGGTATTTGCTTAGAAACGCCTCTTCCGGAGTTGCGTTTGCTCAGACGTGGTTTTTAAATTTTGCGGCTTTAAGTCAGAAATAAAATAAAGTTTGTGCGACAACTTTATTTTATTTCACTTAAGCTGTTAGAAGCCACTTGAAGCCACTTAAAGACGGCTTGAACTGAGTTGAACTGGATAGGATGCTATCTAGAAATATCCTACCCTCTTGGTAGGATATTTGTGAGGTAGGGCCCGCACGAGCCCCGCCGTTTCTTTCGCTAAGTAACGCACCCGCGAAAACCCGTCAAAGTAACTGAAAAGTCAACCGACGCGTTTTCTTTAATTCTTAACAGACCATTTAATTGGGCGGTTTATTTCGTGAATTAAATGGGCTGTTTCTTTCGTGAATTAATTGGGCTGTTTCGCTCGTTGAATTAATTCAACGAACTGATGGGTCGTTACTTACGCTTTTGCGTTTGTTGGCATGTTTATAAAATAAGACCAACCTAAAAATCCTTTGAAAGGATTTGAGAGAATCTTGTTTCTTCGGCTCCCCGCGAAGAACGCGAAGAACGCGAAGAACGCGAAGAACGCCGACGACCGGAATTCGACGACGCACACCGAGATCTGCGACGTCGACGAGCTTTACCCGCGACGTTCTTCGGCGACGCCTCTTCTTCCGCGGCCGATCCTCGTTCGGCAACTAAGGTGAGAATCGGATCGTTAATTCTCCCTTTTTAAATTTCATAACAACGGATTTAATTAATTAAACCGTTTGATCTTGATCCGGAGATTGGCGACGCGACGCCGGATACCGCGACGACGCGACGATCTCCTTCTTCCGCGACGAGCAATCCCGCGACGATCCCCCGTTCGGCAACAACAGCTGCGAGGTAGGGATTTTTTTTTGGAAAAGTTACCCCTTTTAAATTTTCTCGTGAACGTTCTTGAAAATTTAAAAAGCCGGTTTCAAGCGAACAATTTTATCTTTAAATAAAATTGTTGGATCATGTGTTGGTCATCCTTTTCTTTTCTCCCGTTGTTTATGATTAACGCGGAGGGAGCGGGTCTAACTAACAAGACCCGACAACCCTCCGCCGATCTTCCTTTTTGTGCGGATTTGGCGAGCGACAGCAAAAGCACGACGCAAGGGCCATTTGTTGATTCCGCAGTGGAGGACGCGTCCCGGGAGGAACATTGGCGCAGACGGGAGGCAAAACGGGCCACCGGAGCAACTCCGGCGGCCCGCGGAAGGGGGCGGCGGCGCGGGCCGCCGGCGCGGCGGCGCCGGCGACCGGAGGCGGCGGCGCCCGGCGCGCCGCCATGGAGAACATCGGCCGCGGCTGAAGCCGCGGCGGCGGCGGCGGCCGGTTCCGCGGCCGCGCGGAACCGGGAACGGACGCGGCGGCCCGGCCGCGTCCGCGTGACAGGCGGCCCCCCGCGGGGCCGCGATTCTCTCCAAGCCGCGGGTCAAACCCGCGGCGTTAGCTTCGGCCGCGCGGCCGAAGCCGAGCCGGCCGGTCCGGTCGGCCGGGCCGCGCCCAGGCCGGACCGGACCCGGCCGAGCCGGTTCGGGCCGGGTTGGGCCGGCCCGGTTCGGGCCGGGTCGCCCCGGGCCCAGAACCCCCGTTTCGGGCCTTCTTCGGTCTTTCGCCCATATCTTGGGCCTGGGACCTCCGATTGACGAAACGTCAGCGGCTACGCGATCCCTAGATCAAGACGGTCGTTTCGGTATATTATACTCAAGGTTTCGGAAGACTTTGGGTTCGGCCGGGTTGGTTCGTACACGAAACCAACCGGGCCCTCGGAGCGGAAACGCTCATAACGTGAGCTACGGACGTCCGATCGACGTACCGTCAGCTGTGGTAGATTCCTCTAAGTGAGACGGAACTTTTGGCATACTCCGCCCGAGGATCGGATACAGGCGGAGTACGATCGGGTTGGTTTTGCCCTGAAAACCAACCGGGCCCCTGGGACGAAAATGCCAATAACTCTCAGACCGGGCGTCCGATTGACGCGCCGTCTTTCGCGTTGAGATCCTGTTGTCGATACAGAACTTTTGGATACATCAACTTCGGACTACGTGTCAGTTGATGTATCAGCCTCTCGGCTCGTGGAGCGGACCCTCCTAAACGAGCTCGCTTTGTGCGGGAACCCTAGCGCTGGCTGTGACTTCGACGACAGAGCAGAGATCCTCCGTGGACTGCGACGACGGCAGAGCAGAGATCCTCCGTGGACTGCGACGACGGCAGAGCAGAGATCCTTCGTGGACTGTGGCGACGACAGAGCAGAGATCCTCCGTGGACTGCGTCGACTACTGCACTCAGCGATCCTACGTGGATCAGTGCTACCGGTTCTGTGTGAGCCTCTGCCTACAGGTTCTGTGTGAGCCCGATCCTGTGTGGGTCCTTACTACTGGTTCTGTGTGAGCCACTGCCTACAGGTTCTGTGTGAGCCCGATCCTGTGTGGGTCTTTTGCGGGGGTTAGTACCTATCGATCCTTTATGGGTCCGACGACTTAGATGGATCAGTGATCATCTTTGACGTCATCTGAAAAAGTATACCTGGTTGAGCTGAATCTTATGTTACTCTCCTATGTGGATTGTGTTGAACTATCCTAAGTGGATTTACTGTTTACTCTTCTTTGTGGATTGTGTTGAACTATCCTTTGTGGATTTACTGTTTACTCTCCTTGTGGATTTGAGTCTTGCTTTCCTTTGTGGATTGAGTTGTTCTCGAGCTCGTGAGCAGAGCTAGAAATGGGGACTTAGGTATATGTATGGGCATATACCTAAGTCGAGTCAGATGTTACTTCGTGATTGCATCTTTCTTTTGTGCTATATCCTTTGTGGATTTCGGGAGACCTTCGGGGGTCTCGGGGTCCTTACTGAGTAGCTTGTACTCACCCCTGCACGGGCTATGCCCGCACCTTGTTGTGTTGGTTGCAGACGACGGACAGCGCTGATCACGGTTGGGGCGTGGAGCAGGACGGTACCTGGAGGTGGACCACTGGGCGGAACGTACTCGGAGCGGACGTGGGACCCGAGGAGCCTGGAGGCTATCTGTACCCACCCTTCCGGTGGGATTGCCAGTGGACGACACGAGGCCGCCGTCTTTTCTTCAGTTGCTGTACTTTACTTTTCAGTTGTACTTTACAGTTGGGCTTGTATTTCCGTCCCCTTTACTTTTCTGCACTTTACTTTCCGCTTGCTGTCTCTGTGTGGTTGTTACTTATAAAGGCAATGCCTTCCCTGTTTACTGGGATTTTACGCCTTGGTGCTAGTCGCCAGCCCCTGGCCTATGGAAGGCGGGCTTGGGGTAGTCACGGCACGGGCCCCGAGGACGGGTTGTGACAGACCCTGAGAACACCGAGGTCTCTCAATATCCACAATGGGAAAACCACAGAGTATGAAATTAACAGATATCCATTACTTTGTTATATGCCCACATATATACCTAAGTTATCATGTAACTCATCTCAATCATGATGAAAACATTGAAGTCACTGACTCAGCTCACACTGGTATACAACTTTTGTCGAGAGATAGAGATGATCAGATATTGTCACTAAATCATCTAAGTCATCAGCCACACACAGGATCCAGGAACAGCTATTAGAATTGTCGGACCCATAGAGGATCTCGGAATAGTAGTCAATGTAGTGGGACCCACACAGGATCCAGCACCAAAATATAGAACTGTCGGACCCACAAATGATCTAGGAATAGTATTCAGTGATGTCGGACCCACAAAGGATCCAGGAAAAAATGTCAGTGTGCAGCCAGTCATAGGGTTCCACTAGAGAACGCATGATTTCGGGAGAGTCCTCTCCTCAAGCTAAGTGTTGATACAATAGCATCCATGAAGTCCCACGAAAAATTATCTCAATGGTCCACCACATCATAGGGGTCTCAACGTAATAGAAAACGCATAGATCAGTTTCATGGTTTATCAATTATTAAACTTTTAGTCCCTGGGGCCCGGATGCATTTGTGTACGATCCACCCTGACCTTTTCCCTAATATACCCCAAACCCAAATGGGGTATTTTAAATGGGATAGTCAAGTTACAAGAATACCAGTACCACTGACGGTTCATCAAACGAACGTCTGGTGCGAAATGATAAGCCAAAGAACGTAAAGGGTCGGTAGTGGGCCTGAGTTCGGTCAGACCCGGTCAGACTAACTCCGCCCCACCTGGTTTGGGTCCGACCTGGCCCATTCAGCGGGTCTTCCCGCTTGGGTCGGCCTGGCCCAGCAGACTACGGGGACAGATCGTCTTAGAGGTCTCCATGTTGGCAGTTCAACCCGATGGTTGGGGCCCATTTGGCCAGTACCGCAAGGGGTGCGAACTAGGAGACTAATCCCGGAAGGCCGAGCCAGTTCAGCAAGCGACGCCATGAGGGACGTCACAGGCTGGCGCAAGAGGTCCGCGCAGCGCAGCCTCTATGGCCAGGAACTAGGGTGCGGCCCGGGCAGGCCGGTAGGAGGCCGGGAGGGAGTAGGGTAGGTCGGAGGGGCGCGGGTAGGCCAACGGGGCACGGGCTGGCCTGCGTGGCGCGGGTCGGCCCCGGGCAGGCCGACGGGCTGCGCGGTTAGGTTAGGGGCAGGCCGGTAGGGAACGAGGGAGCCCGCGGGTGGGTCTGTCGGGCACGCGGGAGGACACCGGCCGGCCGGGCAGGACACGCGGGTGGTTCTGGGCAGGCCTGCAAGGCACGACTAAGCAGGATGGTGGCCGGGGGGGCGGGTTCGGCGCGGCTCGGACCGTCGTGGGTCGGTGGTGTTCGGTCGGGAGCACTGGTGTGCCATGGTGGTGGCACATTTCTCGGAGGCCGTGGTTAGCACGACCATTGTCATCACTGCCTTCACCGTTCCGTCACCTCATCGCCATGCCGAGGACCATCCCAAACAACAACTGTGGAGGGGTCGGTCCATGTTGGTTTGGCCCGCACACTCTGGGTTAGGATGATATCAAGAGGCTCGCAAGTTTAAAACACAACAAACATCTTTCTTCGTCTTGAGAGAAATAAAAAACTTGGGAAAATATCATACTTAGATAAAATTAAACCCCTACCTTTTATTTTCGGTCATCGACGTTTGAAGGATCCGTGGAAAGTAGAAAAATATGGTCACCATTCATCATGTATGCCAACCACTTTCAATCCCATGTTGAAGCGACACATTGATGATGATGCAGAAGTCGGTTGTGGAAGATGACTTATGATGGTTGAAGCTCCGAGGAAGAACTTGAAAAAAGTCATTGTCGGTGTTCTTTGTTGGAAGAACACATTCATTATTCTTAGTTGGAAGCGGATTTTCTTCGTTGGAGAAATCCTTCTCACCCAAGATCTCCTCCAAATATGAATATTTGTGCCAACTCAAAAACAGTAATTGTTTGACATATCTTATTATATTTTTTTCACAATATTTAAGAAATGATGAATTAAATTAAATGGCTCCAACTAATTAATGTGAAGGATTAAGAATAATAAATTATGTGTTAACATAATTAATTGAAGTGGAGGTGGTTGAACCATACATTTTAGATGAGGTAAAGGGACTCCCCCATCGTTAATTATTGGAGTTGAGAGATTTTCTACTCCTCCAATTAATTGGCGGGTTTTAGTCTCTTGTGGTCCCCACGTCATAACCTCTCGGAAGAGGTTACATTCGGGTGGGCCCCACAACCATAACCTCTCAAGGGAGGATAAGATGTGGTGGCCCCACCAACAACTTCCTTGAATAGGTTTTAACAACTCAACACTCACATGGTAGTACAAATTAAATAATGTGAAGCTCACATTATTTTAATGCATTCCACGAAACCCCAAAAACTATTTTCTATTCATGACTCACTCTCATCGAAGTGAAAGTATTCATAAGAGACTATCGGTGCTACGAGTTCGATGGTGGCCTCATTTTTCATTTTTGAGCCCCAGTTCAAAGTTTATAAAGACCCGCTCATATGTTTACTGTACGTAACAGAACAAAACATCGGAAAATGATTCTGAGCACACCGGGCCTCAGAATCATGCGCTGTAATTTTTTGCAGACACTTGTAATTCCCATGTATTTAAGAAATTTTTTGCCAATCCCTCCTTCCATAGGATATGGTATGGAGACTAGCACCAAATGTATAATTCCCTAAACTAGGAAGGCATTGCCTTTATAAAAAGTAAACACACATAACAGAGTACGAGTGAGAAGCAAAACACTATGTAAAACTGTATACAAAAGGGTGATGAATGTAAAAGGGGAAGGAAATAGAAGACCAATTGTAAAGTACAAGGAAACTAAAAGTACAAGTAATCTAAACTAAAGTAAAACAAATTTTGGATCTTCCTCTGGAAAATTGTATGTGATGGGTAGGTACAGATAACCTTCACAGTGCTCCACGTCCGTCTGTCTTTTCCTTATACTATCACGTTGTGTGGTCTAACTTTTGGGTACCATCCAGTCCTGCTACACTCAGCCTCAGTCAGTGATGTCCATCATCTACATCCAACACAATGAGTTTCAGAAATAAACCGTGCAGGGGTGATTATAACGATACTCGGTAGAGACCCCGAGACCACCAACATCTCTAAAAATCCACCAAGGACAAACCATAGAGTATGAAATCAACGGATAACCATTACATAGGTATATTCCCAAACATATACATGAGATATAAATTAACCCATCTCAATCATTAGGTAAACACATAAGTCATTGACGCAACTCACAAAGGTATACAAATTTTTAGATAGATAAAGATGATCAGATGTAGTCACTGAATCATCTAAGCTGTCGGAACTACATAGGATCCTGAACAACTAGTTAAAACTGTTGGACCCACACATGACGTAGGAATAGAAATCAGTGTTGTTGGACCCACACATGATCCTGGTCCAGCAGTTAGAACTATCAGACCCATACATGATCGAGGAACAGTAGTCAATGTTGTCTGCCCCACACATGATCCAAGACATGCTGTTAGAACTATCAGACCCACACAGGATCCAAGAACATTATTCAGTGCTGTCGGACCCACATAATATAAAGGACCAGTAGTTAGAACTGTCATACCCACATAGGATCGAGGAATAGTAGTCAGAGCTGTTTGACCCACACATGATCCAGGAACCGTAGTCAGTGCTCAACCAGCCATAGTGTTCCACAAGATCACTCTTGATACCGTGAGGGTCCTCTCTTAAAGCTAAGTGTCGATACAAGAGCTTCCAAGAAGTCCCAAGAATAATTATTCCAACGTTCTATCACATCATATTGGTTTGAACGCAATTGACGGTGTGTCTATCTGACGCCCGGTCTGTGAGTTATTATTCTTTTAGTCCTGGGGGCCCGAATGGATTCTTATACAATCTCACATTACGATATCTGATATATACCCCGAACTCAAGTGGGGTATTTTAAAAGGGACCATCATATTTCAAGAATACCAGCGTCATTGGAAGTTCTTCAAACGGATGTTTGGTACCAATGATATGGCCAGAGAATGTAAAGGGTTGGTAGTGGGCTCGTGTCGAGTCTGGCCAGGTCGGACCGACTCACCCCAACCCAGTATGGGACGTCCCGGTCTAGGTCGACCCAATCAGACCGTTAGGTTCGTCCCGGTCCGCTGGGCCCGACCCAGCGTACTGTGGGGGCATTGTTTCTTGGAGGTCACTATGTTGGCGGCTCGGCTCGGAGGCCGGGGTCAGTTCGGCCAACGCCACGAGGGGCGCGGCTCGGGAAACATGACCCCGAAGGATGAGACGGTTCAGCCAGCGATGCCACAAGGGATGTCGGGTGCCTACTCAGGAGGCCGGTGAAGCTCATCAAGTTCATCTAGGAACAGGGGTGCGTCCCTTGTAGGTTGGCAAGGTGGCCGGGCATGTCCGGTGGTGGCCTTGGAAGGCCGGCGGGCGGCCTGAAAGGCGCCGGGCAAGGTGGGAGCAGGCTGGCGGGGCGTGGGTAGGCCGGCGAGGTGTGTGGCAGGCCATGGGAAGGCTGGCGGGGCGCGCGGGAGGCCGCAGGTAGGGCACACGGGAGGCTGTGAGCCGGCTGGGTAGGGCACGCAGAAGGTCATAGGCAGGCCTGCGGGGAGCGGCCAGGTGGGCCGGTGGCTGGGAGGTGGCCAGGCTGGCCGATATCCTGGAGTACACCATCGCTCCTGGTCGAACACCGCCGTCCTGCGCTAGAAATTTTCCAAGAAAATTTCGGGTCTTTTCAATATTTTTAATGGTTTTTTATGTATCATTAGATAAATTTTTTATCATTTTATATAATTTAGGTCATTGAAATAAATTTCACATTGAATTTGGATATAAAAAAATGTTTTAATCATTTTAACATTGTCTCATGAAAAACATGTTTTCTAATTCCATCAATGAGATTAATATTAAACTAATTACTACTAGATATATATGTTGATTCAGGGAAAATCGATTCCATATTTTTAATAAGTTGGTCCAAAATATGTAAAATGGTTTCAATTATTTTTTTTGGATTAGAATATTTAATTTAGTAATATTTTAATATCCATGTTAAAGGGTAAATATGTCAATTATGAGAAAAAATAAAATTATAATGACCATAAAATTACCCTAAAACATACCCTATTGTCAGTTTATGAGCGTTTGTATACCAAAATCAAAATTGTTTTTATTTTATAGCATCTTGGTGCCACTTATTTGACTTTAAACATTTAAAAGTATTTTTATACTATGGGATGTCAAATATACCACACACTTGTTTTTAATAATTATTACCTTTTTAATATATAGTAATTTAAATGACATCATTGACTATAGATATTAATTTGAAATCTAAAATTTTTGTATTCATTTTTATAATTTATTTTTTATTTTTAGGGTGGAAATATTTACAATAAAATTTTTCACGATGATGATGAGTAATTTCTTAATTAATGGACATATCAAATAATTGATATAAAAATATTAAAATAAATATAATATTATAATTTTTTTTTCATAAAATAATTTATTAGATGACCTAGTGAAATATGGATATATTATGTATTTTTTTCTCGATGTTATCATGATTATTGGTATTTAAAAATAATCCTGAAATTAATAGTGTCAAAAATAAAATTAATGCTATTTTAAAATAAATAATATTTTATTAGATGAAATAAAATTAATAAAATATATAAACCTCAAACAATTTATTTTTATATAGTTTAAAATGTAATACATGGCACATTTATGGTTACTTTTTTATTTTATTATTAATATATAAACCCTTAATGAAAAAAATTTAGATGTCATGGTATGAGTTATATGGTTTAACTAAGGGTTAATGCCAAACAATACAGACGGTTCATTTAATTTCATAACATAAAATTTTATGGATTATTATAAATACATAAATAATTGATATATATGATATTTAAATAATTTTGTAAAATTCTTAAATGTTTAATCAATTATCTAATTAATATTAAAAATTAATAAAAAGTCAAAATTTACATGAAAAACTATGCAATTGACACAAGAAATAGTTAAAACATTAAAAGAATGTTAATAAACTAGAAATAAGATATTATAAGATGGTAATATGTGATATTATAAATTTTAATATTGTACATTAATAAGTTATTATAAAAATAAAACCATTATAATATTTGTTATAGTATGATCACAAAAATGGAAACATATGTTAAGGGATTTCCTCTCAAATTACATTCCATTTTGACTTTTTTTACTCACAAATTCACATTTTTTATTGCATCTTCAATCCTATGACTTATTATAACATGAATACCCTTATTCATAATATATTTTAAGTGTCATTTAGTTTTTTTTCCTTCATTAATATTTGAATTAAAATTATTCAATGTGGAATAGGATACTTTGGGTTGTTTACAGATTATTTTTTTCTCAAAATTGTATCAGTAATCATTCACTTGTTTTTATATTCATCGACATTAAAAAACCATGTTGGTACTTCTCCTCTATGAGTAATTATTGATAAATCTGTATCAGTTTTCATTATGGATATTTCATAAGGAATATATTTTATTATTTTAATTGATTATTTGATATTATGAATGCTTTGGACATGTACGACATGGGTGAGGATCGGTTATAGATAGCCACTTGATGCATCAATAGTCTCATGAGATGAAAATGTTTTCCAAAATGGATGGTTTTTTACATGATATGCTAAATCATATTCTAAAATGTATCTCCAATAAAGTATCAATATACCTAAGTAACCTAGTGATTAATAATTAAGAATCTCCATCATTTAGACTCAATTATTTTTTATCAATTATATTTATCATTGACATATCTGTGTATGCACAATATTATATTTTTAATAATTTATATGGTATGTGGTTTAGATTATTACCTTTATATATTAACATTAATATAACTATTTATTTTAATGGAATGTGTTATCATTTATATGCATTTCCATTTTATTTATTTCCATCAATTCAATATTTCTTATGTTTTACATACCCAAATCGATCATTTGATCACATAGTTATTATGTTTCCATTCCTCGGGTTGTGAAGAGAGATCCATTGAATGAGTTTCAATGATTCTATTTATTAATTTTAAATATGTATCATGATGGTATTTACAATTTCCTAATGTATTATGGGTATTATGTATGTAACCCTATTTTCTATTACTTCTAAATAGATCATTCCTTCGGGATTTAATTCTTTGAAGTTCATGAGAATGCATTAAAATAATGCATCGAATATGAGGTTTAGGGTACGAAATGTTATAGTTGGTATCAAATAATATATATCAGTAATTATATAAACTCAATTTATAAATCTTAGTTTAGGTAACATAACCCAAATATAGGACTTGAAGATAATTATAGTATAATGTCCATGAATTTTCATAAGGAACATGTTATATTGGTATTAATTGAAATTAATTCATGCATGAATAATATAAGTGGATATGGTTCCGAAATATTTCTACCTTTCGGTAACAACTCTAATAATGTGCATCGAGCTTGACACAATGTGACCTAGTACACAACAATGAGCATTATTGAACACCTAGTTTGACAATCATGGTTTATATTTGTAGGATAATTCACATTTTAATTATAAATTTTTTTGAAGAATTTCAATATAATGATATCCCCAAAAATCCATTATTATGCTTATAAAATTATTTGTACATATATATTTTTAATTTATGTTATGTATTTCATTATTTGTGGGATTTTACATTATATTTCAAAATTATATTACCCAATATATTTTATTTCATTGTTTATTAATGGTTATTCAAATAAATCATTAAATAAATACTTATGTAAAATTTAGAGATTTGTCTATTGTGGAAAAAAATGTATCTGGTTTTGGAATGGAGAAAATTAAGACTATACTATATTATATTATTCATGTTATAGAAAATAACCTTTCCCAGATGGGTTAAAATGTTCCATAATAGGATTTTCTTTTGATGGATCTCATTAAATGATAATTTACTGTAAAATTATGATGGAATACTAACCCAAAAGTAAGTGAGAAGTAGGATAAGCCTATAGAAAATATTTTTATGGAATTGGGATATAATTGAATTGGAAATGTTCACACATAATGTTTGGACTCAGTGGATATGCAAATCTAAGGTGGGTGTAGATCTAGAATACTGGGGAGAAAGAAGAAATATAAATTATGGAATGTAGAACATTTCAAGATACATTTTTTGATTAGTACTTCTCTCATGATAAAAAATTATAGATGAAGGGAAAGTCCATGGGTTCAATGAAAATGAGGAAAAATTTGTTGCATAATATGAAACTTCCTTTACCAACTTCTCAAGGCTTTCTATGAATTGCATGCACTTCATGGAATTTATGATTAGACATTTGTTTTTACAGACATAAGAAAATTCTACGAAGGGACTTGGGGCCTCAATCAGTTTCATCATACGATGAAATTGTTTTATATGATACCAAGAATGAGAAAGAATTTGTTACCTCATATGGATTAAAAGGCATTCATTAGAATAAGAGAATGAATATAAAATAACTGATAAATGGAGGAAGTGAAAAAAGTATATTATAACAAATGATACATGTCGAAAAAATTACTCAAGGAAATTCATGATATGATTGAAAATATGTGATATGTGTGGAGACAATGGTCACTAGGAAAAAGAATACAATTGGAGGAAAGAAAATTCTCCTATTTAGTATTAAAACTGCAAATAGATTGGTCATTATGAAAATAATATTAAAAAATATCATGGGAAAATACCTCATAAAAACTATGGAATCATGGTCATTATTATAATATTGATATAGAATAACTAGAATGATTAATTATCTCTTTTATTGGATAGTTATATAACTATGTAATAGTATGTTGTTGATGATATACAAGTTATATGTATTATGGAATGCATATACAATAAATTTTCGAAATTTTAAAATAAGGAATTTAGATATTATATTTACTAGTGTTGATAACCAAGATAATTATTTTATTATAAATTTATACTTTTTAGAGAACGAATGGTTAAGGGAAATTAAATCCTTAATATGTACCTGATTTTGAAAAAATTATCTTGGATAAATAGATAATTGTTATAGATGAAGTAAACTGGACGAATCTAACTTCCTTGAGACCATTTCTAATGTTTTTTATCATAATAAATTGAAATGTCGTTAGGATAAAAAAATAATGAAATAATTTAAATAAATCATTTGATGATGGTTTAGAGATTATTTTACTATATCACCATGTGATGATACCTATGGTACAAAAAATAATAATAAATAGATAAATTCAAAAGGATTATATTTTCCTTTTAGAGACACATCAAGTACATATATTTACATATATCCTTAGAGGTTGAAATAATTTAACAACACTAGTTTATGGTTATTAAAAAAATGGTGCCCTATTATCATAATTATTTATGTAATCAATGCCCTTTATTCACAACTCTAGTTTTTGGTCTTGTAGTTATCAACATTCTCTTGATCATGTTATCTATCACCCTCAATCAGAACATGATAGATGCAGTTCTCTTCCATATCTATAATTTCACTAATGTTATACTATTTGAAATCCTAGTTTTTTATGACCATTTAATTTAATTTTAATTATTTTTAATAAAATGTGTTATTAACCTATTTATGATGTGTAATTTTCAACAATATTTTATTTTACAAAAAACAAATAGTAAACTACAGATTTCGAGTTTAAATTAATATGATGTGATTTTATTAATGTGAGATGAATATAACACCCTATGAAATTCCAATATTTTAATTTTTGAATAAATATAATTTATTTTATAAATTCCATTATATTTAACACAATGTTAAGATTATGTGACACACAACTATGAGTTAACATGAGTTACACGCAAGGCCATGTTTTTCCAAAAAAAACAATATATTTTAAAATATTAATATTATATATATAATTTGACAAAACATAGACATTATGATAATTATTATGAATATCATTAAATAAAATATGAAAATATATAGTGTAATTCATTGGTTACAAATTAATTAAATATAAATATAAGAACTAACAGAATATAATGATAATTTTTTTATGAAAATAATTTTTATGTCCATAAAAGAATTTTATCAAAATAAATTAAATTAATTACTATTTTTGAATGATATTAATGAAATATATATTTTTTATATTCAAAAAAACATATCTTAAATTATTCTAATATGTTTAATTGGCATTATATAAGAATAATCCCAATATTATATATAAAATCCAATATTTTTATAGTTGTAGGTCTACCACATTTAATAGAAATCTTATTTTAAATTTAATTTTTATTACTTTAATATATTCTATTTGAAAAAATTAACTTATTCTACTAATAATGAATATAATAATATTTTATTTTTAATTTTCCCATGTTTTCATGATAAGATTCATGTTGTGATAAATAGTGATAAAATATTTCATTTTAATAAAAAAAACATTTCATCTATATCACTTATATTGTTAAATTATATTACTAATATGGTTAAAAGTATAATTATAAAAAATATATATTTCAATATAATTACAGTTATTGTAATCAATTTCAAATTTAATTGGATTATAAAAACTTTTCATACTTTTGAACGCTTTTGATTTAAAAACATGTTTTATCATTACGTCAATGGGATGAATTTTAAAATAATTGTTGAATCTTATGTGTTTTGAATTGATGAAATTTGATACCATATTTTTAATAAGTTGGATAAAATTGTATAAACAGTTTTCTTTTAGTTTTTTGGGTATAAGAATAGTAAAAATACTAATATTTGAATTACCATGATTAAGTGTATATCATGTAATTATGGAGAAAAATAAAATTATAAAAATCAATATACTACTCTTAAATTTCTAATAATATTATTAGATAAGACGGTTTCCTAAAAAAAGAATATTTTTTCAAATTTTTGGGCCTCTTGGATCCTATTAAATGACATCAATCATTTTATAGTATTTTTTTCTAAGGGAAGTCCAATATGTCGCACTCTTGTTTTTAATAAATATTAAATTTATCATATATAGTTGTTAATATGATATCTTAAACTATTGATATTAATATAAACTATAATACATATATCATTATCATAAATTTTTTTATTTTTTTACAGAATAAATAATTAAAAGATTGTCTTTCAAAATAATGATGTGGTAACTATTTAATTGACGGACATATTAAATAAATGTTATTAAAAATATAAAAATTAATAATCATAGGTATAATTTATATATAACCTGAATTTTATAGATAAATTTGATATATTATGGATTTATTTTTTCTTTTGGTTTTAATTTAACTTATTTATTAATTTTCTTCAAAAAGTCACGAAATTAATAGTTTCAAAATTTACATTCATGATATTTTAAAATAAATAATATTTTATTTAATTATATAACATTTATAAAAATATATCATTCTTAAAAAATATTGGAAATAAATTAAATATTTCAACTATGACTCATTTATGTAACTTTTTTCATTTTATAGTAACTTTATTAATCTTTAACAATAAAAACCCATGTTGTCACGGTATGTGTTGATTTGTTTTACTAATTGTTAATTCCAAAATATAAGGATAATAATATAACCTAAACATGTATAACTATTTTTTTAGATGATATAGTCCCATAATAATATTGTCTTAGAAATAACTAACGTTGAAATAATTTCAAATAGAAAATTAATTTATATTAAAATAATAGATTGAGAGTTTCCCAAAGTACCTCTCACCTCAATTGGAAAAGGAAACATCCTCCTTCAATTACCCACACAACATTGTGCCTTCTATATTGAAACAAACCAACCAAAATAAGCTTCAAAAATCCATATATTCATCTTATAATCGTCATTTCCGGCATAAATCCATCCTAGGATTCACTTTGGTGCTACCCAAAAAAAGTCACCCAACGAAAAGGTAAAATCATTCCTATAACTCTTTCGTTTTATTTCCATTCACCACCACCACAAATATGTTTATTCCATTGTTATATAATGACACACGTATCCAATATATAATGATATTATTTATGATATGTTTTATACCTAAACAAACAAATAATTCTATATAATTGGTAATTAACATAATTTATATGTGTATAGTGAACTACTCCCTCACAAAATAATTATTGGTCATTTTTTATTTACAATATTTTATAGTTGGAAATGATGATGTAAAATATTTTATAGTATATTATATATGATATTAAATATGTTTTTCAGATTATATATTTATTTTATAACACATATCCTTATGCTTTATATTTTTTATAAGCACAAAAATATCATTTGTGGATGTTTGGACTATCTCCTTCTTAGAGTGAGATGATTCATTACCTCTATACATGGAATGAATAAAGGATGGTTATAATAATAACATTTAACATTTAATATATAAATATTTTTTGAGGAATTATAGTATATATTTAAATCATTTAATTTTTACAATTTTATATGTAAAATAATTGAAATTAGTGTACATGCAAACATATGGCCTTCCGTCTCCATGAATGGTGCATTTTATTTCTTATCTCCAAAATTTATAGATTATTATAAATTAATATAAAATTAATATATTTGATATTTAATTAATGTTTTAAATTATAGAAACGATGAATCCATTATCTTGATAATAAGAATAACAAAAAACACACAACTTACTCATAAAAATTTGAAATTAAGACTTGGTATAGTAAAAATAATTGAAGAATGGAAATGAAAATGTAATACGATATTATAACGTGAATAAATATTATATCATAAAATTAATATGGTTCTTTAATTATCTATTAAAAATGTTAAACACGTTATACATGAGGTTAAAGGATGATTTTGTAAAACTAAATGCAATGTAAAGGATTTCATCTCAATTTATATTCCATTTAGTCTTATTTGTTGTTAAACACTCATTAAATTCTATATATTGTAATAATACCCTTTGAAATATTATATCATTAATCTTCTTATTATGATGATAATATAAGATTCATTTAATGTTATTTCTTCATTGATATTATGATTAAAATATTTCAAAATGTAATCGGACACTTTGGAATGTTTAATGATTATTTTCCTAAAAACTATTTAATGATCATTCAATGGTATTTATATTAATAAACTTTAATTACTCATTTTTTTTAATTAGACTCCATTGGAGAATTATATTATAAATATATATCCATAATTAAATATTAATATTGGATAAGTCATATTATTTATTTTTTGAAAAAATTATTCATTGTGAAGAATTATTCAGCGAGGTACGATATGGGTGGGGCCCACTTATAGATTTCCCAATAGTGCATGTGTAGTCTCATGATATGAAATAATTTTCAAAAAATTACAGTTTTTACATTTTATTCTAAAACTTTTTGTGAATGGTATCAATGTTAATGGTTCCATGTACATAGGAAGCATGGAATCTAATAATTAAACATCTCCCTCTGGTTGAATAAGTTATTATGTATCCATGAAATTATTTACTGACACATATATTAATGCATCATATTCTCTATTTTATAATTAATATGTAATTTTCTTATGTTTAATGCATTGAAGAATTTTATATACACTTGACTATCTTTCTTCTTATGTGAGAAATCAAATTTAGTGACAACTATTTTTATATATAGGGTCACTAGTTCTTTCATATAAATCGTAAATAATTTCTATTATCGTTGTATTAATTATATGAATTTTTTAGAAATATTCCATGATATTTCAATTATTTCAAACTAATTTTTAGTAGTATCAATGTAGACATATTTTAAAAATAGTTGTCACTAAATTTGATTTCTTACATATATTTACATATATCCTTAGAGGTTGAAATAATTTAACAACACTAGTTTAAGGTTATTAAAAAATGGTGCCCTATTATCATAATTATTTATGTAATCAATGCCCTTTATTCACAACTCTAGTTTTTGGTCTTGTAGTTATCAACATTCTCTTGAACATGTTATCTATCACCCTCAATCAGAACATGATAGATGCAGTTCTCTTCCATATCTATAATTTCACTAATGTTATACTATATGAAATCCTAGTTTTTTATGACCATTTAATTTCATTTTAATTATTTTTAATAAAATGTGTTATTAACCTATTTATGATGTGTAATTTTCAACAATATTTTATTTTACAAAAAACAAACAGTAAACTACAGATTTCGAGTTTAAATTAATATGATGTGATTTTATTAATGTGAGATGAATATAACACCCTATGAAATTCCAATATTTTCATTTTTGAATAAATATAATTTATTTTATAAATTCCATTATATTTAACACAATGTTAAGATTATGTGACACACAACTATGAGTTAACATGAGTTACACGCAAGGCTATGTTTTTCCAAAAAACAATATATTTTAAAAATATTAATATTATATATATAATTTGACAAAACATAGACATTATGATAATTATTATGAATATAACTAAATAAAATATGAAAATATATAGTGTAATTCATTGGTTACCAATTAATTAAATATAAATATAAGAACTAACAGAATATAATGATAATTTTTTTATGAAAATAATTTTTATGTCCACAAAAGAATTTTATCAAAATAAATTAAATTAATTACTATTTTTGAATGATATTAATGAAATATATATTTTTTATATTCAAAAAAACATATCTTAAATTATTCTAATATGTTTAATTGGCATTATATAAGAATAATCCCAATATTATATATAAAATCCAATATTTTTATAGTTGTAGGTCTACCACATTTAATGGAAATCTTATTTTAAATTTAATTTTTATTACTTTAATATATTCTATTTGAAAAAATTAACTTATTCTACTAATAATGAATATAATACTATTTTATTTTTAATTTTCCCTTGTTTTCATGATAAGATTCATGTAGTG
The DNA here is from genome assembly GCA_963277665.1 of Viscum album. Lineage (NCBI taxonomy): Eukaryota > Viridiplantae > Streptophyta > Magnoliopsida > Santalales > Viscaceae > Viscum > Viscum album. The sequence goes on from CAUJRU010000112.1 coordinate 903,105, forward strand.
ATGAATAGTGATAAAATATTTCATTTTAATAAAAAAAACATTTCATCTATATCATTTATATTGTTAAATTATATTACTAATATGGTTAAAATTATAATTATAAAAAATATATATTTCAATATAATTACAGTTATTGTAATCAATTTTAAATTTAATTGGATTATAAAAACTTTTCATACTTTTGAACGCTTTTGATTTAAAAACATGTTTTCTCATTACGTCAATGGGATGAACTTTAAAATAATTGTTGAATCTTATGTTTTTTGAATTGATGAGATTTGATACCATATTTTTAATAAGTTTGATAAAATTGTATAAACAGTTTTCTTTTAGTTTTTTGGGTATAAGAATAGTAAAAATACTAATATTTGAATTACCATGATTAAGTGTATATCATGTAATTATGGAGAAAAATAAAATTATAAAAATCATTATACTACTCTTAAATTTCTAATAATGTTATTATATAAGACGGTTTCCTAAAAAAAGAATATTTTTTCAAATTTTTGGGCCTCTTGGATCCTATTAGATGACTTCAATCGTTTTATAGTATTTTTTTCTAAGGGAAGTCCAATATGTCGCACTCTTGTTTTTAATAAATATTAAATTTTTCATATATAGTTTTTAATATGATATCTTAAACTGTTGATATTAATATAAACTATAATACATATATCATTATCATCAAATTTTTTATTTTTTTACAGAATAAATAATTAAAATATTGTCTTTCAAAATAATGATGTGGTAACTATTTAATTGACGGACATATTAAATAAATGTTATTAAAAAATATAAAAATTAATAATCATAGGTATAATTTTTATATAACCTGAATTTTATAGATAAATTTGATATATTATGGATTTATTTTTTCTTTTGGTATTAATTTAACTTATTTATTAATATTCTTCAAAAAGTCATGAAATTAATAGTTTCAAAATTTACATTCATGATATTTTAAAATAAATAATATTTTATTTAATTATATAACATTCATAAAAATATATCATTCTTAAAATATATTGGAAATAAATTAAATATTTCAACTATGACTCATTTATGTAACTTTTTTCATTTTATAGTAACTTTATTAATCTTTAACAATAAAAACCCATGTTGTCACGGTATGTGTTGATTTGTTTTACTAATTGTTAATGCCAAAATATAAGGATAATAATATAACCTAAACATGTATAACTATTTATTTAGATGATATAGTCCCATAAAAATATTGTCTTAGAAATAACTAACGTTGAAACAATTTCAAATAGAAAATTAATTTATATTAAAATAATAGATTGAGAGTTTCCCAAAGTACCTCTCACCTCAATTGGAAAAGGAAACATCCTCCTTCAATTACCCACACAACATTGTGCCTTCTATATTGAAACAAACCAACCAAAATAAGCTTCAAAAATCCATATATTCATCTTATAATCGTCATTTTTGGCATAAATCCATCCTAGGATTCACTTTGGTGCCACCCAAAAAAAGTCACCCAACGAAAAGGTAAAATCATTCCTATAACTCTTTTGTTTTATTTCCATTCACCAACACCACAAATATGTTTATTCCATTATTATATAATGACACACGTATCCAATATATAATGATATTATTTATGATATGTTTTATACCTAAAAAAACAAACAATTCTATATAATTGGTAATTAACATAATTTCTATGTGTATAGTGAACTACTCCCTCACAAAATAATTATTGGTCATTTTTTTTACAATATTTTAGAGTTGGAAATGATGATGTAAAATATTTTATAGTATATTATATATGATATTAAATATGTTTTTTCAGATTATATAATTATTTTATAACACATATCCTTATGCTTTATATTTTTTATAAGCACAATAATATCATTTGTGGATGTTTGGACTATCTCCTTCTCAGAGTGAGATGATTCATTACCTCTATACATGGAATGAATAAAGGTTGGTTATAATAATAACATTTAACGTTTAAGATATAAATATTTTTTGAGGATTTCTAGTATATATTTAAATCATTTAATTTTTTCAATTTTATATGTAAAATAATTGAAATTAGTGTACATGCATACATATGGCCTTCCATCTCCATGAATGGTGCATTTTATTTCTTATCTCCAAAATTTATGGATTATTATAAATTAATATAAAATTAATATATTTGATATTTAATTAATGTTTTCAATTATTGAAACGATGAATCCATTATCTTGCTAATAAGAATAAAAAAAACACACAACTTACTCATAAAAATTTGAAATTAAGACATGGTATAGTAAAAATAATTGAGGAATGGTAATGAAAATGTAATACGATATTATAACGTGAATAAATATTATATCATAAAATTAATATGGTTCTTTAATTATCTATTAAAAATGTTAAACACATTATACACGAGGTTAAAGGATGATTTTTTAAAACTAAATGCAATGTAAAGGATTTCATCTCAATTTATATTCCAGTTAGTCTTATTTGTTGTTAAACACTCATTAAATTATATATATTGTAATAATACCCTTTGAAATATTATATCATGAATCTTCTTATTATGATGATAATATAAGATTCATTTAATGTTATTTCTTCATTGATATTATGATTAAAATATTTCAAAATGTAATCGGACACTTCGGAATGTTTAATGATTATTTTCCTAAAAACTATTTAATGATCATTCAATGGTATTTATATTAATCAACTGTAATTACTCATTTTTTTTAATTAGACTCCATTGGAGAATTATATTATAAATATATATCCATAATTAAATATTAATATTAGATAAGTCATATAATTTATTTTTTGAAAAAATTATTCATTGTGAAGAATTATTCAGCGAGGTACGATATGGGTGGGGCCCACTTATAGATTTCCCAATAGTACATGTGTAGTCTCATGATATGAAATAATTTTCAAAAAATTACAGTTTTTACCTGTTATTCTACAAATTTTTGTGAATGGTATCAATGTTAATGTTTCCATGTACATAGGAAGCATGGAATCTAATAATTAAACATCTCCCTCTGGTTGAATATGTTATTATGTATCCATGAAATTATTTACTGACACATATATTAATGCATCATATTCTATATTTTATAATTAATATGTAATTTTCTTATGATTAATGCATTGAATAATTTTATAAAATTCTTCAAATTATATCCATGAGGGACGTCACAGGCTGGCGCAAGAGGTCCGCGCAGCGCAGCCTGTATGGCCAGGAACTGGGGTGCGGCCCGGGCAGGCCGGCAGGAGGCCGGGAGGGAATAGGGTAGGTCGGAGGGGCACGGGTAGGGCAACGGGGCGTGGGCTGGCCTGCGGTGCGCGGGTCGGCCCCGGGCAGGCCGACGGGCTGTGCGGTTAGGTTAGGGGCAGGCCGGTAGGGAACGAGGGAGCCCGCGGGTGGGTCGGCCGGGCACGCGGGAGGACACCGGCCGGCCGGGCAGGACACACGGGTGGTTCTGGGCAGGCCTGCAAGGCACGATTAGGCAGGATGGTGGCCGGGCGGGCAGGTTCGGCGCGGCTCAGACCGTCGTGGGTCAGTGGTGTTCGGTCGGGAGCACTGGTGTGCCATGGGGGTGGCACATTTCTCGGAGGTCGTGGTTAGCACGACCATTGTCATCACTGCCTTCACCGTTCTGTCACCTCATCGCCATGCCGAGGACCATCCCAAACAACAACTGTGGAGGGGTCGGTCCATGTTGGTTTGGCCCGCACACTCTGGGTTAGGATGATATCAAGAGGCTCGCAAGTTTAAAACACAAGAAACATCGTTCTTCGTCTTGAGAGAAATGAAAAACTTGGGAAAATATCATACTTAGATAAAATTAAACCCCTACCTTTTATTTTCGGTCATCGACGTTTGAAGGATCCGTGGAAAGTAGAAAAATATGGTCGCCATTCATCATGTATGCCAACCACTTTCAATCACATGTTGAAGCGACACGTTGATGACGATGCAGAAGTCGGTTGTGGAAGATGACTTATGATGGTTGAAGCTCCGAGGAAGAACTTGAAAAAAGTCATTGTCGGTGTTCTTTGTTGGAAGAACACATTCATTGTTCTTAGTTGGAAGCGGATTTTCTTCGTTGGAGAAATCCTTTTCACCCAAGATCTCCTCCAAATATGAATATTTGTGCCAACTCAAAAACAATAAGTGTTTGAGATGTCTTATTATATTTTTTCACAATATTTAAGAAATGATGAAATAAATTAAATGGCTCCAATTAATTAATGTGAAGGATTAAGAATAATAAATTATGTGTTAACCTAATTAATTGAAGTGGAGGTGGTTGAACCATACATTTTAGATGAGGTCAAGGGACTCCCCCATCGTTAATGATTGGAGTTGAGAGATTTTCTACTCCTCCAATTAATTGGCGGGTTTTAGTCTCTTGTGGTCCCCACGTCATAACCTCTCGGAAGAGGTTACATTCGGGTGGGCCCCACAACCATAACCTCTCAAGGGAGGATAAGATGTGGTGGCCCCACCACCAAATTCCTTGAATAGGTTTTAACAACTCAACACTCACATGGTAGTACAAATTAAATAATGTGAAGCTCACATTATTTTATTGCATTCCACGAAACCCCAAAAACTATTTTCTATTCATGACTCACTCTCATCGAAGTGAAAGTATTCATAAGAGAATATCGGCGCAACGAGTTCGATGGTGGCCTCATTTTTCATTTTTGAGCCCCAGTTCAATGTTTATAAAGACCCGCTCATATGTTTACTGTACGTAACAGAACAAAACATCGGAAAATGATTCCGAGCACACCGGGCCTCAGAATCATGCGCTGTAATTTTTTGCAGACTCTTGTAATTCCCATGTATTTAAGAACTTTTTTGCCAATCCCTCCTTCCATAGGATATGGTATGGAGACTAGCACCAAATGTGTAATTCCCTAAACTAGGAAGGCATTGCCTTTATAAAAAGTAAACACACACAACAGAGTACGAGTGGGAAGAAAAACACTATGTAAAACTGTATACAAAAGGGTGATGAATGTAAAAGGGGAAGGAAATAGAAGACCAATTGTAAAGTACAAGGAAACTAAAAGTAAAAGTAATCTAATCTAAAGTAAAACAAATTTTGGATCTTCCTCTGGAAAATTGTACATGATGGGTAGGTACAGATAGCCTCCACAGTGCTCCACGTCCGTCTGTCTTTTCCTTATACTGTCACGTTGTGTGGTGTAACTTTGGGTACCATCCAGTCCTGCTACACTCAGCCTCAGTCAGTGATGTCCATCATCTACATCCAACACACTGAGTTGCAGGAATAACCCGTGCAGGGGTGATTATAACGATACTCGGTAGAGACCCCGAGACCACCAACATCTCTAAAAATCCACCAAGGACAAACCATAGAGTATGAAATCAACGGATAACCATTACATAGGTATATTCCCAAACATATACCTGAGATATAAATTAACCCATCTCAATCATTAGGGAAACACATAAGTCATTGACGCAACTCACATAGGTATACAAATTTTTAGAGAGATAAAGATGATCAGATGTAGTCACTGAATCATCTAAGCTGTCGGAACTACATAGGATCCTGAACAACTAGTTAAAACTGTCGGACCCACACATGACGTAGGAATAGAAATCAGTGTTGTTGGACCCACACATGATCCTGGTCCAGCAGTTAGAACTATCAGACCCATACATGATCGAGGAACAGTAGTCAATGTTGTCTGCCCCACACATGATCCAAGACATGCTGTTAGAACTATCAGACCCACACAGGATCCAAGAACATTATTCAGTGCTGTCGGACCCACATAGTATAAAGGACCAGTAGTTAGAACTGTCATACCCACATAGGATCGAGGAATAGTAGTCAGAGCTGTTTGACCCACACATGATCCAGGAACCGTAGTCAATGCTCAACCAGCCATAGTGTTCCATAAGATCACTCTTGATACCGGGAGGGTCCTCTCTTCAAGCTAAGTGTCGATACAAGAGCTTCCACGAAGTCCCACGAAGAATTATTCCAATGTTCTATCACATCATAGTGGTTTGAACGTAATTGACAGTGTGTCTATCTGACGCCCGGTCTGTGAGTTATTATTCTTTTAGTCCTGGGGGCCCGGATGGATTCTTGTACAATCTCACATTACGACATCTGATATATACCCCGAACTCAAGTGGGGTATTTTAAAAGGGGCCATCATATTTCAAGAATACCAGCGTCATTGGAAGTTATTCAAACGGATGTTTGGTACCAATGATATGGCCAGAGAATGTAAAGGGTTGGTAGTGGGCTCCTGTCGAGTCTGGCCAGGTCGGACTGACCCACGCCAACCCCGTCTGGGACGTCCCGGTCTAGGTCGACCCAATCAGACCATTAGGTTCGTCCCGGTCCGCTGGGCCCGACCCAGCGTACTGTGGGGGCATTTTGTCTTGGAGGTCACTATGTTGGCGGCTCGGCTCGGAGGCCGGGGTCAGTTCGGCCAGCGCCACGAGGGGCGCGGCTCGGGAAACACGACCCCGAAGGATGAGACAGTTCAGCCAGCGATGCCACAAGGGATGCCGCGTGCCTACTCAGGAGGCCGGTGAAGCTCATCAAGTTCATCTGGGAACAGGGGTGCGTCCCTTGTAGGTTGGAAAGGTTGCCGGGCATGTCGGATGGTGGCCTTGGAAGGCCGGCGGGCGGCCTGAAAGGCACCGGGCAAGGTGGGAGCAGGCTGGCGGGGCGCGGGTAGGCCGACGGGGTGTGTGGCAGGCCATGGGAAGGCTGGCGGGGCGCGCGGGAGGCCGCAGGTAGGGCACACGGGAGGCTGCGAGCAGGCTGGGTAGGGCACGCAGAAGGTCATAGGAGGCCTGCGGGGAGCGACCAGGTGGGCCGGCGGCTGGGTGGTGGCCAGGCTGGCCAATGTCCTGCAGTACACCATCGCTCCTGGTCGAACACCGCCGTCCTGCGCTAGAAATTTTCCAAGAAAATTTCGGGTCTTTTCAATATTTTTAATGGTTTTTTATTTGTCATTAGATAAATTTTTTATCATTTTATATAATTTAGGTCATTGAAATAAATTTCACATTGAATTTGGATATAAAAAAATGTTTTAATCATTTTAACATTGTCTCATGAAAAACATGTTTTCTAATTCCATCAATGAGATTAATATTAAACTAATTACTACTAGATATATATTTTGATTCAGGGAAAATCGATTCCATATTTTTAATAAGTTGGTCCAAATTATGTAAAATGGTTTCAATTATTTTTTTTGGATTAGAATATTTAATTTAGTAATATTTTAATATCCATGTTAAAGGGTAAATATGTAAATTATGAGAAAAAATAAAATTATAATGACCATATAATTACCCTAAAACATACCCTATTGTCAGTTTATGAGCATTTGTATACCAAAATCAAAATTGTTTTTATTTTATAGCATCTTGGTGCCACCTATTTGACTTTAAACATTTAAAAGCATTTTTATACTATGGGATGTCAAATATACCACACACTTGTTTTTAATAATTATTACCTTTTTAATATATAGTAATTTAAATGACATCATTGACTATAGATATTAATTTGAAATCTAAAATTTTTGTATTCATTATTATAATTTATTTTTTATTTTTAGGGTGGAAATATTTACAATAAAATTTTTCACAATGATGATGAGTAATTTCTTAATTAATGGACATATCAAACAATTTATATTAAAAATATTAAAATAAATATAATATTATAAAATTTATTTCATAAAATAATTTATTAGATGACCTAGTGAAATATGGATATATTATGAATTTTTTTCTCGATGTTATCATGATTATTGGTATTTAAAAATAATCCTGAAATTAATAGTGTCAAAAATAAAATTAATGCTTTTTTAAAATAAATAATATTTTATTAGATGAAATAAAATTAATAAAATATATAAACCTCAAACAATTTATTTTTATATAGTTAAAAATGTAATACCTGGAAAATTTATGGTTACTTTTTTATTTTATTATTAATATATAAATCCTTAATGAAAAAAATTTAAATGTCATGGTATGAGTTATATGGTTTAACTAAGGGTTAATGCCAAACAATACAGACGGTCCATTTAATTTCATAACATAAAATTTTATGGATTATTATAAATACATAAATAATTGATATATATGATATTTAAATAATTTTGTAACCTTCTTAAATGTTTAATCAATTATCTAATTAATATTAACAATAAATAAAAAGTAAAAATTTACATGAAAAACTACGCAATTGACACAAGAAATAGTTAAAACATTGGAAGAATGTTAACAAACTAGAAATAAGATATTATAAGATGGTAATATGTGATATTATAAATTTTAATATTGTACATTAATAAGTTATTATAAAAATAAAACCATTATAATATTTGTTACAGTATGATCACAAAAATGAAAACATATGTTAAGGGATTTCCTCTAAAATTACATTCCATTTTGACGTTTTTTACTCACAAATTCACATTTTTTATTGTATCTTCAATCCTATGACTTATTATAACATGAATACCCTTATTCATAATATATTTTAAGTGTCATTTAGTTTTATTCCTTCATTAATATTTTAATTAAAATTATTCAAAGTGGAATAGGATACTTTGGGTTGTTTACAAATTATTTTTTTCTCAAAATTGTATCAGTAATCATTCACTTGTTTTTATATTCATCGACATTAAAAAACCATGTTGGTACTTTTCCTCTATGAGTAATTATTGATAAATGTGTTTCAGTTTTCATTATGGATATTTCATAAGGAATATATTTTATTATTTTAATTGATTATTTGATATTATGAATGCTTTGGACATGTACGACATGGGTGAGGGTCGGTTATAGATAGCCACTTGATGCATCAATAGTCTCATGAGATGAAAATGTTTTCCAAAATGGATGGTTTTTTACATGATATGCTAAATCATATTCTAAAATGTATCTCAAATAAAGGATCAATATACCTAAGTAACCTAGTGATTAATAATTATGATTCTCCATCATTTAGACTCAGTTATTATTTATCAATTATATTTATCATTGACATATCTATGTATGCACAATATTATATTTTTAATAATTTATATGGTATGTGGTTTAGTTTATTACCATTATATATTAACATTAATATAACTAGTTATTTTAATGGAATGTGTTATCAATTATATGCATTTCCATTTTATTTATTTCCATCAATTCAATATTTCTTATGTTTTACACACCCAAATCGATCATTTGATCACATAGTTATTATGTTTCCATTCCTCGGGTTGTGAAGAGAGATCCATTGAATGAGTTTCAATGATTCTATTTATTAATTTTAAATATGTATCATGATGGTATTTACAATTTCCTAATGTATTATGGGTATTATGTATGTAACCTTATTTTCTATTACTTCTAAACAGATCATTCCTTCGGGATTTAATTCTTTGATGTTCATGAGAATGCATTAAAATAATGCAACGAATATGAGGTTTAGGGTACGAAATGTTATAGTTGGTATCAAATAATATATATCAGTAATTATATAAACTCAATTTATAAATCTTAGTTTAGGTAACATAACCCAAATATAGGACTTGAAGATAATTATAGTATAATGTCCATGAATTTTCTTAAGGAACATATTATATTGGTATTAATTGAAATTAATTCATGCATGAATAATAGAAGTGGATATGGTTCCGAAATATTTCTACCTTTAGGTAACATCTCTAATAATGTGCATCGAGCTTGACACAATGTGACCTGGTACACAATAATGAGCATTATTGAACACCTAGTTTGACAATCATGGTTTATATTTGTAGGATAATTAACATTTTAATTATAAAACATTATGAAGATTTTCAATATAATGATATCCCCAAAAATCCATTATTATGCTTATAAAATTATTTGTACATATATTTTTTTAATTTATGTTATTTATTTCATTATTTGTGGGATTTTACATTATATTTCAAAATTATATTACCCAATATATTTTATTTCATTTTTTATTAATGGTTCTTCAAATAAATAATTAAATAAATACTTATATAAAATTTAGAGATTTTTCTATTGTGGGAAAAAATATATCTGGTTTTGGAATGGAGAAAATTAAGACTATACTATACTATATTATTCATGTTATAGAAAATAACCTTTCCCAGATGGGTTAAAATGATCCATAATAGGATTTTCTTTTGATGGATCTCATTAAATGATAATGTACTGTAAAATTATGATGGAATACTAACCCAAAAGTAGGTGAGAAGTAGGATAAGCCTATAGAAAATATTTTTATGGAATTGGGATATAATTGAATTGGAAATGTTGCACACATAATGTTTGGACTCAGTGGAGATGCAAATCTAAGGTGGGTGTAGATCTAGAATACTGGGGAGAAAGAAGAAATATAAATTATGGAATGTAGAACATTTCAAGATACATTTTTTTATTAGTACTTCTCTCATGATAAAAAATTATAGATGAAGGGAAAGTCCATGGGTTCAATGAAAATGAGGAAAAATTTGTTGCATAATATGAAACTTCCTTTTCCAACTTCTCAAGGCTTGCTATGAATTGCATGCACTTCATGGAATTTATGATTAGTCATTTGTTTTTACAGACATAAGAAAATTCTACGAAGGGACTTGGGGCCTCAATCAGTTTCATCATACGATGAAATTGTTTTATATGATACCAAGAAAGAGAAAGAATTTGTTACCTCATATGGATTAAAAGGCATTCATTAGAATAAGAGAATGAATATAAAATAACTGATAAATGGAGGAAGTGAAAAAATTATATTATAACAAATGATACATGTCGAAAAAATTACTCAAGGAAATTCATGATATGATTGGAAATATGTGATATGTGTGGAGACAATGGTCACTAGGAAAAAGAATACAATTGGAGGAAAGAAAATTCTCCTATTTATTATTAAAACTGCAAATAGATTGGTAATTATGAAAATAATATTAAAAAATATCATGGGAAAATACCTCATAAAAACTATGGAATCCTGGTCATTATTAGAATATTGATATAGAATAACTAGAATGATTAATTATCTCTTGTATTGGATAGTTAAATAACTATGTAATAGTATGTTGTTGATGATATACAAGTTATATGTATTATGGAATGCATATATAATAAATTTTCGAAATTTTAAAATAAGGAATTTAGATATTATATTTAATAGTGTTGATAACCAAGAAAATTATTTTATTATCAATTTATACTTTTTAGAGAACGAATGGTTAAGGGAAATTAAATCATTAATATGTACCTGATTTTGAAAAAATTATCTTGGATAAATAGATAATTGGTATAGATGAAGTAGACTGGACGAATCTAACTTCCTTGGGACCATTTCTAATGTTTTTTATCATAATACATTGAAATGTCGTTAGGATAAAAAAATAATGAAATAATTTAAATAAATAATTTGATGATGGTTTAGAGATTATTTTACTATATCACCATGTGATGATACCTATGGTACAAAAAAGAATAATAAATAGATAAATTCAAAAGGATTATATTTTCCTTTTAGAGACACATCAAGTACATATATTTACATATATCCTTAGAGGTTGAAATAATTTAACAACACTAGTTTATGGTTATTAAAAAAATGGTGCCCTATTATCATAATTATTTATGTAATCAATGCCCTTTATTCACAACTCTAGTTTTTGGTCTTGTAGTTATCAACATTCTCTTGAACATGTTATCTATCACCCTCAATCAGAACATGATAGATGCAGTTCTCTTCCATATCTATAATTTCACTAATGTTATACTATTTGAAATCCTAGTTTTTTATGACCATTTAATTTCATTTTAATTATTTTTAATAAAATGTGTTATTAACCTATTTATGATGTGTAATTTTCAACAATATTTTATTTTACAAAAAACAAACAGTGAACTACAGATTTCGAGTTTAAATTAATATGATGTGATTTTATTAATGTGAGATGAATATAACACCCTATGAAATTCCAATATTTTCATTTTTGAGTAAATATAATTTATTTTATAAATTCCATTATATTTAACAGAATGTTAAGATTATGTGACACACAACTATGAGTTAACATGAGTTACACGCAAGGCCATGTTTTTCCAAAAAAACAATATATTTTAAAAATATTAATATTATATATATATTTTGACAAAACATAGACATTATGATAATTATTATGAATATCATTAAATAAAATATGAAAATATATAGTGTAATTTATTGGTTACCAATTAATTAAATATAAATACAAGAACTAACAGAATATAATGATAATTTTTTTTGAAAATAATTTTTATGTCCACAAAAGAATTTTATCAAAATAAATTAAATTAATTACTATTTTTGAATGATATTATTGAAATATATATTTTTTATATTCAAAAAAACATATCTTAAATTATTCTAATATGTTTAATTGGAATTATATAAGAATAATCCCAATATTATATATAAAATCCAATATTTTTATAGTTGTAGGTCTACCACATTTACTGGAAATCTTATTTTAAATTTAATTTTTATTACTTTAATATATTCTATTTGAAAAAATTAATTTATTCTACTAATAATGAATATAATAATATTTTATTTTTAATTTTCCCATGTTTTCATGATAAGATTCATGTAGTGATGAATAGTGATAAAATATTTCATTTTAATAAAAAAAACATTTCATCTATATCACTTATATTGTTAAATTATATTACTAATATGGTTAAAGGAATAATTATAAAAAATATATATTTCAATATAATTACAGTTATTTTAATCAATTTCAAATTTAATTGGATTATAAAAACTTTTCATACTTTTGAACGCTTTTGATTTAAAAACATGTTTTCTCATTACGTCAATGGGATGAATTTTAAAATAATTGTTGAATATTATGTGTTTTGAATTGATGAAATTTGATACCATATTTTTAATAAGTTGGATAAAATTGTATAAACAGTTTTCTTTTAGTTTTTTTGGGTATAAGAATAGTAAAAATACTAATATTTGAATTACCATGATTAAGTGTATATCATGTAATTATGGACAAAAATAAAATTATAAAAATCATTATATTACTCTTAAATTTCTAATAATATTATTAGATAAGACGGTTTCCTAAAAAAAGAATATTTTTTCAAATTTTTGGGCCTCTTGGATCCTATTAGATGACTTCAATCGTTTTATAGTATTTTTTTCTAAGGGAAGTCCAATATGTCGCACTCTTGTTTTTAATAAAAATTAAATTTTTCATATATAGTTGTTAATATGATATCTTAAACTATTGATATTAATATAAACTATAATACATATATCATTATCATCAAATTTTTTATTTTTTTACAGAATAAATAATTAAAAGATTGTCTTTCAAAATAATGATGTGGTAACTATTTAATTGACGGACATATTAAATAAATGTTATTAAAATATATAAATATTAATAATCATAGGTATAATTTATATATAACCTGAATTTTATATATAAATTTGATATATTATGGATTAATGTTTTCTTTTGGTTTTAATTTAACTTATTTATTAATATTCTTCAAAAAGTCATGAAATTAATAGTTTCAAAATTTACATTCATGATATTTTAAAATAAATAATATTTTATTTAATTATATAACATTCATAAAAATATATCATTCTTAAAAAATATTGGAAATAAATTAAATATTTCAACTATGACTCATTTATTTAACTTTTTTCATTTTATAGTAACTTTATTAATCTTTAACAATAAAAACCCATGTTGTCACGGTATGTATTGATTTGTTTTACTAATTGTTAATGCCAAAATATTAGGATAATAATATAACCTAAACATGTATAACTATTTTTTTAGATGATATAGTCCCATAAAAATATTGTCTTAGAAATGACTAACGTTGACACAATTTCAAATAGAAAATTAATTTATATTAAAATAATAGATTGAGAGTTTCCCAAAGTACCTCTCACCTCAATTGGAAAAGGAAACATCCTCCTTCAATTACCCACACAACATTGTGCCTTCTATATTGAAACAAAACAACCAAAATAAGCTTCAAAAATCACTATATTCATCTAATAATCGTCATTTTTGGCATAAATCCATCCTCAGATTCACTTTGGTGCCACCCAAAAAAAGTCACCCAACGAAAAGGTAAAATCATTCCTATAACACTTTTGTTTTATTTCCATTCACCACCACCACAAGTATGTTTATTCCATTGTTATATAATGACACACGTATCCAATATATAATGATATTATTTATGATATGTTTTATACCTAAACAAACAAATAATTCTATATAATTGGTAATTAACATAATTTCTATGTGTATAGTGAACTACTCCCTCACAAAATAATTATTGGTCATTTTTTATTTACAATATTTTATAGTTGGAAATGATGATGTAAAATATTTTATAGTATATTATATATGATATTAAATATGTTTTTCATATTATATAATTATTTTATAACACATATCCTTATGCTTTATATTTTTTATAAGCACAATAATATCATTTGTGGATGTTTGGACAATCTCCTTCTCAGAGTGAGATGATTCATTACCTCTATACATGGAATGAATAAAGGTTGGTTATAATAATAACATTTAACATTTAAGATATAAATATTTTTTGAGGAATTATAGTATATATTTAAATAATTTAATTTTTACAATTTATATGTAAAATAATTGAAATTAGTGTACATGCATACATATGGCCTTCCGTCTCCATGAATGGTGCATTTTATTTCTTATCTCCAAAATTTATGGATTATTACAAATTAATATAAAATTAATATATTTGATATTTAATTAATGTTTTAAATTATTTAAACGATGAATCCATTATCTTGCTAATAAGAATAACAAAAAACACACAACTTACTCATAAAAATTTGAAATTAAGACATGGTATAGTAAAAATAATTGAGGAATGGAAATGAAAATGTAATACGATATTATAACGTGAATAAATATTATATCATAAAATTAATATGGTTCTTTAATTATCTATTAAAAATGTTAAACACATTATACACGAGGTTAAAGGATGATTTTGTAAAACTAAATGAAATGTAAAGGATTTCATCTCAATTTATATTCCAGTTAGTCTTATTTGTTGTTAAACACTCATTAAATATTATATATTGTAATAATACCCTTTGAAATATTATATCATGAATCTTCTTATTATGATGATAATATAAGATTCATTTAATGTTATTTCTTCATTGATATTATGATTAAAATATTTCAAAATGTAATCGGACACTTTGGAATGTTTAATGATTATTTTCCTAAAAACTATTTAATGATCATTCAATGGTATTTATATTAATAAACTTTAATTACTCATTTTTTTTAATTAGACTCCATTGGAGAATTATATTATAAATATATATCCATAATTAAATATTAATATTGGATAAGTCATATTATTTATTTTTTGAAAAAATTATTCATTGTGAAGAATTATTCAGCGAGGTACGATATGGGTGGGGCCCACTTATAGATTTCCCAATAGTGCATGTGTAGTCTCATGATATGAAATAATTTTCAAAAAATTACAGTTTTTACATTTTATTCTAAAACTTTTTGTGAATGGTATCAATGTTAATGGTTCCATGTACATAGGAAGCATGGAATCTAATAATTAAACATCTCCCTCTGGTTGAATAAGTTATTATGTATCCATGAAATTATTTACTGACACATATATTAATGCATCATATTCTCTATTTTATAATTAATATGTAATTTTCTTATGTTTAATGCATTGAAGAATTTTATATACACTTGACTATCTTTCTTCTTATGTGAGAAATCAAATTTAGTGACAACTATTTTTATATATAGGGTCACTAGTTCTTTCATATAAATCGTAAATAATTTCTATTATCGTTGTATTAATTATATGAATTTTTTAGAAATATTCCATGATATTTCAATTATTTCAAACTAATTTTTAGTAGTATCAATGTAGACATATTTTAAAAATAGTTGTCACTAAATTTGATTTCTTACATATATTTACATATATCCTTAGAGGTTGAAATAATTTAACAACACTAGTTTAAGGTTATTAAAAAATGGTGCCCTATTATCATAATTATTTATGTAATCAATGCCCTTTATTCACAACTCTAGTTTTTGGTCTTGTAGTTATCAACATTCTCTTGAACATGTTATCTATCACCCTCAATCAGAACATGATAGATGCAGTTCTCTTCCATATCTATAATTTCACTAATGTTATACTATTTGAAATCCTAGTTTTTTATGACCATTTAATTTCATTTTAATTATTTTTAATAAAATGTGTTATTAACCTATTTATGATGTGTAATTTTCAACAATATTTTATTTTACAAAAAACAAACAGTAAACTACAGATTTCGAGTTTAAATTAATATGATGTGATTTTATTAATGTGAGATGAATATAACAACCTATGAAATTCCAATATTTTCATTTTTGAATAAATATAATTTATTTTATAAATTCCATTATATTTAACACAATGTTAAGATTATGTGACACACAACTATGAGTTAACATGAGTTACACGCAAGGCTATGTTTTTCCAAAAAACAATATATTTTAAAAATATTAATATTATATATATAATTTGACAAAACATAGACATTATGATAATTATTATGAATATAATTAAATAAAATATGAAAATATATAGTGTAATTCATTGGTTACCAATTAATTAAATATAAATATAAGAACTAACAGAATATAATGATAATTTTTTTATGAAAATAATTTTTATGTCCACAAAAGAATTTTATCAAAATAAATTAAATTAATTACTATTTTTGAATGATATTAATGAAATATATATTTTTTATATTCAAAAAAACATATCTTAAATTATTCTAATATGTTTAATTGGCATTATATAAGAATAATCCCAATATTATATATAAAATCCAATATTTTTATAGTTGTAGGTCTACCACATTTAATGGAAATCTTATTTCAAATTTAATTTTTATTACTTTAATATATTCTATTTGAAAAAATTAACTTATTCTACTAATAATGAATATAATACTATTTTATTTTTAATTTTCCCTTGTTTTCATGATAAGATTCATGTAGTGATGAATAGTGATAAAATATTTCATTTTAATAAAAAAAACATTTCATCTATATCATTTATATTGTTAAATTATATTACTAATATGGTTAAAATTATAATTATAAAAAATATATATTTCAATATAATTACAGTTATTGTAATCAATTTAAAATTTAATTGGATTATAAAAACTTTTCATACTTTTGAACGCTTTTGATTTAAAAACATGTTTTCTCATTACGTCAATGGGATGAACTTTAAAATAATTGTTGAATCTTATGTTTTTTGAATTGATGAAATTTGATACCATATTTTTAATAAGTTGGATAAAATTGTATAAACAGTTTTCTTTTAGTTTTTTGGGTATAAGAATAGTAAAAATACTAATATTTGAATTACCATGATTAAGTGTATATCATGTAATTATGGAGAAAAATAAAATTATAAAAATCATTATACTACTCTTAAATTTCTAATAATGTTATTATATAAGACGGTTTCCTAAAAAAAGAATATTTTTTCAAATTTTTGGGCCTCTTGGATCCTATTAGATGACTTCAATCGTTTTATAGTATTTTTTTCTAAGGGAAGTCCAATATGTCGCACTCTTGTTTTTAATAAATATTAAATTTTTCATATATAGTTTTTAATATGATATCTTAAACTGTTGATATTAATATAAACTATAATACATATATCATTATCATCAAATTTTTTATTTTTTTACAGAATAAATAATTAAAATATTGTCTTTCAAAATAATGATGTGGTAACTATTTAATTGACGGACATATTAAATAAATGTTATTAAAAAATATAAAAATTAATAATCATAGGTATAATTTTTATATAACCTGAATTTTATAGATAAATTTGATATATTATGGATTTATTTTTTCTTTTGGTATTAATTTAACTTATTTATTAATATTCTTCAAAAAGTCATGAAATTAATAGTTTCAAAATTTACATTCATGATATTTTAAAATAAATAATATTTTATTTAATTATATAACATTCATAAAAATATATCATTCTTAAAATATATTGGAAATAAATTAAATATTTCAACTATGACTCATTTATGTAACTTTTTTCATTTTATAGTAACTTTATTAATCTTTAACAATAAAAACCCATGTTGTCACGGTATGTGTTGATTTGTTTTACTAATTGTTAATGCCAAAATATAAGGATAATAATATAACCTAAACATGTATAACTATTTATTTAGATGATATAGTCCCATAAAAATATTGTCTTAGAAATAACTAACGTTGAAACAATTTCAAATAGAAAATTAATTTATATTAAAATAATAGATTGAGAGTTTCCCAAAGTACCTCTCACCTCAATTGGAAAAGGAAACATCCTCCTTCAATTACCCACACAACATTGTGCCTTCTATATTGAAACAAACCAACCAAAATAAGCTTCAAAAATCCATATATTCATCTTATAATCGTCATTTTTGGAATAAATCCATCCTAGGATTCACTTTGGTTCCACCCAAAAAAAGTCACCCAACGAAAAGGTAAAATCATTCCTATAACTCTTTTGTTTTATTTCCATTCACCAACACCACAAATATGTTTATTCCATTGTTATATAATGACACACGTATCCAATATATAATGATATTATTTATGATATGTTTTATACCTAAAAAAACAAACAATTCTATATAATTGGTAATTAACATAATTTCTATGTGTATAGTGAACTACTCCCTCACAAAATAATTATTGGTCATTTTTTATTTACAATATTTTAGAGTTGGAAATGATGATGTAAAATATTTTATAGTATATTATATATGATATTAAATATGTTTTTCAGATTATATAATTATTTTATAACACATATCCTTATGCTTTATATTTTTTATAAGCACAATAACATCATTTGTGGATGTTTGGACTATCTCCATCTCAGAGTGAGATGATTCATTACCTCTATACATGGAATGAATAAAGGTTGGTTATAATAATAACATTTAACATTTAAGATATAAATATTTTTTGAGGATTTCTAGTATATATTTAAATCATTTAATTTTTTCAATTTTATATGTAAAATAATTGAAATTAGTGTACATGCATACATATGGCCTTCCATCTCCATGAATGGTGCATTTTATTTCTTATCTCCAAAATTTATGGATTATTATAAATTAATATAAAATTAATATATTTGATATTTAATTAATGTTTTCAATTATTGAAACGATGAATCCATTATCTTGCTAATAAGAAAAAAAAACACACAACTTACTCATAAAAATTTGAAATTAAGACATGGTATAGTAAAAATAATTGAGGAATGGTAATGAAAATGTAATATGATATTATAATGTGAATAAATATTATATCATAAAATTAATATGGTTCTTTAATTATCTATTAAAAATGTGAAACACATTATACACGAGGTTAAATGATGATTTTTTAAAACTAAATGCAATGTAAAGGATTTCATCTCAATTTATATTCCAGTTAGTCTTATTTGTTGTTAAACACTCATTAAATTATATATATTGTAATAATACCCTTTGAAATATTATATCATGAATATTCTTATTATGATGATAATATAAGATTCATTTAATGTTATTTCTTCATTGATATTATGATTAAAATATTTCAAAATGTAATCGGACACTTCGGAATGTTTAATGATTATTTTCCTAAAAACTATTTAATGATCATTCAATGGTATTTATATTAATCAACTTTAATTACTCATTTTTTTTAATTAGACTCCATTGGAGAATTATATTATAAATATATATCCATAATTAAATATTAATATTAGATAAGTCATATAATTTATTTTTTGAAAAAATTATTCATTGTGAAGAATTATTCAGCGAGGTACGATATGGGTGGGGCCCACTTATAGATTTCCCAATAGTACATGTGTAGTCTCATGATATGAAATAATTTTCAAAAAAATTACAGTTTTTACCTCTTATTCTACAAATTTTTGTGAATGGTATCAATGTTAATGTTTCCATGTACATAGGAAGCATGGAATCTAATAATTAAACATCTCCCTCTGGTTGAATAAGTTATTATGTATCCATGAAATTATTTACTGACACATATATTAATCCATCATATTCTATATTTTATAATTAATATGTAATTTTCTTATGATTAATGCATTGAATAATTTTATAAAATTCTTCAAATTATATCCATGAGGGACGTCGCAGGCTGGCGCAAGAGGTCCGCGCAGCGCAGCCTGTATGGCCAG